>CAIGQW010000596.1:6766994-6779486 GCA_903798125.1 Danio choprae
ATATATATATATATATATATATACCTACAATTTTCTTAATTGCTGTAACCTTTAGACATTTTAGTTGTAATCACAGAGTTTTCTGTTCTGTAATCACAGAGTTTTCCACAAGTCAAGGGTGTTTGGTGAAGTGTTTTGGTTATTTTGTAAAATACTGTTCTGTTCAAATTGTTTTCCTATACATTTAAATGTGTCTTGTTTAATTAAATTGTAGTTTTTTGAATAAAATAGCATCTTTCAATATTACCCTGTTTTGTACCCACTAAAATGTCAGCCAGTACAACAATACATTATATCTATAAATCTTCATACTTTCCACTATTATTCAGTTCACTAGTTTGCCCATTTGTCAGTAAGATTGACTGATAAATGTAATAATAATTTGTATGATCACTTGTTGTATTATGCTGTTGCTATATTGAGCAGGCATTCATATGTTGCTTAATTTTGCATAATTTATGTTCTGCTAAATATTTTTTTATCTATATTTTGATTTTATTATTTCCCACGAAAGTTAATTAAACCATTAAAGTAGACACTAATCTTGCATTTAATATATGTTTAAAGAAATGTACATTTTCTTTGATGCAGATCCCAATTTGGGGCTTCTCATCTGTGGCCCGTAAATATAATTAGAAATCTAAATGAATGTTTTATTCCATTTTATTAGAAAAATGTGGTTCGTCTGCTTTTTATTTCCTGCTGAAACTTACTGGTCTTTTACAATGGGCATGACTTCATCAGAGGCCTCTTGAATCTGTGGTGCGAGTGAATTCGCGCAGCTGACGGGTGAAGGAAATTCTTGACATTTTACTTTGACTGTTTTCAGCAATTTGAACCAAAACCCATTATTCAATACGTCCTAAGCAATGTCTCAATGTGCGATGCCAGATATCTGTCAAAACTGAGAGGAAAAAATATGTTTTAGCCAAATCATACCCTGTAATTTTCTCTACCTTCCTAAGGGCCACATCAAAGAAGGAGAGAAATGTCCATAATTCTCAAGTCCCCATTTATGTATATGGTTACATTTGAGTTAAAAGCAGAACTATTTGGCTGTTTGATGTGTTACTGATATGTTCAACAGACAGACGTACGTGATAGTTGACATTTACCCGTTTAGTTCAATGTTAATATTCTCCTTCTCTGAGAGATTCAGTCGTAATGTTCCTCTAATCCCTCTGTCTAAAAGCAGTGTATCACTATTCATGGTTTCTATGAACTAAATCTCATGAAAACATGACATTTATATACTGTTTTTGCATTTCGGGGTCAGTTTGGACTTGAAAAATTGTATAAACGTTTCGACTAAAACCGCATTGTGTGTGATCAGCAACTTCTCAGCAATGATTGATGCTGAAAGAGAATGTAAATATTTTAAATGTCAGCATATTTTTATTATTATGAAAAATAATAATATTAAATAATATTATTATGAATTATGAAAAATTTTGAATTGCATTCGTCACACTGAAAAACTAAAATGCAAAATCAGAAATCAGAAATGAACCGCCATCTATTTCAGCAAATGTTTTACGCAGCGGATGCCCTTCCAGTCGCAACCCAGTACTGATATAAAAATCATATATTCTGAGAATTACCAGTATTAACACCACTGGAATTCATGGAATTTAATTAAATTCTTTTACATTTTTAACTAATGGTTCATTAAAACAAATTTATGAAACTTGCATATCTGTTCTAACCAACATCAAATAAATTTATTTTAGTTTCATTTAGCATAAACTTCTATTTTCAGGTGAAAAATCATGATGTTTTCATGCTGTAGTTGTTTGTCAATAGGTGCACATATGTGTGTTTAACTACAAAATTCAGTCCCATGAATAGTGAAGAAATATTTTCTCACCATTACTTTATATATAACATTTAAATAAATGTTCACACCTAATGGTTCTCCATATATAATGCTTTAAAAATGTAAAACTTGAACATGAAAAAGTGTAAACATTTTTCAAATGGTTTTATCTCTTCAAGAAAACACTGCAAGGTTTTGCTCCCCTGCTAACAAATGTGTTTTTTTTATTATGCATCTCTTCTAGGTTAAAATGGACCCAAATTTCCACACTGTTATTATATATTAAGGAAATATAATGTAGATAACATGTCTCATTCCATACCTTTCTTCCTGCTTCATTGTTGTGCAGGTTCATTAGCCTCCTTGCGTTTTTTTTAATCTCTCGTGCGTCCACGAAGCGTCTGGAGAACTCCACTCCATATTTGACGTCCGCCGAGCAGCCGCCCCATTTCCAGCCCTCTTCCTGGTCATGATAGCCCTGTTTTTCTCTGTCGCAGCCACAGTGGCTCAGGTTGCCCTGACTGCAGGCTGCAGTCACTGCGTGGGCAACTCCTGCTGCAGTGATGGCGTAGGTAAATGCAGCCTCCTTGCTACCTAGGAAGAAAAGAGTAGATGTTTTGACACCATTGACTCCCCAAAGTTCATGTCAGCAAGTTTCATCTTTGTTAAATTGCCAAAGACATGCAGCCATAATACACTCGAATGTTATTTTTTTTATGTTATTTCTAACTAATGATTAACTGACCCATGTTTGTTTGATTAGTGATGGAGTTGAACTCTGTGGGCAGGAAAATCTCTGGAAGCAGGATTGATCTCAAGAAGGATCTAAGGAGACTAAACTGACCCCTGCTGGTCAGCCTTTATGAGAAGACCAGAGGTGATTGGGGTTAGTGGACTGACCGCCACAAAGGTCTGTGTATTGTTTGTTTGTATGGAGGCCATTTTTGCATTAATAATGGGGTTTTCAATCTTTCAGACATCCTAGACCTCCAAATATGATAATCCCAGAGCAAGGAACTCCAACCATTTAACAGAAAAATACTTCGATTCTGTTAAATACATTTTTTGTATATGTTTTTAAATAACCTGATGTTTATTATAATCAAATTTTGGATTTTTTAAAATTATTTGAATCATGTTGAATCATATTTTTGTAATAATAATTTGTTATTTATATAGTTATTTATTATTTTTCATCAATTTTTTCAAAGGGCTCCCTAGAACTCCCTTTTAAACCCCAGTTGGAAAATCCCTGAATTAGTTCCGATTTTTATTCCCTTTACACTGCAGGATTGTTAAATGCTTTTTATTTTTCACCAGAAATGTGGTCATTTTGTCGTAAAAGGGTGAACATTGAATGATTAGTTGATTCTTTTTTTTGAAAAAATGATGGTCAATCGTGTTGTATTGTTCATGGGTGCCATATGGTGAAGAGCTGAAATCTGGTCATTACGTTCACAATTACAGTCAAGCATTATTGCTAGACTTCAGATGATGACTAATCATCAAGTCTGCCAATAATACCGCAGTATTTTAGTATATACCAAAGTGCATTTACAGTATAAGCAGGAAATAAATATGAAATTGCTGTTGTTCTTTTTTCCAGCGTAATATCCCTCATCAAGAGATGCTGGCAGGGAATCTTGTAAAAGCAACAGTGATTATTACCCTCTCCATCCTGCAAGATGGAAACAGACCATTAGTGTTGCGGTTCTTCTCATAGCTAAAGCTGATTTTCTGATCATCAGGTTTGCCTGCACACAGGATTTTTCCCTTATCCAGCCAAGAGTGCATGCGAATGCTACAAAGTCCTTGTATAATTTGACAAGTAATGCATGCTTGGATCTACTGATGAATTCTAACTACCATTATTCTAATGGATTTTGTGGAAAAACCATTTCGGTATTCAGTAAAGTCCACAATGACTATTAAATAACCTGTAGTTTATCCTAAAATACCCATTTGAACATTCAATTTTCAAAGGCAATTCAATGGAATGTAAGCCATTTTGGAAGATTTCAGTCCTACTTCTCAGTGCAAGTAATGTGTAATATGTGCAAATTCCATCCGGGCCTCGATATTGCATATAAAACGTACATTTCATGCTACAATAATCAAATACAATGACCTTTTTTAGGTCTCACACAAGCGGTTTGCACAGCAGAACATTAAAAGCTTGGTACACACAGCTCAACATACATTTCCTTAAACAAAAAGAAATAAGATTACGTTGCGTAGAGCCAACCAACCCCCAAAAGAGTGATTGTTACCAGGACCATTGGATTAAACACAGCCATGCACCGCACCCTGACCGTAACAAAACATATCTGACTGAAAGGCAATTTATATGGGTGTGCAATATTAAGAAAAGCATATTACTGTGTGTTCTCTTGGTTCAAGTTCTCAGAAAGTCACTGATGCCATTTCTGTGTGTGTGTGTGTGTGTGTGTGTGTGTGTGTGTGTGTGTGTGTGTGTGTGTGTGTGTGTGTGTGTGTGTGTGTGTGTGCGCAAATGTTTTTTTGAAAGTGATTTTTTGTAAAGTAATTGCGGACAGATTGTATCTACTTTAACCTCTTTTTTGTCTCACTTGTTTTGCAGGGCTCTAATGGAAACACATCCAGCCAAACCAACACACACACACACACATATATACTATGAATGTGACTGAAAGCACAGCTCACGGGGCTGCACCTACTGACCTACTCTCAGCTCTTGCCCAAAGACGGTCCTCTCGCCAAGGGCAGAGCAGTTCCAGCGGCCGTAGCGAAACTGATACTGGCACTCGTTGATGCCCAGCTGAGCGCCTTCCCCAATAATGATGATGGCATCTGGGCGGCTCTGGCAGATGGCACGCTGTCGGGGGGCCAGGCCGGGGATCTTGTTGCAGATGATGTTTGCGCCCAAAGCCACGACTGAAGACAAAGCCCTTTGGAGGAGACCAGACACACTGATGTAAGCAGATGATATAGATGAGGTATTTAAAAGGATGGTTCAACCAACAATGAAAGAATTAGTTTATGAATTCGTTTATGAATGAAATTTAGAATTCGTTTATTCACCCTCGAGATGTGACTTTGTTTTCATTATAAGGTTGAAGAAGATTTTATGATCAAACGGATCCTTGCAAGGTTGTTTTTGTAAACAAAAATGAACTCTACGACTAAAACTATTGGTCAAAAAACATTTCCTTAACTGAAATAAAAGTTTGAAATAAATGAAAAACTAACACCTGTCACTGAAATACTTGCTGAAATAAAATATTTAGCAAATATAATAATCATTTTCAGAATTAATAAGCACTTATTTTGTGGCGGAAAATCTGACTTGAGAGTCTGCGACTTTTAGAGAAACACCTGTAGATGCGCTTTTACAGACAAACACATCAGTTAAGTGCATGATTATGTATATAGAAACATGTTTTTATGTAAACATAAAACGTGTTCTGTCTTTTCTTCACCAACGTAAACTAGGCAATTTTGACTATACACTGTACACGTTTGCCTAAATTCTTTATAATTGTTACATTTATTTGAATAGCTGCATTTGTATTGTTTTCGCTTCAGTGGCTGTTCAAAGAATTATTTCATTTTATGCTTATTTTATTATTCATTCATTCATTTTCATTTCGGCTTAGTCCCTTTAATCTGGGGTCGCCACAGTGGAATGAACTGCCAACTTATCCAGCATATGTTTTACGCAGCGGATGCCCTTCCAGCTGCAACCCATCTCTGGGAAACATCCATACACACCCATTCTCACTCATACACTACGGACAATTTAGTCTACCCAATTCCCCTGTACTGCATGTCTTTGGACTTGTGGGGGAAACCGGAGCACCCGGAGGAAACCCACGCCAACACAGGGAGAACATGCAAACTCCACACAGAAACGCCAACTGACCCAGCCGAGGCTCGAACCAGCGACTTCTTGCTGTGAGGCGAACGTGCTACCCACTGCGCCACTGTGAGGCCCTTATTTTATTATAATACGGTTATTTTATTGCACAAGGGTTAATGTTAGCTGTTCACTAAATTTCGCTTTCGTCAACACTGGAAGTGTTCTGTTAACTCTGTTGAACTAGAATTACAAAAACTAAATAGAAATGTGTTCACAAAATAAAAACTAAACTAAACTAATAAAACCATGAGTCAGATGAACTAAAGCTAAACTGAAATTTACAGCAAATTTAAAAGTAGTTTCAAAATATAAACTTATTTTAAAATGCAAAACTATAGTAACTTTGGTTCCTGATACAAAAATGTAAATGATTTGAGAGTCAAAAAAATAACATATAGCCAAACCAAGATTAATAGCTGTGGCTTCTAGCTATACATCGAGGTCTTGTAGAGTGTAATGATCAGCCTATGCAAGATTCAGAACATTATTTATTATAATTATTAACCTTATATCATGACAGTCTTAAGTGTCGAAAAAGTTGACTGACGGGTTCACAACATTTGATATACATCTTTATGTGACCAAAGGGACCATTTGTGATAATAATGTTGTAAATAATGTTCAGTGTCCTGCGCAGACTGAATCTTTTGCTTCCTAAGGCTTAAATGTATCCTCAGGAGACGCATGTATTCATTTTGTTTCACCTATATGTGTTTTTGTTTCGACTCTCAAAGTGCCGGCATCCAATGATACTTGGATTTTAAGAATCACTAAGGATTGCAGTTTCAGCTACAAATCGTCTGTAAGAAAAAATTAATTAGCCTAAATTTATTTGAGTAAATTAACAGCAAATTTTAATTTATGGGCCAATTATCTCATTAAGAAAAGCTCTTAAAAGTCACAATTCACAGAAATATAACAATACTGTTTTCATTTACTCACCTCAGGTAATTTTAAACCTGTTACACTTAATATGAAAAATAATAATAATAATAATTTCCGTTGCATGATACCTTTAAAAATCTTCTTTTGTGTTTTTCAGCACGAGGCTGAGTAAATGATGACAGAAATGTTATTTTTGGTTGACCCTATTCAATAATCAATTTTCTCGATTAGTGGGCTGCACACAGACTTGTTCGGTTTTTTTTTTTTGTAAGATACATTCTGTTGGTTTATATAGACCCTTAAAATACCCAAACCCTTTGCATGATTTAACTGTGCTTTGCCAGACAATTTCCTCAGACTTTTCAATAATTTTTAATATGCCACAGGAAACATTCGAAGGATTGCCTTTACTATAATGACTGAATTTAAGAGCATATTATGACTCATTTAAAACAGAACGACAAAAAATTCAATCTGAACTTGAACATAAAAAGAGACTGGGTCCCCAATAATGTCTACACAGATTAGCAGGCAACTGTGTGCCGCTCTACAGACAAAGACCATATACAACAATGCCAATCGCAGGATATACAACCCAATTAAAGTGAAACTCCACATGTGGATTAGCCTTGTGAATCAAACCGTCTGTTCTGCTTTTATTCAACAAAGTGAACATACCGACTGACATTTAACAAAATCTAGGAATATATTGACCTATCTAAATGGATTAAACTGTTCCTGCCACATTAGGAGACTCTGGCACCAATGATGACAGGATGAAGTCCCATTTTAGAGCAACTAATGTCCTGGTTCAAATCTAAAATAAGCACTTTTAAACCAAGCTTGAGAGAAATAATAATAACAGCTTAGCATTCTTGTTCTTGTAACAAGGTTTAAGGGGAAAAAAAATACAGATAAACTTGATTGCAATGTTGATAGCAATTAGCAGATCTCTTTTATGTATTGTGAATTTGGTTGTTTTATAAAATTCGGTTTGCGGAAAATCCATGAAAAATATGTTAGGCTGTAAATACTTTATTGGGTAATACTATATACATTTTTTCCATCAAAATCTGAAATATTTGCACGCATATTGATCATTCATTTACACATTGGCGTTTTGGGGGCCTAAAAAATTCAAAATGTTTTCTTGGAAAATTATCACTATAACTAAAATGCGATTTTTTGAGAAAATAGTGACATTATGCCACGTGCGATATACAGTATATTCAGTTTATAGGTAGAAATGTGCAAGTACTTGACACCATCTTAATTGTTTATATTCACCGCTCTGACAAAGAATGTGTGTGTGTGTGTGTGTGTGTGCATGGGCTTTCATGTTTCTTTACAAAGTAACATCGCCAACTACTGGCCTGGCATGCATAATACATTTTTCAAGGATCTGTGTGAACGGAGATAGCTGAAACCCTTTAAAATTGCAAATGGAAACTTTTTGGTTTTAGCACATCACTGTAATGCTCACGTTCAAAGAAAAAACTAATCGAAAACAAAATGTATATTTGACAAGACTCTAAGCTTTAAATGATAATAAATAGCGACCGCTTCTGAAACATCGACCAGAATCTATTTAAAGCGCATTTATGATGTACACATAGATGTTTGAAATGTGTGGCTCAGTCATTTCTCCACAGGCTGAACTTTAGTGCAAATAAAAGGTTCACTCTTTTCCGGCCAGTCTAAGACGCGCATCTCACCCTCTGTTTCTTTTATTTTTTTCTTTTTTCCAGATGCGGTTTTCCAATTACATGTATTTGAGATCAAAACATGATGTTGTAATGAGTAAAACATTGTCCTTATGGTTTCACAGCAAATGAATGAAAGGTAATCTCATCAGTTTGACTGAATGAACTGCTTTATACTGGAATATGATATAACTGGGTGGTATATAGCTGCGGAAATATACAATTTATAGTCTTTTGGTTCGTCTGCTAGTATGAAACACTGTATTTTAAATGTACTGGCATTACAGGAGAAGCTTTGGTATGTTTATAACTAAATAGGTCATAAATGATCGTGTTAAAATATACTGATAACCGGCATAATGATGTTAAATGTAATCAAGAAGAATGATATATTATGCTTTTCATGAATAACGGCTAACGAACATGCACAAGTAAAGAAACAACACAAAACAATTGCATACTCATCCACTATGTTCATAATTTATAACCTAAATCTTAGCTTTGTACTCTAAATTATATGCATTTGTAACATAAAAGAGCATGTATTGTGTTGAATGTAGGCTAGTTTTAATACATTTAACTTTAGAAATCAAATTACATTATTTGTGTTAAATCCTAATACAGTTTCTCAAACTATTAGATAGCTTACAGTAAACCAGTCAACAATTTTTAATTTTTTGTTTAGTTTTTCTGCATTTTTTATTAAATATAACCCATAAGATCCAATCAGCAGCGTTGCTCTTCAAGCACGCTTACTTTAGTAGCTACTATCAGTGCCTCAGAAGATGCAATTAAAGCACAAGCACATGCTCAGTCTGTTCGTGCAACACAGCAGGTGCACTAAACAATGCCAAATGCACAAATGTGGAAATGATGATTCGTTTGCGCTCCTAACATCCATGCACATCCAGATTACTACCCGAATTTTCAATGCAACAACCGTAAAACGTCAACCGAATCGTCCCCAGCTGCTGACTGCCAAGTGTGAAATAATATAGAAAGCATTCGCTCAAACCTACAGGTAGCTGCCGCTGGTGAGGATGAGGAAGATCTGTGGATAGTAGACTGACAGCAGCGCACCGCAGGATGAGATGCTGCGCATGGTGACATTGAAGAGAGCGCGTGGAGAAAAGCGAACTTGTGAAGTTTTGGCCGTGAGGTTACGCTGCTGCTCGGCTGCTCCGTGCGTGAGCTGCGGCCGCGGAGACTCGATCCGTCATCTCGTGCGCGGTGCGGGATAATTCAGAATGTGCTCCCCGCCGCGGGCTGACGGCTCATTTTAGGGATTTCGGGTCTTGCTTTGCCATTGGCAGAGAGGGGGGACACACTCCAGTCCGCCCACCTTTGCGGGCACGGTTGAGTGACATCTCCGCCTTTTTGTTTTATATTGTGCGGTGATGTCGATAAGATTGATGAGGCGTGCGGAGGAATATGACTTTTTCAATAATAATAATAATAATATCCGTTGCGTCGTTTGGATATTGTAAAAACCAAAAAGAAAAAGCTCGAGGTTTATAAAGTGTTCAGACTACAATTCCTGTGATTAAATGGTGCGTGCAGCTTCTCTCATCACTGTGAATGGCAGGCATGGGTCACCAATTGGAGGTATAACTTTAACAAGGGTGCAAATTATGGGGGGTGGAGGGGGGGTTGGTAGGGCCCCCTTTGTTAGGGGTGGAACTGTCCCAGCTGGTGTGAAAATTCAAAAGAATGTTTTTTATTTTGCATATTAAGTAGCTATATACGCTGAAAGTGGTTTGGCGGGAAAAAAACGTTCGACGACTACCAAACTTGGAGCAGAGGTAGCTGGATAACGCTCGAGCACTTTTATTAGCGAAACAGAACAATATTGACGCCTTTACATATTACAAGTCTATAAAACAAAGTGTTTGAGTTAACATTTTGCTAAGGGATTTTGCCCGCCAAAATCGGTAGCTTTCTGTCAAGAAATTACCTTAAACGTCGATTGATCTGATAAGCACAGACTGCTGGAAAGATCTATTTGAGGACGATAACCTGATTTATAGCTGGTCTAAGATGCTACCCGGTTCAGTCTAGTCATAAGGTAGGTGAGCTTCTGTTGCAAAACAGTACCCTATAGCTGGTGTTTAACAGTTTTTATGAGTAAAATATGGTACAGTATGCCGGTTTGTGAACGTCAATGGAGATCAGATAACCCCTTATGAAAACTAATATAGTTTTACTACAAATAAAACCAAAAACATGGTTATTGCAGTTTAATCATGGTAACCACAAATTCCCCATGGTTATAGTTTATCGATATTTACAGAGAACTGTGGTTATAATGGAAATCTGGCACCAAAGTTCCTACACTTTTACTAGAATAAAGCAATGGATAATTTTCACAAGGGCAGCATTGCAAAAAAACATAAACAGTTTTGTTTTTAGGCCTATCGGTAAAAGAAGTTATGAGTTATGAGGTCTATGGTGTTCAGACCACCATTTATGAAAGCTAACCATGGTTACTATCAAAAATAAAGTAGCACATTTTGCAACCACAAATTTACCATGCTTATGCTACACTTAAGTTTAACCGTGGTATTTTGCTGAAAAAACACCCGATTATACAAATGAAAATTGGTGTGTCGAAAACAACAACAAAAACAGTTACTACACTTTTCTTTAATACCTTGGTCAGCTTTCATAAAGGACATTGGACACTAATGACTTTAATTGTACAAAGAATATATATATATATATATATATATATTCAGTTTTTTCTTTTGTGTTCCACAGAGCAAAGAACATCACAAAGGTTTGGAGTGATACTAAAGTAAAGGTAAGTAGGCCTACATTATGACAGAGTTTACTTATTTGGTGAACACTACATGCTTACAGTGCCATTTATTCTTATTTGTGTTCATAACAAATGTAAAAATTTCTTTGACATACAATCAAACACTTAACAAAACGTTTACTTCAGATTTTGCATACAACAACAAAGAAACTCAGTCGTCCATTAATTCAAAGTAATTTACCCCCATTCATACAACCATTCTAAATGAAAACGCGCTCCCTCTAGTGGCCATTGATAAAAGTTTCACAGACAACTCTAAAAATGGCTTAGATGTACCTATAATCAGTCCTGTGCAAAAAAACCATTCAAAAACATAGAGAAGGGATGTAAAAACAGTAAACGTGTTCTCTCATAATGGAAAACATCAGCGACTCAAATGCCGTTGGGTGGTAGGAGCTGATTGGTGAAAGAAAAGCAAACAGAATTTACTGTCTCTTGTAAAGATGCTCTCTGCAAACATGAGCTTGTTTGCTTTAAGGCAGGGAAGGTTGGACGGCATAGAAGGTGGAGATTTAGCTGCGCAGTATCATAAGCTTCAAAGGCTGGACATGTTTATGAGCTTGTTTCTTTCTCTAGTGTAGAGATCAAAGTGCACAGGCTATTCAGAGGTTCTGCTTCTGTTTGTATTTGATGGTTGCAGTTAAGCCCAGGGTTTGCTTTCAGAGCGCTGTATAGTTTGGACTACATTCACATTATCTGGTATCAGTTAGCATTATTTGAGTCACTGTGGGTTTCAGCACTCATTTTAACTATTCATACATGGGTTGCAGCTGAACTTTTTTTGTGCATGTGTGTGATCTTTTAATGTGTTTAAGTAAGATGTTTGAGTCTGACATTGAGCTTGTTGAAGAAAATAAGGCTATATTTGGGAAAATGGCTGTTTAATATTATGCATTGTAGTATGCAAGGTGTGCAATTATTTTCAGATAAACACACAGCTAAAGTAGTTCCAGGCAGGTCTTGACCACATTACAGTTCTGTGTCACTGCGCTGAATGATTTCACAGCCATACTATGGTCAAAAATCAAAATATAACAAAAGGCTTTGAGTGAGAGCTGGAAGAAACTATGCACACAGCAGTTTGGGAACAAAAATCTGACAAATGCCTTGAATTACAACATCTAAACACTGTGGTAACCATAGTAAAAGTGGAATAATAGACACTGGTCTGTTGAATTATTAGAAAATCAAGCACACTCGAGGTGGTGATGCAGCCATGATGTAAAGTGGAGTGGTGTGTGTTATTTTCTGATTCAACAATCAGATGTCAATTATTTCTTACATAACTAGGACCCTGTGGAATCCAAATTAATTGTTTCCCTTTTAAATCTTTCTAGACTCCATTTAAATTGCTAAAATAAAAATCAAAATC
>CAIGQW010000596.1:6793352-6805550 GCA_903798125.1 Danio choprae
ATATATATATAGTTTTAAAATACAGTTAAAATTTATTTCGAAAGCACAATTTTAACACCACCAGATTTATCACCCTGTGGTTTTGTAAAGTGTGTGTTTTGAATTCAGTGTCAGTCTGTTTGGTGGTAATTTTCTAAGACCAAATGCATTAAACAAGAAATTCAGACATGTCGCTTTTTGTTTGCATTTTTGGGAAAGAGAAATGTGCACTAAAACTAAATAAAAAAAATAAGTATGGGAATAGTTGAGTTATTTTTCAGTCACGTTGTACATATGTGTGGGTCTTCATGTGACCCAGCACTCACTGTAAACAATGGCGTGTATTATTTTGAAGGGTGTATTTTTCTTTTTTCCACAATCATTTGTCTATTTGTATACCTTCCGACAGAGGAGGAGACGCTCAAAATGCAGACGATGTCAGCACTTCAAAAAAAAGAAAAGAAAAAGGTCATCAGTAATTTCGGCAATCTGTTTCCACTTCTCTTAATATTGTCACTCAGCACTCGACTTATCTTGCCAGAAATATATTTTCATTTAGATCTCCTGTCGGGGAAATAACCAAACCGCCGTCGAACACAGAGCTGCGTAACCCGAGGCAGGAAAGCTCAGGCCAGGCCTTTGCTGAGAGCGCACAACAGAGGCCAGATTTTATAAAGTGTGTGTGCACGCTGGAAGTGTCTTTCCATGACTGACCCCTGGTGCTACAACCACGCCAAACTGTCAATCCCACAGGAATGTCTCCCCGAACTCTCTGCAACAGATGACAGAAATTTGGCGTATGGTATTGTCATATTCTTTTTCCTCTTCTTTCTTTTTCTTTTTTTTCTCTTTTGTGCTCGGTCTCAAGTTTTTCTGTAAGCTCTCCTCTTTTTCCCTTGTTGCATTTCAGCTGAGACTGAAGGCCAAGCATGTAATGTGTCAACATGACCTGGACTCGGTACTGTAATCTGAGCGTTTCACTTGGCCTTTGGAAGCGTTTTGATAATGACGACGGCAGCTCGTTACCGCCATCTTTTGCTAAAACGTTTTGAAAGTCGCCAGATAATTGAGCAAAGCCAGCCGACCCCTTCGAGATTACAAAGAGACGAACAATCCTACGCACTCTTTGTGCCGACAGAGTCATAAATTCATCTGTCTGTTCTCTGGCCCGCATCCAAGCCAGTTTACCTCAGTTAACCCGACAAAAAAGCATACATCATTTGAAATTTAAAATGCAATTACCACAGGGAGGGGAGGCGCCTCTTCTAACCTGACACATTCACACAATCAATTCAAGCTTTTGTGTGGCTCTCTGAGTTAGAAGCGGCTGGATGCTTTGAGTGGCCTACAGTGTCAGCTGAGGTCAGGGGTGTGTCCTGAGCTATTAGCCTGTAGTCTGAAGCTGGCACTAAAAGGTTGCACAGATGTGAGGAAGAGCCGTTAGAGCGATGCGTGTCGGACAGGACTTGGATACATTACAGAGCGCAGGGGTACATGCCTAAGCTTCTCGTGTCCACGGTCAGTCAGACAGACTCGCATTCTGCAGTCACACGAATGCATTTTCCCTGTCATGCAGGAAGAAATCAGGTGACGCATTCTGTGCATGCCTGTCCTCTGTGAGTGCACGGGGAAACGGAGGGAGGTCACGTGTGTGATTTATGCATGTGTGCGCTTTCGTTTTAGAGAGCAAACTTGTGGGTATGAGTGAGGAGCTCTTAAGTGCTTGACCTAATTTCACAGGCAAAGAAGAATTCGGCAGTGAAGGCCTTCCTCTGTTAGTGTGAGGTTGCTGTGCTGGGTGTTTCCTCCCAGGGTCTAACAGGAAGCTCATGTTTGAGTTCATTTGAGGACAGGGAGAAGGCTTTTCTTTCCACTGTGGATCGTTCGAGAGAGGGGGAGAGAGCCAGGGCATCAGCTCTGAATCGCCCTTCTGCAATCTGGCGTGCGTTTTAGCTCCTTATACTGCTGTATTGTCTATTTTGGCTGAACTTAGGGTTTTTTTGCTTCTGCCAAGAAAACATCTATTTTTTGGGCTTACAGTGAGCAGGAGCCGAGATCCCAAGTCAAAAATGACTTAATGAATCCTGTGAGCAAATGAAACAATCCTCTGCAGGGTTCTCTCTTTGCTTCCTCTGGTCTGGTTTTGCATTCCAGACTCATCTGAGCTGGGTCGTGACCTAAGAAAAAGCTGCGCTGTTCATGAGAGGTTTTGGATGAATGTTCTTATCAGATGAGCTTATAAACATTTATTGTGTGTGCGTTTTTTAGTGTATTTTAGGGAATGCTCATTAACTGTGATTTGCTTTTCACAGGGTTGAGGACTTTGAGGGACAGCGGACATGTTTGTTGCAGCACTTTGTAGGTGAGAAATGATTTGATGACTATCCATGCACATTTTGCAAGCCAGTTTTTTTAAAAATATATACTTTTTACATTTCCATTAATTGAAATAAGAAAAAAATACAATATTTATATTCATATTTATTGATTTAGGCAAAAGCGACATCAATAAATCAGAAATATCACATTACATTTTACATTCTAAAATTCATATTGCAGTCAGTCTGCAGGCGTGCAGTGCTCGTGTGCTCTCTTTGAAATGTGGATTCTGTGTGGGAGGCCTCACCATTCATCTGTGCACGTTTCATGTTGGTCTTTTAGTGAAGTAAGAAGATATCAGGTATTCTAGACATGGCCTTTCCAAATTAGAATATACATGATACGAATTGCATAATCCTAAATGTTCAGATTCTCGATTACATGTTCCGAATATCACACAGATCAAATCTTTTATCAGACAGTGGGGTTGATTGAATCTAGGGCACGCCTTTGAGAGCTTATTTCTGCAGTGGGCAGAGCAGAAAAATGATGAGGATCGACCTGTTAGTCTGGAATTGCATCAGCTTGACTGAAATTAGAGGCAGATTTGGGATGAAAGGTTTGCAGTATCCTGATTGTCTGAAAATGATCACTTCAGCGTGCCTGTACTCATAACCTTCGCTGATCAAACATGATTTATCCTAGTGGTGAAGTTCATTTTTGGCTTCTTTATGATGATCTTTCTCCAATTCTGTTTATCGCTGTGTAGTTTGACATGTCAGTTGTTATGTGGATTTCAAAGTGTGTGAAATTAACATGACATGAACTAAAACATTCTTTGTTGATCTTTTGCTAAACATTCCAAAAATTTTATTTTATTTATTCAAAACTCACTCAGTATCAGTTTCTCCAATCCATATATCATGTACAATGGGGCAACAGAAGGATGATGCTTTAAAAAGCTGGTTCATAAAACTGCATCGTCTTTATCTCTCAATCATCTAACGGTTTCTTTCACACATTACACTCATTTCCGTGTCTCCTGCAGTGTGGATGTACTCTCTCAGGTCATGTGCCGTTTACATGTGTCATCCAGATGTTTTCTTGCGTGTTCTGATGCTCTCTCTGTTAGTACTTAATGTCATTTTTGCAGAAATGTTCCTGGTGTTTAGCAAAGAGTATCACGCTCACACAAGCTTTAAAAAAAGCAGCTTTTTTTCGCGCAGAGGTAAAGTGTGGTAGAATCATGACCAGCACGACACTGTCATGGCTGGGTTCATCACAGTTTTTGCAGTTATTTCCCGTCCACTTTAACAAGATACTCTTAGGAATAATAGATTTTTTTTTTCTTGCATAATGACCACTGAACTCCAACCAATTTCCTCCTAAATGTGCTAGTTTCTTCTCTCAGATTTCTTTGCATTGTCTTCTTTCTCATGAGACGAAATTATTTGAAAGCAGATCAATTTTTCATGGTTCCATTTATTTGTTTATTTCTTAAATAGCAGCTTAATGCATTTAGGCTGAGCAACAAATCAAAATGACAAACACATACAGTACATATATTGTTCGAGCTGTCAGTCTATTAAGGAAATAATTAATGAAATAAAGTTAAATTATAGCATTTGATATATATCAGTGTTGTATTTTCTAAGAAAAAGTCAACTGTAAGTTTTTCATTAGCTTTCATCAGTCAAACAGACTAAAAATATTAATAATAACATTGTATAACAAATAAATGTAACTGAATGTATATCAGATTTTTTTAATAAAAATTAAAGTTGCATAAAGTCTAATTATTTCAAACACTTTTTTAGTGTATGATTGTTAATCCTATGTGTTGTTAAGTTTGAAGTGTTTACATAAAATCAAAATATTTTTATAAAATATGTTGGCACTCAGACAGATGATGTTTTGCTGTTTGATAGCATCTTTCACTGTGTTTTTTAGACAAAAGAAATGCATAAACCATTTAGTCTGACTTCGATCAGCTCTCATCTGCAATTTGTAGGTGTGGCTTGATAAAACTGGAATTTCATATACATTTTATTTTAAAGCAGAAGCTTCCAAATCAACCATTGCAACATCATAACTGCAGAAAGTCAAGAATGTGTACCAGCAAAGACCAAATATCATTTTCATAATGATTATGAGAGTCAGAATTCCTCACAGTGTTTTATCTTTATGTAGTTGTAAAATCATCCAGCAAGAGCTGAACATATTGAGATATTTAATTGTTAGAGATCATAACCTTGCATAAAACTGTAACATGAAGCTTTTGTTTGGCATGTAATAAATCTCAGGCGTGAGCTGCTTAATAGTGCTTTAAAATGATTTACCTCAACTCACCTCAGACTATGACTAATGTAATTTTTGTTTGACTGACATTATATGACCTGTAGAACTAGTTGATGCATCGTCATCCACCTTCCTTTGTGGTTGTAATGACAAATGAGTGATGTTGTTTTTTATCATGGGTATTTGGCTTACATATTACACATCCATTGCTTGAGTAAGTTTTCTCTTGTTCAAGAGCAAAGAGTCATATTTTAGGCAAGTAGCGAAACCTTAAACTTTTTTTCATCTCTAAAAGTTGATTGTGTCCTCACCTGACAAGAGCTGACAAGAATCTGCCTATACAGTGTTATAAAGCTCTTTCCTGCTCTTTATTAGGTAAAAATCCTCCCTGACCATTGTGTTGGCCTTAAGTGGTTTTGTTTGTTATTCTATGATGGATTGCCGTATAGGCTTACTTCACAAAGACAAAAAGTTCAGAAACGGCGATGTCAAGTAATATTTCAAAGAACAGAACAATCTGATATGTCAAGTTGAAGTGTGTTTACTCAGATGTGGGTTAGGACAATACTCCAATCTCATGCTCAGACAACTATTAAGAAAACCAATTGTGGAGTTGCTTCAAATAAGTGTAAACATTGGCTTTGAAACGTTGCTCTTTGTTTGAGCCTCCAGACAGAGCAACACTGACTGAAAAAAATAGCGTACATTTAGGATGAACACTTCTCTGCAAAAAAACAAACAAACATATATTTTGTACTCAGAAACTCAGCCAATTCTTAAACGAATCTTAAATGCAATATCCTCAACAAGAAAATAACGAATAATTTGTTTTTCTAACAAACATCCAATGGTTCTGTCTGATAGCCCTGTTTTGTTTTTCATTAGGCTGTTGTTAGTGTTGAGTTTGAAGGCCCAGCTCCAGGCAAGGGCTGCACCATGGGTAGGCCAATGTTGCATTGTTGGCAGTGGCTCATTTGAATAGCCCTTTAGTATTTTGTGTGAGCAAGTCAGCGCCATTTGCATTTGTTCCAGTCACAAAGGTTTACAGGTCAATAGAGACCGAGCTAACATGCCGAGGAACCCTCTCTCCTCTTATTCTCCTTTCTCTCCTGTCTCTCAACCTTCTTTTGCCCTTCCTTGGTTGTCATGATAAACTCTGCTTGTCTCCCTGGGAATGTGTTTGTGCATGCGTATGTGTGTGTGTGCGTAGCAACACCTCAGATGTCTGGTGAGTGATTAATTCTAAGCTGGGAATAAGACTGAAGAGAGGCCCCTGGTAACCCTCAAGCAAACACCAACAATAATTTGATTATCACACTTGAACATGCTTATTTAGCCCCATGCATGGTCGTGCATGCGTCTGTAGGTCTGCACACTGAGGCAGAAGAACACAGAGCATACCTGATTAAATGGAGCCCATTCAGGAGGACTGTTGTTTGTGAGCAGTTTGAATGGCTGCATTGCTGACACATAGCTTCTTAGACAGTCACACATAGACAGAACCAGAAGCCCCAGGTCTTCATAATTAATCCCAGAGTGAGCTCACGGCCCAATCCTCAGAGCTTTAACTCTGTACTTTCCATATGTCACACTGCTGCATACATGCGCACATACAGAGAGACACTTACACGTGATCTTACACTGAGAAACTTTCTCATGTGTGATGAGCTCACTGGTTTTGTGCGTGTATGTGTGTGTGTGTGTGCATGCTGTTTTCTATGAAGTACCAGTTTTGCTGCATTCATTTTGTTGAGTTGAAGTAAAATAATTCAAATTCAGTCAGTATTAACACACTCTAATTACATTTAACTTTATTTATTTTGAATTTATAGATTTTTTTTTTTTTTATAAAATCCCTTTTTTTCAAAATGGGAAAATGAATTATTTCCACGGCTGTCAGGAAACATTTTTAGTGAGTAATGACTTTCATTTCAGTCTTTCTCACATAAAGTCGTTACAAGATGATTTTGTGCATTTTGAATTTAATTAAATTAAAGCAATGAAACTTTTAGGAACAGCTTGTTCCCACAAGTTTACATTGAACGGAAGTGAGCAGCATTAACATTTTTCAAAACTTCTCTTTTTGTGTTCCACACAATAATAACAGATTTTCCATTATGATGACTTTAAATTTATATAATTAATATTACTTTTTCAGTCTAGTTTAAAATGTTTGTCTTGAAGTATTTCCTATACATTTTTACCTTTGACTAGATTTACAAAATACTTCTGAAATCTAATTATTTCTTGCATAGTAAATATTGCGTTAATGCCATGTCATGAGCATTTGTCAGATGTCTTTTAGATAAAAAAAATAAAAGACCAGAGAAAATTGTACTTTTATTTGTACTTTCAATTTGACTTTCATTTTTATTTGTTTTTTAATCTTGATAAAAATAAGCATTTCTTCCTGTAATCAATCTATTATTTAATGCAATTATATCCAAAATTAATCAAACCTTCTATATCCAAATTTATTTGATAGGTTTTCTATAGATAAACTCAGTAATATATATTAGACTAAAAATAATTTTGCATTTAGATTAACCTCTATTAGCTCACCTGACACTTTCTCTATGTATGTGTGTGTGTGTGTGTGTGTGTGTGTGTGTGTGTGTGTGTGTGTGTGTGTGTTTGTCAGAAAGTGTTTTTAGTGTGGCCGCAGGAAGGCAGTAGTCAATCTCTGCATCTCTCTTGTGGCCTGTTCTTGTCCTCTCTGAGCTGGACGTGTGAATTGCAGCACAAAACGTGGGCTGCTGGATCAGCATGCATGCTACATAAAGACTGCTTTTGTTATAGCCTGCACGTTCATGACCGCTGGCATCTATAGCCCCTCACCCCCAACCACACCAAACTGCACTGGGCTGAGCAGATAAACCCCCGTGTAGGGAATAGAGAGCGGTGTTTAGTCGACTCGTACCCATAAAACTTTACAGCTAAATGAATAAATAAACTTTCAAAGATGTGTATACCCCCATTATTTTTCCCTCTAGGGACAATAAAGTCTTATCTTACTCCATTCCAGATCAAATTTAAGTGAATTTGTCTGGTTAGAGATTCATTATATAAGGCTAACACAATTCTTAGCTATAGATCAGATAATGTTCCAGTGCAGCAATACTCACTCTGTTCACCATTTATGATGTAATCATGATTTTGAAATGACACACAGCTCTTTAATGCTATCGTTAGATGAAGTGTATGCGTCTGTTGGGCCTCAGTTCGACACGGGCCTTAGAACTAGAGCAATGAAGGCATACGTTGCCTTGCAGTCACCGGGTTGATATTGCACCATGTTCACCTCAGCCTATTAAAGGTTGGGATTCCCATCGGGAGAACACTCTAGCACAGACAATTAATGGAACAAAAAATAAGAAGAAAAACCATGACAAGATAATACGTTTGCGATAATGAGCCTCCACTGACCTATAATCATCCTTTTAAAATGAAGTTTAACCAGGATAACGTCCTTGAACACCAGCAATGACAAGTGCCACGTTCTTTTAAAAATTGCATGTTAGACGGAGCCTAGACAGAGAATGGCGTTCCCAATAGAGGAAGCTGTCCTCAAGGCCATTGTTTCGGGGTTCCTTAAGGAAGGATTGAGGAATTATTTTTAAAAAGATGCTGAACTGAAGAATTCCTAATGATGTATTAATGAAAACTAAAGTGTCAGGACCATTGACGGGATAGTTCAGCCAAAAATGTGATTTACTCACCCTTTATTTGTTTCCTTCTTCTGTTGAACACGAAAGAAGGTATTTTGAAAACAGTTGAAAACCTGCACCCATTGACTTCCATATATTTCTTTTTTTCTACTATGAAAGTCAATGGTTACAGGTTTTCAGCTTTCTTCAAAATATCTTCTTTTGTGTTCAGCAGATTGAAGGTTTCAAGCCACTTGAATAAATAATGAATAAGAAATTTTCACTTTTGGTTGAACTAACCCTTTAAATGATCTATTTGTGCTTTAAAATTTAACAACTGCACAGTGACTAAATTTAGCCTTAAGCTGAGCTCAGTTAAAAAAGGGAAATTAAGCTGGAATGTTTATTTGATGGTTTTGCCATCATTAAAACTGCCCCATCTTCTATCTATTTATTTAATATAAAGAGGAAATCAGCAGTTAAAAAAAATTAATTTTATCATCCATAGGGTGTGATATCAGCAAAGTGCACTTCAGGGGCTGCGTCCGGCACATCCCTTGCTCTGACCGTTGGTGGTTGCGTGGGAGGAGGGTTGCAAAGGCTCAGCTGGGGCAAATCCTGGAGGTCTCGTCCATTCGGAGGCGAAATGACGTGGCACATGCGAAAGCAGACTGCTGGCTTTTAAGAGCCAGAACTTTTTAAGTGCCAGAACTGTCCCCATTCCCCTCATCCGCACACTCACACAGCTCTCCAGCACTCTGGAAAATAAAGACGGACTGGTGTGTTAAAATGTATTATTAGAAGCAAACCAGAATGGACAGGCCGTTTGGAGTGAAGATGAGAGTTAACATGCATCAGAGGGTTTTTGGGGGGGAGTAAACAGCACTGAACGATGCCTGTGCTGCGTGTTAGGGAAATATTTGGATACGGACTTAGCAATTAATTTGTGCGCGCAGTTTAGAGATTGAAGGTTTGTTGTACGTGGCCGCAAACAGCTTGCGCTCTCTTTAAAAATGTTTGAATGCATCCGAAGTAATTAATAATTGAACACTATTTAAAACTTACTTATAAACTTACATTTCAGAGTGTTACTTGGGCTGGAGTTCATTTGTGGTTAAATATTTGCTAGTCATTTGTTAGAATGATGATTTTTTAAATTTGGTTTATGCCCTTTCCCTTACTCTGTTGGAAGTGTTGTATTTGGTTGTGTGTGCTGCTTAGGTCTCCTTTAAAATAGTGCACCTGTTTGTTTTCGTTTGTGTTCATTTATTATGAAACGGTCTGGTAGTTTTTTGGTAGTTTCAGAGTTAATCAAAGTGGCACAGAATCTGCTCCTCTCTCCAAACACAAAGTGCTCAGCAGAGAATTCTGGAGATTGGAGCATGCGGCAGTTAGCGGCCATGCGAGTGAGCTCTCATGAAGTGAACACGGAGAAACTCTGCTGCTCTGTTGTTGTTGTTTTTTTCGTCTGTGTTTATCTGTGCCTATTTCCCAGCATGACTGAATATGTTAAGGTGAGTTACTTTTAGTGTAAAGTCATTTTTTAATATTGTTTTAGTTTAGTTGTAGTTTATCACCAGTTGTCAGATACAGATAAATTACGGTAGTGAAGGAAAACAAACTGGCAAATTCATTTATTTTTACTGGTCGAAATGTTTGATGAATTTGTTTTTAAATAATGCTGCTTTAGTACTTATTTACATTGCTGGATTGTAAAAAGAACATGAAGTGTGATCATCTGCAATATGACATTTCTTTTATAATAATTGCAAGCACTGCAGTTTGTAAGTGTAATGTGTAATATTATTTGCAGTGATTTAAAAAAGTAAATAAAAATAAGTACATACGCAATAGAAAAAATGTAATGTAAATTTCATATACGCATGAACATATTTTATTACCCTCATATTGTGTTCTTTTTTTAATCCATTGAAAAATTGCATTTATTACTGTTATGATTATTAAAATAATTATTAAAATTATTAATATAAAGTTGCAGTAGCATTTAATGAGAAAGACATAACCTAAGGTTGTATGTTTAAAGGATATTGGAAGAATTTTAAATATTTTTATTGTTCCTGTTGAAACTAAATTGATCTAATAAACTATGTAAATTGGGATTTTTTAACAATCAGAATATTCAGTGATTTAAAAAAAATACTATACTCATTGCTAAAATGTGCCTCTTTTTTAAAGCATATCAGAGACAACAGAGCAAATCAGACATACTCCTCCATATTAAACTCCTCTATACTAAAGAGTTTATTTCTTCTTATTCAGAAGTGTGCTCAAATGTTTTAATTGTAACAATGAAGAGCTTCTTCAAAGTTATAAAGTTTTTTTTATTGTAATTGCTAATAGGAACAAACTTCTGCCTTAAGGACACATTAAGTTTTAGTGTGTAAAATTGTCCAAGCAAGAACATAAATGCTACAAGTGTAATTTATTCTGACAGAAAAATAAAAAGTAAAGAAGTGAATTTCGATATTTTCATTTATTTTTTTAAACCATAGAAAGGGATTTATAGTGTTTCAGAATCTGTCTTTTTTGGATTAGTAATTTTCTGCATTCCTATTTCTTTTTGAACACTAAAAGTTACTTTTTTATATCAAAATAATTATTATGAAACAGCTTATATTGATTTCTATATTTAAAATATAAAGATACATTTAATTTCATTCATTGTGCTCAGATGATTGTCATTTAGTCTTCGACATGCAATATTGTGGTCGGTTTGTAACTCTGTTAAGCTCTGCTTAATGTGCATTTTACTTATTTTGCTCATGTGCTTTTATTCCAGTTATATATAACAGGGAAATAATTACACTACTAAATTACAGTAAGTTAAACAACTGCCACTAATAACTGAGACAAACAATTCATGTCAGTTATGGGGGAAAAAAATTGTATAACAAGAAAGTTGCTTACAGAATCAACTCATACAGTTATTACATCAAAACACTTTTAAAAATGTAGTTTCTCTGTAAAACAAACCCTTGTGCTTTCAATGAAGGTTTTTTAAATAAAAATTTTAAACCAGCTGGTTTCTCAGAAAAATAATAGACAATTCATTTTAATGTCTTTTCATGTCTCTCATAAAAAATGTATATCCCAAACCTTAATTGTTTTTGCAGTAATGCCTTTTTAATGCTTTATGATTGTCATATTAGAAGTGGTCAGATAGAAAATCACACCGTGAAGAAAATAACCTGCATGCAAACAGGTCTTTTTTTTTTCTCTTCAAACTTTACTGAATTTTACTTAGTTAATTAGTATGTGCTGTACTTTATTTGTTTGTTTTAAAATGATTCTTCCTTGTAGCCTTTTTTTCTGCAGTCCGCGCTGACCGTCGATGTAATGGCCTGGCACTCTGAACACACACGTTGAAGGTTATGCCTACTCTTTAGCCCGAGCCTTAACAATCACACTCCAGAGTTGTTTTTGTTTGTTCGTTACAAAATATCAAGATTTCACACACTAAAAATGATATTTTTAATTATAACGCATATATCAGCATAATGCCTGCGTGGACAGAGGCGCATGCTCTTATCAGAGGTGACCGCCATGTTGTCTAACTGTCCTCCATTTTGTGATTTCAGACCTTTACTGTAGCACAGCTGCCCCACCCTTGCGAAATTATGCAGACGTATCCCGATGGATCCGAAATGTTGACGTTAATTCTTACTGATTTCTTCTCAACTTTTTTTTCCCTCTTGGACACAAAATTTCTACCTTATGAGGTATTGTTGCTTAAGTCCTTCAAACGGAGATACTGTTGCTGACCTATAAAATGTTATTTTCAATAGATTTTTTTTATCTTATAGTTTGTATTTGTATGACTGGTATGACAAAACCGTGTGTGTGTGTGTGTGTGTGTGTGTGTGTGTGTGTGTGTGTGTGTGTGTGTTTGTGTTTGTGTTTGTGTTTGTGTGTGTGTGTGTGTGTGTGTGTGTGT
>CAIGQW010000596.1:6808349-6821510 GCA_903798125.1 Danio choprae
TGTGTGTGTGTGTGTGTGTGTGTGTGTGTGTGTGTGTGTGTGTGTGTAATGAGAGGTCAGTGCCATGAGAGAGCCAGAAAGAGGAGGCCGAGAACAAGGCAGGGAAATCTGGGCGGACCGGGTTCTTTCGGTCCCTCCTCCACGTCAGTGTGTGTGTGTGTGTGTGTGTGTGTGTGTGTGTGTGTATCTGCGTGTGACAGCCTGATGAGCAGCAGCACCCTCTGTGCAGCCATGTTTGCTGGTCGACTAGCATGCCTTTATAAACTCTTTAGTTCGCTAAATACAGAAAAGCAGTTCGTGATACAGCTCCGGTGGTCTGGGTGAACAGAAGCAGGCGCAGGCCCCACTCTAGCACATTTTGGTATGTGTTTTTGCAATCTCTTTGGGCTCATTCGCAATAGAAAGATCATCTGTCTGAACTTGTTTTTAATCGCCGCATTGATTAGCCACAAAAAAGTTTTTGCTCTCAACAGTAGTGGCATGCTTACATGAGCGTGTAATATCCGCACAAAGGATTGTTGGTAAAACAAGTCACAGAATAACAGAATCTTGAGTACGATTTCTGAATCCTTACCTCCGGACTGCATCACAACCACTTGATTTCGGGTTCAAAACAGAGGTGTGTCGGAAGTGACAAAAAGATTGGGAGTGTGCTCGGGTAATTATCTCTCCAACAGGCGGATTGTCAGGTAGGCCGAGGCTGCAAAGTGTGTGTGCGTGAACGTGTGTTTGTGTGTGTATGTGGTCACTGCAGATGAAAGCTCCCTGCAAATTGTGACAGATGTTTCACCTTCAGACCGTCTCACCCGTGCGCCTGTTGCTTCACGACTGCTACATTGGGCAGTGAGAGGAGGTGCCACTAATGTTCACAAATGTAGAAAGGCACCCCAACATTGGCGCACTTGACTTTTCCCAGAATTCCCTATCATAGTCATTTAACTGTCCAGGGTTTTCCTCTCACTTTCTCTTTCTCATTTCTGAGTAGTTGTTTACTTGTTCAGTGCAATCGAGCCAGAGGGCAGCGTTAAGGATTGATTTCGGTTTTAGCGGTGGAGCGAGTGTGTGCTAGGTAAATTGTGTTTGAATGCTTCATAACGGGTGTGAGCGTATGTTTGTGTGCACTCCCCGGGTGAACCGGAGTCTGTGTCACGCTTCCCTCCTCTCTTCAGCCCTTCCTCCCTCCCTCCCCACTCCAGCTCTCGCTCACTGGCTGGTGCGATGATTCAAAAAAAAAAGATTGCTCACGTACTCCACTGCCTCTCGGTTTCATCATCAACTTTTTTCCCTCCACTTCAGTTTTCCCTCTCTCTTCTCCTCTACTTCCCTCCCTCCCTCCTCCCTCTCTCACTCTGTCCAGATAGAAACCAAAAAAAAAAAAAAAAAGCCTCTACCGCTGTTTCCACAGCACAGTCTCCTCCCCTTCACCCAGTCTGTGCCAAGAGAAGGAGGGATTTCTACTACTCGCAGGATTTTAACCCTGTAGCACAAGCGATTGGCTCCGGCTGCTTCTTTGCTACCTCAGTTTTACCCGCGTGTCTTTTCCATCACTTCCCTAAACCTCATCAGTATGTTCTTCTGTGGTTTCGTCACCTCGGGACTCTTTTAAAAGGAGCGTTTGCGGCAGTAAGAGGTGTGTGACGATTTTCATCCTTGCCAGGGGTTAACGGATTCTTTCTGTTGCTGAGCTTTGAAAATGGCTGTATTCTCCCTGCTTGTTGTGTGTCTCGGAGAAGGGAGGTGCCTGGAGTTCTATCACTTTAGCACCTCCCTCTCTCTCTCTCTCTCTTTCTCTCACCCTCCCTCTCTCATACACACATATACAGTTCTTCTTTTTCTCTCTCTCGCTCTTTCCCTCTCTCTGAAAGGAGAGCGGGAGGGAGGTGCGGTGTCGGAGCTTTTTCTGGGACAGGTGCCAATTTCAAACAAAAGACATAAAAAGGCAATGAGTGAGAGATGCCTCGATCGTAAGAAAGAAATATGTTGCACGATGAAACGAAAGAAGTTTGAGGCATCCGTGCGCACACATGGCTAAATGGAAATGTTCGGAGCTCAGATTTGAAGTACTTTTCTTCTGTCTATCTCTCTCACAACACTCTCTTGCTCCTCTGGTGCTCTTAAGCCACTGAAGGCATTTCAGTCCTGGGGGTGGGGGTGGGGGGTGAAAAGGGGAGGGGGTTCAGTTTTCAAGCTCCTGAATTATTCATACCCCTGGGCCAACGCTGCGATCGGACTGGCTGGGACATTAACATGCAGTGGACATTCTGTTTGTCTGTTTGCTAACATTCCTCATTCAAAGACTTGTTAACTGCAAGACGGGCCGACACGCGGGTCTCTTGGGCTGCTATTGTGGCCTGGGCCCGCTCGTCTTGGACCACGGGACTGTAGGTGGATGTGTAGCCAGGCTTTAGGGACACTCAGCTGTGGTGGGAGGACTGGCTTTGCCCCCTGGCCTTCCTTCTTCGGTCCTTGTTCCTGCTTTGGAAAGCTCACTGCCTCTTCTTCTCCTTCTCTCTCTCTCTCTCTGTCTCTCTCTCTCTCACTCTCGCTCTCCTTCAACACAGGGCTGGTGAAGTGAGTAGAAAAGGCCTTCAGCACTTGTCCAGGAATGTTTCTATCTACTCGCGCGTGTCAATATTGTGGGGTAAGTTGTATGTTTTTTTTTTTTAGTTATACGTCTTATTTGGGTATATCTAGTTTGTTTGTTGTATTTCTTGAAACAAAGCGCTTTTGGGTTATCTTGAGAATACGTGTGAATAATGTTTGCATAGGTTTAAAGATTTATACGGAAATAAAAACGATTTGCAAACCATACGATTCCTAAGGAAAATGGCGTTGGGGGTATGTAAAGGCGATTCATATCAGCACCTAACAAACGTGATGTACTGTACCTCTGTTGTCGCCCTTCCATGGTGCATAGTTTTGGAGTTAATGTTTCTGTGACTGAGAAGAGGTACACTTTTTGGGAGTGAGAGATTTGCGTCATGTTATCGGAAAAAGGTTTTTACAAATTAACCTTATTTTAAGACCATTTTCTGATGTCTTTGGTGCAGCAGTTTAACATGAATCTCAGCTATTTGCGTAGGGCCTTGTCTATGAATGTCACATTGTTTTATCATTTATCTTGCAAATTATTTATTACGAACAGATTATTTTTTCATTCTTATATTTCTGTTGAAATATACATAGACGCTTATGGATAGAAGCATCGAATATGCCACCTGAGAGATTAGTTTTGTGCAGTTATGCATTAAAATTTGCCAATTTGACGTAATTTGTGTTTATTATGTAAGATAATTTTTGGGTTGCTTATTTTTAATAGTTCCGATGTAAATGTAAAGGAAAAGGCCGATAAATTCAGCTTAAATTTATTTCAATTTGAGTTGAATGTATAATTAAATGTACACAGATGTGGACTTTTCCACATTTCATTTAAATTCTGCAGAGAACTATTTCGGCAATTCATAGCAATTTTTAAAATGTATATGTTACAGTACGTATTTGCTGAGCGAACGATTTGTTTATTATTTAAAGGCTTTTATTCAAGAAATACAGTTTTCGTACAGATTTCATTGTTGGAATATTAGGTTTGCATTTATATAAACTAAATCATAACCCTTTGTGTCGTTTTACTGTTACACACACACACACACACACACACACACACACACACACACTTTCTCGAACACACACACACACATAGAAAACCTTTTAAGATGCCTTTTACAATTGAATAATTTATAAGTGAAATCACATTTAGTGTCACTGAAAATCCAAATTTTACAGCCGATCGCCTGATGACCGTTAAAGATAATTGTACGTTAAATAGCTTTGCATTTTTTGATCAATACATATCATGTAGCATTTATAGGCATAAAAGTAAGCAGTTTTGTTTCTTCGTTCAGACAAATGGTTTTGGCTCGTAGCAGGCTGTTTAGTAGCACGAGTGAGAACACCAGGGGCAGTGCTGATGAAGTGTGTTGGCACAGAAAATACACATTGGGTTGGCAGTGCCCTCCCCCACCCCTTTTTTTTGGTTGTGAATGGAGTGTTCCAGAGATGATGTATAGTGTAAAGAACAGAGCAGGTGGCATAAACTAAAGAATTAAAAGGGGAGGGTGGCTTAGAAATCAAGACTTTCAGGATAAACAAACCCATTTTAGTCAATTGTACTGTAATTTTTTTAGGATGGAAATACCGAACATTTCACACTGCGAATTTAAATATGTGTGCTCTTAATTTTGTTTATTTTTTAATTAAATGTGTTGACATTGGATCTTTTTTCAATATCAATTTTAATTGGGAAAATAGAAGTGCATGTGTGTCAAGCTGTGGCAAGGCATTCCCAGACATGCCGAAGAGCATTGAGCATGTGTGCACTAACTGAGACACCCGCCCTCGCTGTCACGTACAGACGTACACACACTCTCTCACACACACCCAGACACACTTGCAGCCATGTGCTCCATAATAGACCTCTGATTCAGCCCTGAATAGAGTTCCCACGCCTCAGTGTGTGTGTCTGTAATAGTTAAGGGTGTAGACCCCCCCACCCCCACCCTTTTCAAAAGATACTTGTGTACTTTCTCTCTCTCACACACACTCACACACACACTCAGTCTAGACTAAAGATGTCTCCTTCATTTTGTTTAGAGGTGTGTTTTAGCTGCTACACACTGGGAATTGATAATTAGTTAATTTCAGATGTAGTTCGAAAGGTGGAGTTTCAATGCAAGATTAGCGAAACAATTAGTAGCCTATAGATTAAAAGATTGTAATAAATGTTGCTTAAATATTTGAATAAAGTGATTTAAAATGTCACTTAATCCAATACTGTTATAAAAGATGGTATTTGCTGTATATTTTTTATATGGCTTTATGGAATTCCTTAAGGTGTTTTGGACTAGTTAGCAAAAAGTTTACATTTAATCATGTAGCAGATGGTTTTATCCCAATATGTCCACAACTTTTACAAACCCTGATCACTCTGTATTTTTTTTCTAAGAGCCTTATGGAATTTCCTAAAATGTTTAAGAATTGTACGTTAATAGGTTTACTTTTAAATATTTAGTAGATGCTTTTATCCAATACCGGCGTATTTTTGCTGCTTAAAATTAATTCATCATTTCTTTATGTATATGTTCTGTTTTGAGCTGTATTAAATCAGGTTATGTTCAGTGCTAAATATTATTTGGTGTATTTTTAAATCTGGATGCAGTGTGAATGTATAATTATTAAATCATGTATTTTTAGTTAATGGAAAGAAAAAGGTTTAAAGCATGACATATATGTAAGTTATGTTTGTGTTTACTGTTTTAGCTTTTTTTTAGTTTTAAGCAGATATAGATTTACCTTCAGAAGCTAACAGTTTAGGTTTTTTAACGACAGAAAAGCTGACAAAATTTTGTATTGCCATCTTTTTCTCCAGAAGTTTTTTTGTGAACTATTTTTTGCTGCAGAAAACATTTGTTGCATTATTATCAGTCAGCTTAAGTTGGAAACAAATGTTTCACTTCAGTATTGTAGTAATGTAGCTAATCACAATTTAATTTGAAACAGAATCAAAGTTTCTTATTTTGTTTTAGTGATTTAGATATTACATTAATATGTTGATTTTTGATTTTAATTAGTTTCTTGATTAATTTTTGTTAATTTTTGATTTTAATTAGTTTCTTATATTTTTACATAATTTGCATTTATATTTTGTTCATTGAATATCTTTTTGGAATCGTGTAGTACATACACAAAAAGCAAGAATTTACACTAAAAAAGGAAAGGAATGTGTAAATGAAGCATAGCTTCTTAAGAAACTATTGTTTCAGTTTTTTGTTTAGAAGGCAGGCATGTTTTTCTGCATTTTTTCTGAATCAAGATCTCTAGCCGGTAAAGTCTTACACACACACTATAATAAAGTGAAGAACTGCGGGGTCATTTAGGGATACCGCTTCTCAACTTGTTTCCCATGGGCACAATAGCAGCCAGACATGATTGGCAGGTGACAAAAGGTGGGGTGGAGCTGAGGAATTGTTCAACACTGAGATGATGTCATGGCCAAGTCTTGAGACTAAGAGCCGCTTGTGTGCTGTTGTGTGATTGCCATAGTTTGCATTTTAAGTCTCACCAAAAATTATATTTACTGTCATATTCAGTTTTGGTCAAAACTAAATGTGATTTTTACCTTTAATCTTTGTGTGCTGTTGTGTGATTGCCATAGTTTGCATTTTAAGTCTCACAAAAATTATATTTACTGTCATATTCAGTTTTGGTCAAAACTAAATGTGATTTTTACCTTTAATCTTTAACAAAAATACAGATAGCCATGGCATGTCTAGACAAAGCAGAATAATATTATGATACAGATCGCTCATCTAATCTGCAGTTTAAAGTTCAAGCTCAAAGTCCGTTACAGACATTGTATTCACACTCTGTCATAATCAGTCTGAATATCTCTCCCCCTCCACAGTCACGAGCTCTTATTTTCTTTTCCTTCAGTGATTTTGTTTGCGCATTTTACAAACAAACCAATTTATTTGCTCGAGGAGCAATAAAGCATCCAGAGCATAATTCTTTCAGTCAACAGTTCTTAATTCACTTTACAACTAACATCTTGCTTCAAAGATTGTGCGACAGGTTTCTCTGCCATTAAACTTGTTTGTGCCTGCAGTATTTTTACTAAGCAAACTGGGATGTAAACAAAGTAAAACCGAGCTGTATACCTTGAAGTCAAATGATGATTAGAGAAAATACGAAGTGCTTAGCAGTCTCTGTATAATAGGCCTATTGTCGCTTGAACAGCTTTTCTGCTGTTTTAAAGCAGTCTCTGGTGAACAGCACCACCTTATGGCTATTACTAATCACTGATTTCTGGATCTCAGTGGTCTATGGTGTTGTTTTATTTGTTTTCTCCAGAATTTTGCGAGTCCAATGGTTTTTGAGATTTAAAAAAATCCAGATTTTTGTGTATTTTTACAGCAAAACACAATAATTGAAGCAAATAATGCCATTTTGAGAAATGCATTCACGAAAACATCTCTCATTTGAGGCTGCTGATATATATTTTTTAAATGTCACTACAAAATCCTGGAGGGACTGATTAATACCAACCTGCTTGCTTTTATCAATAGGGGTGTTTTTTGACAATCCCACAATGTTCTTAATTTTTGAATAATTGAATGTGTGCATTTGAAAGTGTTTGGAGCTTCTCAGTAAGGAAACCAGCTCAGAAAATCAGAAATCAGTTACTTTTTCTTACAGTTTTAGATGCATAACAAATTTAAGTGCACTGATTCTGAGTTATTCTTACATCACACGAGAACATGTTACTAGAGCGTTTGTTTTCTTGCCTGTTTCTCTTTGCATCATCTCTTTTGTTTTAAAACTGGCCGTTTTCCAAAGCATTCATCTCTTTTATGGCATAACCAACCAGCAGTTCTATTGATCACACAACATGTTTACACTTTAAGACATTTGGTAAGATGTAACTGTTCCAAAGTCAAATAATGTAACTGTGTGAAGTGTTCTAAAAGATAAATAGTTAGATTGTTTTTATTGTTGCATTTTGTATTTTATTGCTAAATATATTGTCATCGTTATCTTATTTTTTTTAATTACTTTTTATGTTTTATTTGGGAACATAATTAAATAGACCCAAATGGGTTTTTTTAAATGCTTTAAAAATACTATTTTAAAAGTTAATAATGTATCTCTTTTTGTGTTTTGTTCAGCTTTGATCTTGGTCTTTTTACGTTCATATTTGATCCCAGCAGAATTATATTATATTATATTATATTATATTTTATTATATTATATTATATTATATTATATTATATTATATTATATTATATTATATAACAGTAATGTTGCATTGTTTGATGTTAATGTATTTGCTAACATGAACAAACAATGAACAACACAAGTTCTTGTAATAATAATTGTAATAATGTATTAGTAAATGTTAAGTTATGTATGTATACAGGCATTGTTCATCAGATAATATAATATATGATAAAAGACATTTGACTGTCATATACTCTCCTTGTCTAATGTCATTAACTGTGAATATTTGTGGTCTCAAGAATTTTCTGCATGACATGAACGTTAACAGTAAAATATCTTTCAATGGAACGTCAATGCTTCATTGGCCCTTGTTTATGCACTTAAACTTTTAATATTTGAAATTGACACTGCACAGCTAACATGGTTATAGCAAAAAAATAAGATTTTTTTCAAAAGCCTGGTTGCATTGATGCAACACAATATATCATTGTTAGAAATTGAGTTAACAGTTTAATAAAAAATATTTTTTGCACTTAGTTTGTAGGAAAGGGAATCTAACCATTTGTTTCATAATTTAATAAAAGTCCCAAACTTGCTGATGGACCTATAATAGTGCATGAAATATTTAATGTTTATTTCATAATTACTTAAATTATGAATAATTACATTCAACGACTCTAAACCAATCCCTGATTCCAGCCCAACTGTATAGTAAGCGTAAAAGCGTACTTTTATGTAAAACCACAAAAGTAAATGTTCTATGAAAACACGTCTTCATTTAAAAAAATAAATCTGTGTGCTTGTTTAAATCTTCCCACAAAGATATAGCAAATCATTAAAATTTTGACATTGCAGGGACATTATTGATAACCACAAAGAAAACGAATTATTAATCATACCAAATAATTTTTTTAGCTTAGTATCAAATCATTATGCCTATGTCAAGTCATCCTAATTAAATAAAAACAAGTGTGTGTGTGTGTGTGTGTGTGTGTGTGTGTGTGTGTGTGTGTGTGTAACCACTCACCCCTGTGAGGTTGGTGGTGGCCTGTGTGAGTCAGCAGTGTGTGTGTGTGTGAGAGGTAAACCACACTGCTGCCCACAGACTTACTCACACACGCAGAAGCATCTCCGCTCCGACCACACACACACACACACACACACATGTCCCAATCCTCTCATGCACCCCTATATACTGTCAGGGTCAGCAGAAGACAGACATGCAGCACAGCAGACGACATGGAGCTGATGTAGCAACTTGAGGATGTGAATTATTCGTGGCTGAATAATGATCTATTTTTCTGGTTCTTTCACAGATGGCAGAGCCAGGAGGCGACTCTACCTTTCTCATGTTGGTGACCTTGATGCTTTTGAAGGACCCCAAAATGAAGCTTTGGAGATGGAGGTGATAGGGGGTGTATTTGGTGCACAGCAGACAGTGTTGGAAAAAATATAGCCCACAAAATTACCCTAAAGAGGTTTTCACGTATATTTTAGTTCCCTGGCATTAAATGAGTACACCCTCTTTGAACATGCACAATTTTGTAAACATTTTCCAGCAAATAAGTACGTGCAAAATATTTCGTTTTGCTTCTGGATTTTTTCTGTGACTTAAAATTATGTTTTATTTTTTTCTCCTAACATATTCATTGGGTGTTCACATTTTTTGCACCCCAATCAGAAATTATTTATGTTAGAATGGTTAAAATTTTAGTTTTGACACTGAGTAATTTAATGTAAAACCAATAAACCTGATTTTCTTAAAGGATCGGAGTATTGATTGAAGTATTGAAAAGCAAGGTAGGTGTTTTTCTGACTGTTAAGGTGTACTCATTTATGCTGGGCACTTATAAGGGTTTTTAGATGTTGTGCATGCAAACAAAAAAAGGTGAAGAGGAAATGGAAGCACCATTGCAGGAGGAGGAAGAAAGAAAGACTGTCGTTTGGGGTGAGGTAGTAGGTTGTATAGTTTGAGGGTTTAACCCTTGCTGTCAGATAACTATACAACTTACTGTCTTTCCCGAAGTGGCCGTAGTGTCAACGCTCTTAACATGGAGGACGTAAGCATGAGGGTTGATTTATTCCAGCGTTAATGCGTACGATGCTTTATGCTTGATGAAGGATTTAATATTCATCATATATATATATATATACATATAAATGTATTTAAAAATATGGCAACTTTACTGCCAACTTTACCAACTTACATGACGTTTTGTTTTGGCATTTTTTGCATCATAATCAGCAAATTTTGGGCCAAAAAAAGGTTATTTATATTATATATAAAGGATAAAGATTATATATATTATGTTATATATACTGTATATATAATTATAATTTTTTTACACTTCAACATTTAAAAGTGTTTATAAATTCATGGCAATATATGTTGCATGCACTGCAGAAAATTCAATATATCCTAATATATCTATAAAATAATTCATTATATCTATTTTCTTGAGATGGAACATTATATTCTTGTATAGTCAGAAATTGAACAAAATTAAGTTTAGGAGTGTATGCATACTAATGCAAAAAAAAACAAATACTGTATCTCTTAGTATGGTATGAAAATAACTTTTTCTATATCTAAACTTACTGACATTGAAAACAAGACTTCTTATCATTTTACTTCCTAAATATACGTATCTTGATTAAAGCTACATTGCGTTAAACTTTTGCAGTGGAAAAAAGACAAGAAGGATTGTTTTTTCCATTACAATGTATATTCTAGTATTCTCTAGCCAAAAACCTGTAGCTACATCACAGTCCCAACTGATTTGCATGAACATTTTACTGGACGGACAGAGTTATCAACTTTTCAAGTTATCAAGTTGCCAGGAGCTTTGAAGTTTAGTAGAGTGGAAGTTACCATACTGCAGATGACAACATTTGTGAAATGAATTTCAAAAAATGTGGCTGTTGTGTCGTGAAATATTAAACAGTGGTGTTCGGACAGGGTGAGGTAGTAGGTTGTGTGGTTTCAGGGTTGTGTTTTTGCCCCATCAGGAGTTAACTATACAACCTACTGCCTTCCCTGAAGGGCAGCAAAACATCTCCAAACAAAGTTCATACACATTTTCCTTTTTTAACCTTCTAGTTCTGATGATCTTGCCATTTAAAGTTGCATGAGCGTTACATACAGTACAGGTGTGTATACATTAAATTGGAATAAAAGTTAATAAAACCATATATTTTAAAGATTGCCTGTTTTTTTGTTTTTTTTCTGAAGCATAATAGGATGTCAATGTAATTTCTAACGTGCTAAACCTGTTTTAAGTCTTTCTTTAAGTCTCTCTTCTGACACAAAATTTGAATTGAATAATTTGAATAATATCCGCAGCCAATACGATGAAGTGGCTTGTATGGACTGTAGTTATGATGCTTTAATTACGCTTTTGCATTGTGTTTGAGGCTCAAAAAAGCTCCAGTCCCCGTTTACTTTTATTAAACTGAAGAAAGTGGCCATTACCTTCCACTTTTCTGATTTTGTCATCTATAGAAGAGAGAGACAAAAGGATTCAGAAGGACTCAGGATGGTGAATAGACAGAAATGTCACTTTTGAGTAGCAGTTGCAAGTATTAATTGCACAATTTAAAGCCTTAAAATGTTTTAAATCAAAGAAGAAGGCCTAAAGTCATTGAATAATTAAATTAAATGGTGCGTGTGCTGTAAAAAGTGAATATGTTGCTCCATATTTTAACACGAATATCAAAATCTCCATGGTTTCCAAGACACTGAAAGAAATTAGTGAGTTTATACTTTAACAAATATCTGTCTAAAATTGTCTTCATATTATGAAGTTTAAATACATTACGTTTTTTCTAAACCCATGAGAGAAAATATCTGTTCATGTTTAAGTCATAAATTAGCAAAATTTGCTGTCAATTCAGAAAGCAAAACTTTGTATCTCCTGCCATTTTCCTTTTACAAGTAACTATTTTGATTTATGACTCAAGCATCACTTTTTTAAACGTGAAGTCTAGAATTTTCAGTAAAATATTTCATTCTTTCACTTTTGTAAAATGATTGAAAAATATATTGCGTGTTGCATTTAAAAATGACACTTAAACAACATGTTCACATATTGTATTTTCTTCAAAGTATTGATTGCATACTCTTTTTATTTAAACTAAGGCCTTAAAATGACTTTGTTCCTAAGCCCTAAGTTTAGCTCCATAAATCGTGCATAAACCCTATTCATAACCAATCGTCATCAATGAAGATCATCTCCTGCACAAGAACGCAGTGAGATTATTTCATTTGTATTAAAGCTTAAGCGCAGAGGCAGTCACAGGGCTTCTGCCAGGCTGGCTTGTATAGTAAATAAAACATGACCATGGCTCCAGACGGCCATTAGCTGATGTTAACAGCTACAGCGGCTGTAGGCAGACTGACCTTTCACTGCTGCACAATTTATGGGCATTGGCTGGCAGATCTCCACAGGAGCGCCCCTAGACTGGCACTCACTGGAGAGAAAGAGCAGCCGCAGAGTGACGACTGGGTCACCTTGAAAAAGTTTCGCTTCTTTGTAAACAGGTGTTATGCTTGCTTATTTTGTCAGCATTACCTGAGGGAACGCAAGACAGTTATTGTTACAAAACTGTTTTGTTATGCACATTATGGTAATCCACAGAGGATAAGGGTTTAGCGTTATTCCCGTGTGATTTTTCTCATTCAAGTGTTTCATTTTTTGCTTTCGCAAAGACTCTCTTAAACAGGCTAATAGAATTATGATCAGCCATTATGGGATACAACTGGAGCGTCAATACAAGTGGGCTTTATATTCATTTAAAAAGCATGCAATAACGTACAAGTGGATTAAAAATGTTAATGAATTAAATAATAAATATATAAGGAAATTTGGCCACTTTATATTGTGGCGTAGGCCAGAGGTTATTCTTTGTTATTCCTTGTTTTATCCTTAGGCAGACAGATAAAAACATACAAGAAAACATTTATTTTATCCTCACATTTAACATCGGTAGTGATTTCTAATAATGATGACTGTGAAATATATTAAATGTGTATTACAACAATATAAAAAAGAAATCAGGTGTATTTAAATGAGAGAGAATGATGTGTACGTTAGTGCAAGCTAATAACAAAGTGAATTTAAACATTTGCATAAATCAAAAACATATATATTATCATACATACTACATGCACACACACACACATATCGAACAGTACTATACATGAGTGCAAACCTGCACACACATTCCACAAACTCAGTAGGCCAGAGAAGCAGTGTCTGAATTATACATAGATGAATTTATGAATGTATTAAATTACATCTAATTTATTAAGAAAACGTATACATTTTCAGTGTTTTGAGGGATATTTAGTGACTATTTTAGAGATTACTGTAGGTCAAACTACAAATG
>CAIGQW010000596.1:6821910-6837313 GCA_903798125.1 Danio choprae
AATATATATATATATATATATATATATACTTAAATATTTATCGGGAAAGAAAGAAAGACAATTTAATAGAAACAAAATATTTTCTAAACAATATTATATAACCAGTTTAAAAAGTTTTCACATAATAAATGATGTCTTTATAGAAAATACTACATATATTTGTGATTATTAATTTCAGAACATCACCAATAGGTGGCAGCAGAGGCGCTTTATTGTGACAGTGTATTATTAATGCAGCAAAACCACTCGTCTTATTATAATCTACATTATCGCTCAGTGCGTAAAACCAAAGTGGTGCCTCAAAGGTAAAGCCTCTTTATTGTGTGTAAACAGACCTTTTTATTGATTCAACATACGCCATGTTAATTAATCATAAATCATATAGTTATTATATGCTAATATCTTATTCGAAATTCAATAATTCCATCATCGTCATCTCATCATCTCAAACGAGATCTGTTACCCAGCAACGCGACCTTAAATAAGTAGGCGTGGCTTCCCGTCGACAGCCTTGCTGTGATTGGCTGAATCTATAGGTGTGTCGGGAGGTGTGAGCTGTGGGTGAGTGTGTCGCGTTCGAGTTTCAATGCCGTCAGAGCGGCTTGACAAGCGGGCTTTGCGGTGAATTTTAAACAGGACCGTCCGAGAAGCAGCACAGCCTCCCTCGCACCGCCGACCTGACCGCTGGCAGTCTCTCAGAGCCCGTGTGTTTCATTCCTGTCCGCATGGCGGCCCGGGATTGGGAGGTAGACGCGCAGATCTTGTAAACAAAGCGCTTGTGTAACAATTATGATCATGCTTTATCCGCTTTTATGGCCGTAATTACTGTAATCGTACGCTTTTAACTGGAGCAGAGTAAACATTCACATCAGAACACACGTCTGATATTTTCACCGGGCTTCTTATCGTGTACTCTGATGGTGAAGAATTGCGTTTGCTGCGGGTTTATCAAGATTTCTCTCTTGTTTGAAGCGAAGAGAAACTTTACTGCCTCTGTGTTGCCCTCATACGCACCTTCATGGTCTTAACTTAATCTGAGCTTGCTGATTCAAGCACTGGGTTGGTTAGTTGTTAAACTAGTTGTAAAGCTGGTGTTATATAGAGTTTGCTGCAGAATAGTTTTTCCACATTGACAGTGGTACACTTAATCGTAACAACATAGTAATGCACACAGTTATGTAACCTTTAAAAGAAAGTGCACGATTATAATGATTTGTTAACACTTTAATTAAATATGACTTTAAAATGAACTGAGTTGAGGCTTGTTCTACCGAAAAACTGACTTTACGAGTCATATGGGTTCATGTCATGTGTGAAAACTAAAACCAATGTGTTAATGAATAGCTATTTTAACCGGTCAATGTGTACTAATATGTAGTCAAGGTGGTCATTATTCAGGCAGAAAGTCCTTTATTAGGACGTTCTTCAATTCATATTTGCTATTTAATTTAGGTGTTTGTTCATGATTATCAGTCCTGGGTAAGTTCATTCAAAATGGAATTATATATAAATTAGCGAATATTGTAATTGCAAAAGTTACAGAGTAAAGAGTATCCTAACTACTGAATAGGTAACTTGATTGCACTGAATTGTACTCATTCCTACCTAATATGTATATAAAGTGAATGCATAAACATAATCTCAGATTTTTTATTTGCGTCAACTGTAGGTTTGTTTTTCCCTTTGTTACAGCAGTTGTATTACTTAAACATTTAAACAAATCTTTGATTACAAATGGAATTTTTTGCAAATGTCTGAATAAAGGAAATGGTTTACTTAAAAGTTTACTTAAAACTATGTATCAAAACATGAAACTTTAAAAAGCATCGATAATCATATTTCGACTCGAAGTTAACTAACTTGTTTTGTACTCCATCGTCCGTTGAGCTTAGAAAAATAATTTGTTTTTTTACAAACAAAATTATTTTCAGAATTCCATAACTGAAGTAATTTAATTTGGTCTATTAAATAGAAATAGAAAGTGGATCCCTCAACTGGACAATCAAAATACTATTTCAAATGAGTGTACAAATTTAAAACAGAACACGTAACATTTGTGTTGGACCTTAATGTAAAATATTACCAAACCTTCTTAACCCCTCAGTGAGCAGGAACATAAAAATACTTTAGAATTCATTTATTATTATCATATTTTTCCAGTGAATGTGTAAATTAGATAGGAAAATATTGCTTTCATCTTCAATTATAGATTGTATCCCCCATGTAACATGCAAAGGATTTTATGAAGAACGTGAGCTTGAAGGTCACTGGCCTTTTCCTCATTTGAAATAGAGGTTTATAGCAAGTAATTCGATCTGCACAGCTATCACCATCATACAATTATATTTTTATTAATATTTTATGAACAAGTTACATTTTGAATGTTATATTAGTCAGGTTTAGTGATTTAGTGATTTTGCTGTGTCGATTTGTGACTACAATCTGTTTTTGCTTGTTTGATTTAGTTTTGTTTTTGATTTAGTTTTCACTTTTAGGTGTTATATTACATTTAATTTGATTTGAGTTATTGGTTTAGCGATTTTTGTGGGTGTTTGGTTTTGGTATATAATATATAAATACATCCTTGTGTGTCAGTGTTAGTACTTTTAGTGCAACTAAACAAAAAATATTAACTAGCTTGAATAAAAAAATAAATATTTTTTTACATTACATTTCAGTTAATGTTAATATTATTTATTTATTTTAAATATTTCCTTAGCCGTATTTATATTAGCCCTGCTTTGCATTTTCAGGGACATGCATATTGTAATAAGTTAAAAGTAAAATGCATTTTCATGTAAATTAGACTCACTCACTCTCACTGTTTGTTATCGTAATTTGTTATTAATTCTTCAGTCACCTTAATGTAACATTATCAGTTCTTGTATCCTGTCATTCTCTGCAAATAAACCAGAAACTGTAATTTAGCATCAAAGTTCAGCACAGCTTTTGTATGCCACATATCTGTGACTGCAGGGCCACATGGACTTGTCTATTCAGTTATGTTATGTAACTTGCTAAAAGGGTCACACACGTATCTCAAAGCCTCGTGTCATCTTCCGAGCGCCTAACGTCATTGTGTGGGCCCTGAGAGGGTTGAGCTTTATCAAATCAATTTATGAACGATATTTTGGATCTGATAATCACATCTGATAATCACTTACTTAAAGTAATGCAGTCTATGAGACATCCCATTTAGGTGCTTGAATTAAATACAAAAGTCATTCTATGTAGAAATAGACAAATTTACTTTAATGAAAAAAGACTTTGTGAAAGTAATATGCCAGAATATGAGTAAATGTCAATTAGTATATATTTACGTAAAAATGAAACATTTTTAATGTTTGAAAACACCTTTAATCTTTGACCCAAATACAAAACCATTATAATCTTAGGCAATTTTCCACTTTAAATGTTCTTAAAGGGATAGTTCACCCAAAATTGTAAAGAAAATTGAAATTGAAATTCGCTATGAGTTGCTTTTTTTTCAGTTGAACACAAAGCTATCTTGAAAACTAGTAGCCATTGGCATTCGTATAGGAAACAACAGAATGACAATGGTAGTCAGTGGCTAACAGTTTCCAACATTCTTTAAAATATAAACAACAAATTCATAAGTCCAAGGCACTCAAAAGTAAGTGACAAAGTTAAAAAGCCTTTATTAACATGGCTATTATTTAAAAAAACAGCACTATTGTGCACCGCACCTACGTGTTTCGGCAAAACTTTGGCAAAATCAGGTATGTCTGGAGTTTCTCATTTAAATTCTCAGTGTCACATGACTCAATTAAATATCTAAACAATACAAAAAATGATATATCCAACTCTCACTCTATTGGCTTCATCAAACACCTGAAATCTAAACAAAAATGAGCGGATAATGCACATTCATAGACAGATTATCGTATTTAATATGTTGCAGCACAGACTACAGCTTTCTGCCATGACAATATAAAGCGAAACATCTGGCCTACATCATGCACCTGTTCTGAGCTCCATGTTTGCATTTCATAGTCCGTGTGAAGCTCTCTCTACCCTCCACTTAATGCTGAGCTGTCTCTCTGAATGTACTAAACAGACAGGATGTTTCCTAGTCGTGTGGAATGAAGACATTCCTGCCCTATTGTTGAAATCCCTGCTGATTTGTTTATAAGTGCATGCATGCAGACATTAAGGTTTTCTTATCTGATGCTTACAGTTCAGTTTAGTGTCCGTTTGTTGGTGTATAGCCAGCCAAACTCCTGCACGGAGAGAAGCAGGGTGTGTGGGTGTGGGTGTGTGTGTGTGTGTGTGTGTGTGTGTGTGTGTGTGTGTGTGTGTGCGTGTGCGTGTGTGTGGACTTTGGCCCTGTAAGGGGTGCATGTATTTATTGGCAGCTGGTAGAGCAGAACTGTGAATCGTGATCTGGTAAGCACTGATTTCATTCTGCTTTACTCTGTGTTTAGCTGGTGAATTGAAGACAGTTTGTCATTGCGCTGCTGTCTGCTTTAAGTAAAGGCATCTGGTGTTGCACACAGCTGATTTTTAAAGTGAAGTAGTTGCCTTTTGTGTGTTTTTTTTCTCATTTGTCTTTGTGCTGTGTTGTTATAACAATACCTGACATGATTTTGTTCTTGAATTGTATAGTTTTCAGGTCAATTACTTTCCTAACACTTGAAATACATATACAGTAGGTGTTTGCTTCTGGTTTAATATATATATTAAACCAGTTTATAATTTTATAATAATAATTATTATTATTATTATTATTAATATTAACAATAATACCAACAATAAAAATGACAATAAACATTTAACAAAAAGTACACATTTAAAAAACATTTGAACCTTTTTCGACACACATTTTGACACAATTCAATAATATATAATTATATAATATTTTACATGACTTTTTTGGTGGCAAACGTATTATTTTAAAGTAAATTATTTTACAAATCTAGTAATAATGATTATAATTATAATAAAAATAATTACATTATTAATAATAATTGATTTAATAAGTAGTAATTAAATTAATAAATGTTATTGTTAATAATAATAATAATATTTCATAATAATATTAATTATTTTTATTCTTGTTCTAATGTTGTTGTTATACGGCATATTTGAAGAAGATTTACCTTAATTACGTATTTAGGAGAACAGTTGTAATTATACCCTTTATAAATTGCACTAGAATTTTCCTTCAGAAATTAAAAGCATGATTCATCATAAAATAGGCATACTAAAGGTCATGTTTGTATTAATTGTATTTTTGAGTAATCAATATGAGTATCAGTCATTGACTTTTGATGTTTTCCTTTTTGTCGAATACTTTTTTACAACTCTTTAATAACTTTTTTATACTCTTTTTTTTTTACAACTTTGTAAATTGACTTGTCCTCACAAATGAGTCTTGAGCCGCATTCAGACCAGAGAGATCTGTCAGCTGTACACGCGGTTGAGAAAGCTGGGAAGACGTGCGTTTTATCATGTGCAGAATCAATATTTCCTCCAAAAACAAACTCACATCTGGTCTGTGGTCACAGATTAATCTTTATACTTCAGATCTGTTGCCTCTATCAGCCCAGATTCTGCCTCGTCATTGCTTGTTGGCTGATCTAGTGGAAATTTCTGCCCAGATCTGTTTGCTTTAGGTCTGTTGTCCAAGGCTGGTTCTGTTTGGGTGAAAATAATGATGGGGAACACATGATCGGTATGGCCTGACTGTGCAAAAAATTAAAGAAGGACTATTCACATTCATTGTTTTCTTATGGTCAGCTGCAGTTGCTAGATACTAAAGCTGGAGAGCTAGTAAAGGTCAGGAAGGAAGGAAGGGGTCAAAATCAGTCTTGGTTTGCCTTGATTTGTCAGTTGTGAGTATGTGTGTCAGTGTGTTTACCTTGTATTCATAACATTGTGGGGACTAAATAAATAAGTGTAGTATTACCTGTAAATTTTTACATTGTGAGGACATTTTTTGGTCTCCACGAGGAAAATGGTTCATACATTTTTTTTTAAAAGGTCATCAAAGGTCATAGAAAACTGCTGAATGTTTTCGCTGAGGGTTGGATTTATACAAAATGAACTGTCTGTATAGTATAAAAAATAATTGTCTATGGGATGTCCTCATAAAGTTAGTTGTACTATAGTGGGTGTGTGCGTGTATGTGACAGTCAAACACATTACGCTGCAAAAATCATCAACAGTTGGTTTTGCTGGAAAATATTTAAACTTAATATAAGCAGGGTGCATTAACAGTGTGAACCCTTGGACTTTTCATATTACCGGTAATTTATTTCTGAAATTTTGAGCACGTGCATTATTGTTGCTCGTCTCTCCCCATCCTATCTCATCATCTAGAAAAGCTTGGTGTGCTGTGATTGGTCAGCTAACCAGAGCATTGTGATTGGCTGAATACCTCAAGCATGTTACTCCCCTTAACATATTTGGAGCATACTTCCGAAAGCAGTGCTGACAGGTAATAATCTTGTCTTTACTACCTTATCAGTTTGAGAGTGATTCTAATCCAGAATATGCAGATGACCAAGCTGATTTATCAACTTTGCTTGAGCGATTTGATCAGAAAGATTGGTAAGGTTTTATTATGCAAAGTAGTTTTGCTTTCACAGCGAAACACTAGATATCCACGACCGAAGCAACAATCCTACAGCGAGAATAAAAGTTAGACCTTCATTCTTTGCATAGACATTTGGGTGGTGTGTTGACAGACTTCCTACACCGTTACGTTTACACTGTTAATTTTTGTGAGCGTGGTTTAAAGATGCAATTTTTAGGATGGCTTGGATAAATCTTAATTAGTATAAAGAATATCTCTTTAGGTTTGAGACCTTACAGAACGTATCTATGCACAAACAGCTTGTAAAAACCCCAAAGTAGGGCTGCACGATGTTGGAAATATCTAACTTTGCGATATTTTTTATTCTGCGATATTACAATTTCAGTAGATGACTTGAATAACTATTTGGAATTAATTTGTCATTTTAGATTGATTGGGCTGATTCTGTAGGAAAGGTCATCTGAAAAAATTTACTTTTCAAAGTTACGAACGGTACAATTTCATATGCCTGAATGCTTTTAAAACCCTCATACAGTCACAGGCCTCAAAAAAACCACACTTGTGATCAATTATAATCCAGACTCAACACTGCACATTCTGCGATGTGACTATTGCGAATGATCACATTGCGATATTGATGCTGAAACTATATATTGTGCAGCTCTACTCCATAGATGCAAACATGAAATTGCATCATACAGTCTATTAAATATAATTTTTTAATATTAAATTTACTTAAGAAAGTTGTATATACGGGTTTTGAGTGCTATTTGAGGATTAAGGGTCACACTTTACAGTAAAGTTGTATTACATGAACAAATAATGAGTAATATATTTATGTCAGAAGTTATTTATCTTTGTTAACGTTAGTTAATGGAAACAAAGTTGTTTATTGTTAGTTCATGTTAACTCACGGTGCATTAACTATTGTTAACAAGCAAGAATTTTAATAATGCATTAGTAAATATTGAGCTATGATTAATAAATGCTGTTGTACAGGTATTGTTCATTGTTTGTTCATGTTAGTCAATACATTAACTAGCATTAACTAATGGAACCTTATTGTAGAGTGACACCGGTTCAAGTATATCCAAATAAATATAACCAAAATTTAATTCCTAATGCTATTTTATGCATCAGTTAAGTCAAGTGAAGTGTAAATTATTATTTTATTTCTATAAAATATGTTCTGATTGGTTCTACCCACCACATGGCTTGTCAACCGTTACTTGTTCTGTTTGTTTAATCGGACTCTTTGAGAATTCCTCTTGCGCATTCATACGTCTTGTCATTCAGCTCTTGTCTCAATCGATGGAAATAACATCTGTTGTGAACAAGGCCGTGTTGTTTCCTCCTGGTCTGTTGAGGTATGCGTGTAGGAATAGGTTGTGGTTTGGAGGTGTGTACGAGGGTTGGTTTTGCTGTTTAACAGCTCAGCTGCTCTCCACGGACTCATTTCCATTACAGCAGAAACTGGCATCTCTCCTACACTTCGCTTGGCTCCTGTTCACCATCATGAGGCTCAAGTCATGTGTATTCTTGAACATGTGAATGTCTGGGTTTACACTGAATAAATATAGTAGCCTCAGCTTATCACACTCTGTGTCGCACCCTGAGACACAATTACATGCACGAATGCAGAATTAGTTAAAGGCAAGTTATGTGCATTATCTTGTTTATATTGTCACAGTTGTATTTTTGTTTAAGCTTGTTCGACCCAAAAACGTTTTTTATTACACAGTTTTTGTTTCATGATGGCGAATTAACATCACACTATTCCACTTTTCGTCTCAGAATTGAGACTTTTTAGTAACTAAAATGTCTTCAAGCAATTAAATGTAGCTTATTGTCATCAGCTCTACTGGCGACCTAATCTGTCTAATTTAAAGAAAGAAAAAATTGTGATTTATTAATTTAGAATTGTGAGATGTAAAATTCAGAAAAATCCAGAATTGCAAGATATAAAATGAGAACTGCAAGGGGAAAAGCCAGAATTGCAATATATAAATCCAACTGCATAATATGAAATTGTATTATAACTGTAACTGTGATATACATTACTTAAAAAATTGTGGGCGAAAAAAGATAAATGAGAGGTAGAAACTTTAGTGTTTGAGAGATTTGTGAGAAATAAAGAGATCAAGAGATTTGAACTCAGAAATTGGACAATTTACCTTGCATTTTTCCCTGAGTGATATATTCATGATAGATAGATAGATAGATAGATAGTAATTAAAAATTTATCTCAATGTAATTTCAAACTTTTTTTGGTTTTGGCGATTTAATCTTTGATGCAAATATGGTTTATTAAGTACACTGTAAAAAATAATGGGTTCCACACAATTCCTTCATGTTGTCCCAACACACATCAATTAAGTTAACTTAATTGTTTTATGTTCAATCTGCTTTGTAAAAGCAATGAAGTTGTCCCCCCAAAAAACTCAAAAACTGTGTTAATTCAACTTATTTTAAATAAGTAGTTTGAACAAGCAGCAAAAAGCATGTTTTGAGTGTACAGTCATTGTGGCAGTCCATATGTTCTCCAGTAGAAACCCTTATTGCGGCACTTGTCTGTACTTGTTTGTCAGGTCAGAATCAGGTGTGAGTGAGGAAAAAATGTCATGCAGCGTCTGCAGGTTTTGACCAGCGGGTCGAGCTCAGCTCAGGTTTCAGACGGTCTCAACAGCTGGAAACCGAGAGATGCGAACAGCTGGCTAAGATTTTGGCTGTTCTGCTCGAGTCAAATCTACAGAGTGGAGAAATCAGGTACAACTTCAGAAAGCTGGACAGCTTCCTCTAACAGTCAAAGCTGGAAAATGTGATTCTCTGCCAAATGCTGATTTATGACCAGATTCAGCAGGAACAGCTTGTCTACCTTCTACTACTTTTTTTAGCACAGACGATACTGCAGCAGAGGTATAGTGTTTGTTCTTTCCGCTGTTACATTGGTTGTTTGTCGCTTGAAGGTATAGTGTATTGTTACTTCTTCATGCATTGCAAAAGGTCTGGAGTCTGGCAGTGGTTAGTATTTTTCGTGTCACTGCTGTAAGAAATGTGGGATGCCGTTGTAACAGTTATGCACAAGACCCCTCGAGCTGCCATAAACATTCCCTGGAGAGCATCTGAACCCATTTGAGTGCTTAATTCTTTTGTTGAGGATACTTATCTTACCATTTTATTAAACAACTGTTGGCTGATTCCAATAAAAATAGTCACTTACACCATGTTGGTGTTAGAAAAAAAAAATTTGAATGAAGAAAGAACCCAGTCCAGGAGACTTGAAAACAAGCAGAATTTCTTTATTGAGACGTGTTGGTTGATCTGCAGTCAAACAGCGCCTTCAAGAAGTCCACGAGTCTGCAAGAGCCTACAGACGTCTCCTAAAGGTCTGCAGTCTGCAAGTTTTTATCACAAGTCTGCAAACCAGTCTTAAATGAGTCTATAATATGTTTTTAGGAGGAGGGGGGTGGCTAGGTGGAAATGGCTAAACGAAGCATGTAAATGAAGTATTGGAGTCAGCAAGATAACCAGCAACAAAAGGGTTTCTTTGGCCTGAAAGCATCACCCGAAGACAAAGGCAGCATAGCATTTGCATCACTTTGGCTCAGCCAGTACTCAGAAAACAAAAGGTTTAATATCCCTCATAGTTGGGGGCTGTTACAGTTTCGAATGAAATGATATAATTAAACCAAAGAATATAATTTTTCAGTTATTTATAGATTATTGTTCATTTGGCACTAGATTGTATAAATTAATATTTCCACATTGGCATTTAAAAACATCATCGAGTTTAAAAGAGCAAAGTTCAGAAGCACGTTTAGTGCATCAATAATAATTGTCATTAAATGCTAGGATTGAATGTGTTTAATATTAAACAGGCCATCATTAGTATTATCAACTGTTTTGTGCAGGCTTCATTTTGTTTTAGGTAGTAATCAATTGATCTCAGTCACAATGATGTATCTTTAACTGCTTTTGACCTAGACATATCCTTCAGAACACCTCAGTCGTTGAAGCACTTAGTCGAGCTCTTGAAAAAGTTCCCATGGCAGGAGGAATTCCTGTGCCCTCGTGTCTGAATAAAACACTGTGATAACTGAGGCCGGTGTTTCTGTGGTAACGTTTTCTTTAGCAGCACGTTACTTTTGCACTCGTTTAGTGTTGCTGTGAATGGACTTTCTTCTAGCCACTAGTTTCACAGAGCACAGGTTGCAGTTTGCATACCAAGTACATACTGACTCTCCAGTATTATCACAAAACAAACCGGGCTGTTTAAACAAATAGATAACATGGACACAAGGCAGCTGACTATGTAACAGATTTAAAATGATGTTGCATTCTGAATACTTTGACATTAATACATAGTTGGTCCTCACTTAGGGGAGGGGGGGGGGGACCAACATAAAAGCTTCTATTCTTCAGGGAAGGCTTTTCATAAGATTTAATGGTGTTTTATTATGTTTTTGCCTCTTTGGTTTTTGAGGGCAGACGCTGATAGGCATGCCTGACATGTTTGTTCCAGTTCATTCCTAAAGCGTTTGATGAGGAGCTCAGTCAAATTCTTCCACAAACTCATCTAATCACATCTTTGCTTTGTGCAATCACACAGATATAGCAAAGAAGCTTCCACAAACTGTTGACTGACATTTGTCCACAATGTCTTTGTGAGCACAATTCAATGATTTCTCTTCATTTGAAATAATGGGCCAATCCCTGGAAAAAAAAAGTACCTCATCACTTTACCCCTTCTTCACTTAAACTTACTTGTAGTTGGCACAGTGCAGCCAGACAGGTATGTTGTTTTGGTATCCCCAAAATATTGAAGCAAGATTTAAATTCACCAAACACATTTTGGTTGATTTGTGTACTGCGGCACAGTCACACTGGAATAAGATACCTACAGGTAACTGTTCCACAAAAGTAAGCATAATAGATCTGTTTCAAAAGTCTTGGTTAACTTGGTTGGAATTTCCCTTCACTGGACACATTTCCACTTCTCCATTGTCCAGCTTTCTATCTAAGACTTGACACTGTAATATCATTCCATGAATCTCATTCAGCAAGGTTTTAGCACTGGTATTACTGTCAAGTTGGAAACTGTTTGAATTTGCTGCTGTTCCAGAATGCTTCCACCTTCTAGTAATGACACCTATAACAACGGTGGCATCTTATGGCATAATGGTTATATGAAACAAACAAATGCACTGTTTAAAAACGCTGAGTTTTAGAACTATTAGAGAGGAATCATTTTAAGTATTGATTGATTGATTGATTGATTGATTGATTGATTGATTGATTGATTAGGGTGAAGAACATTTTAATAATTCATTGCATTACAATTTTCACTGTAAATACCATTTTCTTGAATGTAATGGTTACATGTTAGGATTTTCACATTCCTTTTGGAACTATCAATGTCAGTGAGTAACCTTTTTTTAAGAGTTAAGGTGCACCCATTAAGCCATTCAAAAGTCATTTCAAGAGTTCACACTTAGCTGATGATTGATAATATAGCTTGTTTGGCATGCTGTCCCGGGAGAGAGCCCTGAGGTCACGAGATCCTCGAGTCCTGGGCTTCCTCCCGTTTGCAGGGCGAGAGGGGAGCTTGAGCTCAGGTAGATCTCGATGAACTCCCCCGACATATTTCTGGCTAAAAGAATGGCTAAAAAGAGATGTATACTTATTAATAGCTTGGCTATGGTATCGCTTTGGTGTGTTCAATTTACTTAAGTTGCGTGTTTTTGGACTGTGGGAGGAAACCGGAGAACCTGGGGAAAACCCACGAGAGCACGGGGAGAACAAGCAAACTCCGCACAGAAATGTCCACTGGTTTAGTAGGGACTTTAACCAGAGACATTCTTGCTGTGAGGCGACAGTGTTAATCACTGGGCCACCGTGTCGTCCATCTGGAAAGGAGGAGGAGTAGGGGTGGGTAGGGGGGTGGATTCTTCAAGACGAAGGTACTGAGATAAGAGAACTCTGGTTATTTATAGCGATCTAGGAATCATCTGATTGGTGAATCAATCGTGAGCTGATGCGGGACCAGCTGTGAGCAATTATAAGCACGTGATTCTCTCGAAATTAGTTTATAAATAAACTTCACTTAAGGTTGGTTTCTATTCTTTTGTCTTTCCAGACTGATGATTAATTCAAATCTTGCCGTGGTCCAGCGCCATGGTAGATATGCCGAGCCTCTACAGTCCCTCGTCCCCTCGTGGTGACCCGATTATGTACAGCCCTCTGTGCGGAGAGCTCATTGGTGACATGCAGGTGCTGGAGGACATTTCTCAATCTCTCAGCGACGACACCTTCCACTCTCTTCACATGCTGGACTACCAGAACTGCGACACAGCAGTAGACAGCTCATCCATATTAGGTAGAGCATATAGACACACAAATGCACATTTTCGAACAAACTTTGCAACTTTTAATCTCTTTGATGTGAAACATTATTGTTAAATGCCGTATATTATCAATTATACCACATGGCTTTTGAATCCTTGATTCCGATTGGCTGATGAACATTCTAAAGTGTGCATTTATTTTTCACAGGTTTCAGGCAGGTTTTGATCTCATTAAATCTCCTTGTAACTACACCGTAAGATGTGTTATTTTACAGCCTTTAACTTTCAAAAATGTAATCAAGTCAAAGCAAAAGACTTTGAATGAGATGTGTAAGGAGCTAGTCCCACGACTGAGCGGCTTGAGTATAAGATGTAAATATAACATATGAACAATTTCTTTTAGTGTGGGAACATAACTATGTTTTCTAAAAATTCAATGGTCCCTAATTAAAACTACAGAAAACACACACAGAAACTCGGAAATGCTTAGAAATGTAGGTTTTAATGACTTTTCTATTATGCAAAATTTGTCAAAGTAAACATCTGAAATATATCTGGGTCAGTATTAAAGTGTGCGATTGACTGAATACGCGCATTTGCCTTGTAGATGTCTTAACTCCGGCGTCTAGCCCGTCCTCAGAAGTGTTCTCAGCCAACACGGGTCAGGACGAGAACTCATCCGGATCTCTCACCCTCGAGTGCCGCGTCTGTGCCGACCGGGCTTCAGGTTTCCACTACGGAGTGCATGCCTGTGAAGGGTGCAAGGTAAGCGAGTATGCAATGCGCACAGTGGAAAATTCTCACACCAGTGCCAGGAGTCAATATCAAAACAGCACACAACTTTTTGTCCTGATTGCCATTGGCAGTGTTACACTTTCATAAGCACAAAATCTGTCCGGGACACAAAAACACTTGGCTCAACAGAAAGCACGTAGCTGCTTTTGCATAAAGTTCCCTTGAGGCTTGTTCCCCCTCTGTAAATGTGAGGTGAAGCGTGTAGAAGAGCTGTCGCTTCATGTGGTTCATACCAAATTCATCAGAAGGACTTACCTGCGCACAACACACCATGGGTGATTTGAGCCTGGGTCACGGCCGCTCTTTTTCCTTTTAAAGTTAACTAGCGGCACCACAGATAATGCCATGTGCCATGTGTTTTTTTCCAGCAAGAGCAGCCTTTGACCGTTGGCACCCCTTAGAGTGCAATTAAACCAGGACAATTACAAGTGAAGGTTTATTGCCGATGTGGTTTACCACTTATGTAGCACTTCAGTGACACTAAAAACAAAATCTTTATATGTGCGTCTTCTTAAGGAGTCACTGTAGTTGCAATTGTATGGTAATTAAAAACATATTTTGTATGAAACTATTCTTTCAAAAGCAGGATCACCATAGACCATTCATTATTTAGTTCAGGTCACTGGTTTCTTGATTTATGCGCCTCTGGTTGAACTAATTTTCATGCGACTATGCTTTCCTAACTATGACGTGATAAGGAACAAGAGCTAAAACTGTTCTTCCATGTAAATTTGAAACAAGGAAAGGACATTTGTCTGGAGCATGGTTTGATTTTCCATGGTGTTGCACTCTGGAAATGTTAAGCAAGACAATTAATGCATTTTTTATGTAAATATATTAACTTAAAACTTTAGCAGTAAATTATTTACATGACAACCATATTAGCATTGCAAGTGTTCTCTAAAAAAAAAAGGAAAATTAAATTAGGAAAAAGGAAATGAGTCCTTATTGACATATCATTTACTTTTTATTACTTATTTACATGTGCTTGTTCTAATACTTTATTACAGTTTAACAACAAATCAGAATAAGATTTAAATATATATATTTTTAAAGAAATATAATAATTGACTATAAACATGTGATTACAGTTTTTATTCCAAAAATGTACCTACTGGTGAGCTGCAACATATTTAGACCAAATACATGTTACAAAAATGCCGTTTGATCATTTGTGGAAAATATCAAACATATAAACTCTTCTGCCTGTTGAGTCTTGCTTTATTTGATCTAAAATTCCTTAATCAGTCTAAAAAAACTATACTTTGAGGTACATAAACGAGGATGTTTTAAATGACTGACTGGAGCTAAAGGGGCCAGACAAAATGGTGGCAGCTCAAAATTACCTAGTTAGTGTAACGACTCGACGTAGGACATGATGAGACGGGTACACGGGATTTAACAAAAGACCGATTTATTGACAAACACTTACTGGATACAAACTGGATAGGACACGCAGACGGGACATCGAGGTTGACACAATACAATACCGGACAACGAAGGACACAGACGGAAGGGTATAAATACAAGAGGGGATGATTAAACAGATGAGACACAGGGATGAACACAGGTGGGATAAATTAACACTGACGATGGCGGGAAACAGAACAAAGGGATCACATGACGATAACAACATAGGCACATGGACAGAACACTGGAACGTTGGGTTGCAGTTTTTGATTTGAAGGCACTTTTTGGTAACATG
>CAIGQW010000596.1:6837413-6850069 GCA_903798125.1 Danio choprae
GTTGCCTGAAATGGTCAGTAGTTAATACAAGCTCAAGATATTTTCATGTAATTCATCAGTAAAACCCCATTCATTATGGTTAATAAGCTTTCACATGTCTCCAAAAATTTGACGTTGACGTTGCAGATATATTGTTTATAATCTAATGCCATGTTCATACTACAGTGTTTTATAGTGTGTTATAGTGGATGGCGATCAATATTTATTTATGCATGAATACGATAAAGGTTTTTCATAAAGCTCATGCAGATGATCTTGATGAACAATACATGTACAAATCATAAGGTTGTTAACCACAATGCTTATTTTATGTGATGAGCCATAGAAATGAGAAAACAAAATAAGGCTAATGCTAACTTTCTAGTTATTACATAAAACAAATGTTATTCTTTCAGCGCTTTATAAATATGTGGAGACGCTACCGCTAAATAATGTTTAAATAAAATATGTAAAAAGCTGTTATCAGATGCGTGCTATTAATAATGCATGTTAATAGCAGCTTACTGTAAAATATTTCCATTGTGTTTCCTTGAAAATTGTTTTGGACAAATAAACATAAGTCAGGACGTAGATATATTTGAAACTTCACTTCCCGAAGTTTTTAAGAGCATTAGGAAATAATGCACCACCAACACGGAAGCTGCGTCTGCATTGGCTTGGTATTTAGGTCTATACAGTGATGATCTGTTTCCTCAGTCCGGTTTTGTCGTTTGGTATGTTCAGAGCGTACAGATGCGTCATCGGTTCTGTTTTTAGCACTGAGAGCGATCTGTGACCGTCTGTCATGAGACCGAGCTGCAGTCTCGTACCTGTTTCCATTGTCAGGCACATGTTTGGCTTTTCCTGCTTGGCTTGATGGACGCAGAAGGTCCGTGGTGTAACTGTGACCCTTACTACACATACCACGTCAACAATGCACATTTGGATGAAAAGAAGTGTGATAGGCGCTGCATCTTCATTACAGTTATTCCTGCTTTAGTGTTTGAAAGATAAATAGCAATATTCTCTATGTACATTTATAGATTTTGACAAAGCGCTCATGCATGTATCTTACTCTGGCATTCATGTCTCGATGTGCTGACATTCATTCGTATGAAATGCTGGGATAATGAACATGCGTTATACTTTTAAGAAAGTTCAGATCCGTGTAATTGATCAAATGCTTTAAATACTTTATAGGCTATTTATTTAGAAACGTACACATTTTCACATGGTGATCTGGATTACGACAAGGCCAAGATATTGATCGATAATGTTTTGATTCTGTTTAGGCCTTTTGTTTCTTAATACTTTATAATAAGCGAGATTTAATGGATAGACAAATCCCGCGAGATTTAACAAACACAAATTTATTTACAAACACTTACTAAATACACGGGCACTGGAAGATACAGGAGACTCTGGGAGGACATGGGGTGACGACAGCATGGATAGACAACACATCGACGCATAGACAATACAATACCGGACAAAGAATGAACCAAACAGAGGGGTATAAATACACGAGGGCTAATGGGACAGATGATAGACAGGGGTGAGACACGGGTGGAATAAATGAACACTAAAAACGGCGGGAAACGGAACAAAGGAAGCACATGACATGGGAAAAGCACATGGAAGACAACAACAGAACCTGACAGATGTACTGTACTTTGGAATATCGATTAGGGTGTGGGCTTTCTTTTTGCACATAATTTTCTCGTGGCAAACTAACGACTAAGAGGTGCGTTGTTAACAATATTGTAGCAAACTGAATACAGAAGCAAAGGGTCAGACTTTGAAGATTACCAAAACAGACATTTTCTTTTCTCGGTGTATTAACTTGCAGGGATTAAACGATCACCTAAAGAATAACAATGTGTGATTGTAAAAAAGAATAATAATAATTTGTACATTTGTATTTCACACTTTAAACTAAATCAAACTAACAATGAAAACTACTTTTTAATGTTTATTATTTATTTCATGTTTAATTATGTTTAAAGTCAGTAAAATCAAAAGTTGAATCTGTTTTGGCTAATAATAATTATCAACAATTATTAGAATTAATGTTAACGTTAGTTAGCTCATGAATTAATGTTCACTAACAAGACCTTTGCAGTTGAATTAGTTTGAAACGTTTGTTAACTGTAAACATGTTCAGTAAAGAAAAGAAAAACACAAAAATGGAGTGTTGTTTTTGTCATTAGGGACCGAGCACCTACTAGGGACCGAGTACCTACCACGTAGGCTCTATTGAAATTGTGTTGTTTCTTTTTCTCCGGAATGAATGGCGATTTTGAGGGTCTAAACATGCTGAAAATTGACATCTGTTATAGGTTTTGGAAGTGGGTGTGGCAAAATGACTCGACAGCGCCACCCATGCACATTTGACGGACTGGCCGCCGAGCTACGTTTCATGCACACATATGAAAATTGGCACAGACATCAAACATGCCAAACCCAACAGGAAGTCGGATATTTGTAACTTCCTCTGGCGAAAAAGTGCAGTTTTTGTTATTTCCAGGCGTGGTATTTGAACTCCTCCTCCTAGGGAATTCATCAGATCAACACCAAAGTTGGGTATTGTCAACTAAAGGCCTTGGCGATGTTAAATTGCGAAGATCTAGAGTTTTCGTCGAAGGGCGTGTCCGCCTCTCAAAGTTTTACGCTTCCCTAGAAACAGGAAGTTGTTATAATTCAGACATACATTGTCTGATCTGATCCAAAATCCATATGTATGATAACAGTCCGGAACACATTTATATGCTAATAACCAGATACAGATATAGCGCCACCTGCTGGCAACAGGAAGTGACATGTTTTAAAGTGTAACAAAGTCCTCCTACAAATTTTATCACATCGAGTCCATTGTGATGTTAAATTGTGAAGATCTAGAGTTTTCGCCGAGCGGCGTGTCCGTGGCGGACTGACAAAGTGCAGTGCTTCGCCATGGAGGAGGAAGCACTTATAACTCAGCCAAACAATATCTGATCTGCCTGAAAATGCACAGGTTCGATGAGATTGCGAGGTCCCTTTCATTGCTGATTGCAGCTTTAATTATACTTTTTATGTATCATGATACAACTGTAAATAATGATAAAAGCTTCAGCAGTTATTGCGACAAGAAAATGTGATATTGTCATATCCCTGTGTATATTAATTTGTTACATTGAAATGAATCTAGTAATGGAAATGCTAAGTGTATACGCTAATTAAAGCTGAAATTTGTATCGTGTAATTTGTGTATCTCTTTGCATAATAATCATTTAAAAAGCTCAAATAGGCCAGCCATCTGTGTTTGTTGATAGATATGCATGTTCCTCACCAATAAATATTGTGATCTTGTGAATCAACCGTCTTATCATTGGCGCAATAAGGTTAGTATGTAGGTTTGTTCAAGGACACTTTATAGGCTCAGCTCTCTATTGTACCACAGGGGGTAAAGTCCTCACATTAACAGTACGTTTACATTGTGAACCGGTTGTATATGACAATCTAGCAGCTGTATGAGAAGTTTGCGTTACGATTATGCACTTTTCCACAGGGCTTCTTCAGGAGAACCATTCGGCTTAAACTGGAGTATGACAAGTGCGAACGCAACTGCAAGATCCAGAAGAAGAACCGAAACAAATGTCAATACTGCCGATTCCGCAAGTGCCTCGCAGTGGGCATGTCCCACAATGGTAAGAGTTCACAATCTGATTGTACATGCTAAGTTTATGACTTGATGATTTAGGATGTTTAATTGTTTTATCGGTAATCAGTTTTATTACAATAATATTACGTAAAAGGCCATTTAATAGTCCTTTTGAAGGTTGGGAAATTTAGGGTGTTTTTAAACTGGCAGTGTAGCTGAAACAGGGCACCGTTCACATGGAAAAACTGCCATATCTGCCATGTAATGCAATTTTTGAATGACCGTAATTACGTGGGAATATAATCGACGCACAATTGAATCGCGATTCCAAACAAAAGGCTGTTTTTTATTTTATTTACAATGGCATACATTGTGTACAAAGCACTTAAAAGAACAGTTCACCCAAAACAGAAAATTCTGTCATCATTTACTCACCTCTTTACTTGTTCCAAACCCGTTTGACTTTCTTCTGTTGAACACTGTTTTTGCCTTGATTTGTCTGAGGTCAGCAATCCTTATATATTAGAGAAGACTGTTATTTGTTTAATAGTTGCAGTCACCCAAAAAGTAAAAGGCTTGAGTTTCTTTGTTCTATAGTTTTCTTTTTCTGTAGTGAAAGTAACTGGCTACCAATATTAAACATTTTTCAAAATTTCTTTCTTGTGTGTGCAAGAGACTAAAAGAAACTCAAGCGGGTTTGGAACTAATGGAGGTAGAATAATGACACTTTTTTTATTTTTGGCTGAACTAACCTTTTAAATGGCATTTGGTTTGTTATGATGACATTACAAAACTTGAAAGATAAACAAAATACATAAAAGGTTTTGATGCTGTATTGTTTGTATTATTATTATTATTATTATTATATTTATTATTACTCTTCAAGACCTAAACATAAAAAAGTAACACTAATCAGCAAACTGGAATCAAAATCAAGCATTTATCAAACGGAATATTTTCTTCAGATTCCATAAATGTAACCGAGATCGATTGGAATTTAATCCTAAAGTACTAAAAAAATGGCCAACCCTAGTTACATTGTCACATTCTCCAGAAAAGCTCCATCTTATACCACGTGACCCAGCGCCACCTGACATGAATGTGAGAGAAAGCACTTGAGAGCAGGAGATGAAGTAACCAGCACATACTGTACATTGTAGCCAATGACGACATTACTGGCTCATCGAAGCACATGTAGGGCATGACATTTTACTCATTTATCTTACATTTGTGCGAGTTCATCTTCTCGAAAGAGTCCAATAGCACAAGCACATACAGTTGAAGTCAAAATTAGCCCTCCTCTGAATTTTCTTTCATTTTGAAATATTTCCCAAATGATGTTAAATTGGTAAGGTTTTTTTCCTCGCCACTGTTGCCACTGTCTTGCTCGGATCGGGACTTGTGGAGCTGCACTTTGGTGGATTTTCTCTTCAGTGTTTGAACTTTCAGCAGTGAAACTTAATTTGTTTTATTTCGGCTAGAATAAAAGCGGTTTTAATTTGGTTTAAACCATTCAAGGTCAATATTATTAGCCCAATTAAGCAATTTGTTTTTGTTATACAATGACTTGCCTAATTAACCTAATTAAGTTAAGCCTTTAAATGTCACTTTAAGGTGAATATTAGTATCTTGAAAAATATCTAGTAAAGTATCATGTGCCGTCATCATGGCAAAGATAAAAGAAATCAGTTATTAGAAAATTGTTATTAAAACTCTTACGTTTATAACTGTGTTGAAAAAAATCTTCTTTCCATTAAACAGAAAACGGGGCAAAATATACAGGGGGCTAATAATTCAGGAGGGCAAATAATTCTGACTTCAACTGTATAACAGAAGAAAAACACATAAAACCTTTACACACTAAACATCATGATGTAGCACAAATCCAACTTCTTCTCAAGGGCCATTGTGTGTTAGAAGCAGAATGACAGAAGATTTACTAGATGTCGGAAGATACGCCATCACGTTCTTTGATCCAGAGTCTCTTCTGATTGAGGGGGCTAATACCATGTGACGTTGTTGCCGTAATCTCAGCAGATCGGTGTGGTATGATGCCATAAATCCGCCCCCCTCGTCTGCCCTTTGTCCCGGCACTGATGAAGTGGCAGCGGTGGGATGACCTGATGTCCTACTACTTATGCTTTGTGTATAAACAGGGGCTGACCATTCAATACGTTCAGTACGTTCGTCAGATGTGCACAATCAGTGCCCCCTGACCCGCTTTTTATTTTGGAGGAATTTCCTTACATCCGTGCGTTTTGAGAGGACTTGATAGTACATTTTTTTACATTTTGTAAGAATTGCAGTTTTATTTCTGTAATTTTTTTAATAACAGCCTCATTATGTATTTTATGAAGCATCTATGACGTATCTGACAGCAAATATCTGTGGCAAACCGTCTATTTTTTTATTATTATTGTTGAAATGTTTTAGTGTCTTTTATTTTCCGACTGTGCAGTGTTGCTAATAAAATGTGTGCTCTATATAAATGTATGGGGGGGGGGTTAAAAAGTCCTTAAGAAGTCTTCAGTTTAATCTCTATTAGGAACAGCTTATGAATTATACTCATTCAATAACTTTCCTTCAGCTGAGTCCCTGCTAAAATAATAGTTTAGTCCTGTCCTGTCCTGTCCTATAAGGGTTATGTTTAGGGGCTACAGTGTGTACAGTATAAAAATACCTTTTGTCTATGAAAAGTCCCCAGAACGAAATTGCAACCCAACACGTGTGTGTCTTCCAGCTATCCGTTTTGGCCGGATACCCCAGTCCGAGAAGCAGCGTCTGAAAGCGGAGCAGGACGTCAGCGGGAAAGAGGAACACAAATGCCAGCAGCCGGACATGAAGAGTCTGGCCAGACAAATGCACGAAGCCTACCTCAAACACTTCCACATGAACAAAGCCAAAGCACGTGTGTTTCTCACAGGCAAGACCAGCACTCCGGTGAGGAAATCACCACTAACTAAACTCACTGACCACTCACTTGCAAAATGGGGCGATAATGAAACACGCTCTCTTAATCTTTCAGTTATACAGCAAAGGAAAGTATTATTTATTATAGCGAGCTAGTTTGTGCAGACTGTAAATGATAGGCCGCAATACAGAGCATGTCGGTAAACCTAACGTGTTGGTTCACACAACAGCCCCTTAAGAAAGGCAGTGGAATTAGAAAATATGTGAAATTATGAGACACAATTATAATGTAGTTTTACGAAAGGTGTTCATTCAAAGTTCAATATGTAAATATTCTTAAATGAGGAAGCAGTCAAGATGCGAAAGGTAAAGATAATGTTTGTTTCTGAGGAACTGAAGAGAATCCAGTGAATTTATGGCTAGGACAAACACATCTGTTAATGCGGTATGAAAATAATGAGTTTTTTCAGAGCTCATTGGCAGATATTTGTTTGCTAAAATCATAAACTCGCTTTCCTTTTGATACATTTTCCAAAAATCAAGACTTTTATGGCATTTGACCTTTTCAACATGGCACGATGTATATTTCAGCATCTCGATTGAATAATATTTAGACATTTGCATCGGGATAAAGATGCAGATACAGTCAGGAAGAACATCACTTCTTTCCCAGAGATTGTTACAAGGGTTGTATTTTCAAACTGTGAAGCGTTCAATGAAGTTCATTGTGTGTGCCTTCATTTATAGAACATAGTGCCATATATTGTTCCTTTTAGATTATTAATTATTGTCCGGGTCTTAAAAGGTCATGGAAAAATGAAATGTATCTTTATAAAATCTGTAAAAACCAAATGCCACTCATTTAGGCTGTCTGCAAATTGAGCAAACCTCAATGGGCCTCTTCTTTGTTTTAATAGTCAGACTATTATGTTTAGGTGATTTCAGAGCATTTGTAGATGTGTAGCTTTTCTCTGTATTTTTCAAAAGTCAACAAACGTCTGTTCAGATTTCACTGCTAGAGTGTATCCCGGTTGAATTCATTAGGAATCCCCAATATTTTGCGCTCAGCGTTATGTCCTCAAGCCGCTTTATATTTTTGAAGACATTGACTGTTAGTAGCTGGCAGCTTAAGCCTTTTCTCTTATATAGCGTCTTCCAAATTAAAGGCACAGTTGACCCAAAAATGAAATATCTGTCATCATTTACTCAGAATCCACTTGTTACAAACTAGCTTGAGTTGTTGTTGTTGTTGTTTTTTTGGGTTGAACAGAAATGAAGTTTTTTTGAAGAATTGGAAAATGGTCTTCTTTGTATTCAACAGAAAAACAGAAAGTAATAAAAAATTGTAACCACTTGTGGGTGAGTAAATGTCAAATCTTTGTGCGAACTGTCCCTTTAAGCAGCTTGGCAGTGAGAGTGTCAAAAGCTGATTAGCGCAACACATAGAGCTAATTACACAAGCTATTTGACACGCACCCACACATTTGTTCTCTGACCGTCCTCTCTCTGTGTCCTCTATTAAAGCCCTTCGTCATCCACGACATGGACACTCTCCAGCACGCAGAGAAGAAACTAGTCACCCAGCTGCTGGGTAACGTGGCATCGGGCGACATCTCCACCCTGCAGGAGAGAGAAGTGGAGGCCCGGCTCTTCCTCTTCTGCCAGTACGCTTCGGTGGCCACGGTCACAGAGCTGACGGAGTTCGCCAAGGCCGTGCCAGGCTTCGCCGACCTGGACCTCAATGACCAGGTGACTCTGCTGAAATACGGGGTGTACGAGGCGCTGTTCACGCTACTGGCGTCCTGCATGAATAAAGACGGGCTGCTGGTGGCTCAAGGCGGAGGCTTCATCACCCGTGAGTTTCTGAAGAGCCTGCGCAAACCCTTCAGTGACATGATGGAGCCCAAGTTTCAGTTCGCCATGAAGTTCAACGCTTTAGAGCTGGACGACAGCGACCTGGCACTGTTCGTGGCTGCCATCATCTGCTGTGGAGGTGAGGTGAAACGTTGTCTAGGTTGGGGCAGATAGCCTTGTGGTTAGTGCATGGACACATAGCACAACTGTGTTTATGGCAAACTGAGTTAAATTCCCTGCTAAATGTTCCCAATTCCTTCTCTCTCTCTCTCTCTCTCCTTTATTTATATATAAATCTGTCTGTATATATATATTTCAAGAGTTCACACTTAGATATTGCTTGATAATAATAGCAGGTTTGGCATGCTGTCCCGGGAGAGAACCCTGAGCTCGGAGATAATTGAGCCAGAGATCAGATAGTTCTCTAGAGCTCCCCCTGGTAAAGGAGGAAAAAGAGGAGATGGGGTGGATGGGGGGTTTCTTCGAAAACGAAGATAAGAGAGTAGTTTTTTGACCGGCTACTTACAGGGAGTTTGTATTAATCTGATTGGCTTAGCAGTGATTACTGATGAGAGACCGGCTGCGATCAATCATATCACGTGCTCCTCTGGAAATTAGTTTGTGAAACTTCACCTAGTTTACATATATAGTAGTCAACATTTAAATTGGATCAGAATGGGTGTTGTTCAATAGTTTTAGGACAAATTTGATGAAAGGTGTTGATTCACTTCAAATGTTGACTGCTGTATGTATATATATGTATGGCGGCTTGAGGTATGAAAGTAATTGATATATTGCAACAATGTGCAGGGGTTTTAAGACTGGGGTCATAATGGGGTTTATTATAAAGAATATATATATATTTATGAGATATGAAAATAAATGTACTTAAAAAATAGTTTTAAAACGGGGTATAAATCTTATTATCTTACTGATTTTTATATTTGCTGTTCTTACACAGTATATATGAGGAAAAATGTTGGCGTTAAAGCCCTGATCTGTTATTTTTAGCACAAATTTGTTGTATCAAAGAATGGCTGTAGTGCTAAAAGTACAGAAAAGGACTTTTTTAAAGGGAGAAATATGTAGTGACCAAAAGTACTTTCCAGAGAGAACATTTGCACATTTTCAAAAAGCTTCAACCATGGAAATATGGGCAGCATGTTATATTTGATGTGATTATCATGGAGCAATGGTTTATTTTAATAAGGGTGGAAAGCACATGCGTGTTTTCTTGCATTCTCACCCAAAAAAAACCAAGTACAACAGTTGAAAGTACAACTACACAACATGCTTACAATACCTACGTCAACTAATGAGTTGAAATAAATGGAGAATAATTCTTTTTTTCTAGGACAGACATCGGTTTTGGTTGATTGAACTGATTTGAATTTGACTGTAAACTTCCTCTGTGCTTCATAAACATCTGACTTGTCATCTCTTTAGCCGAACCGTAAGTTAGTTTGCAATCAGGTTGTTTTTCCATCGCTGGAGTCCCACGGCCAGCAGCTTCAGAACGACATGATGACATAATTAATGCTGAGTGCGAAATGGGGATTTTGTTCTCCTGACGGTTAACAAAAATAACCACAGTTTCCTCTCCCGCCACGTCCAGCAGCAGCTCTTGAAAGTGCAGCAGAGACATGAAGGGCAGACGCTTCCTCAAACCGAAGCTTCCTGGAGAGCTGCTCTGATTCACTCCATTCTTACAGACTATGCATATGTTATGATTTGTGGATGCAATGTACAGTTAAGTAGAGTTCAGAGGAAATGAAACTGGTGGTTAATAAGCGAACAGCAGCCACAGCTTTTTGCTTGTGCTTACAGTTAGTGTACAGTAGTTGTTTTTATTGATTTTGAAAAGATGCTGGACATACGTACGCTTCAGAGGCCTCTTTGACGTTTTTGGAATTGAATAATTTTACTTATAGGAACAAGCCGCCATCACCACTCGCCACACTAGCGTCAGCATTTAGGACGGTGAAAACTAGCAACCTGCCTAAATAATTAGCTCAATGTAATATATCTCAATAATGATGACGTGTGTTGGCTGCACGGTGATGCAGTGGTTAGCACTGTCGCCTCACAGCAAGAAGGTCGTTGGTTGGAGCCTCGGCTGGGCATTTCTGTGTGGAGTTTGCATGTTCTGCCTGTGTTGGCGTGGGTTTCCTCCGGGTGCTCCGGTTTCCCCCACAATCCAAAAGCATGCGCTTTAGGTGAATTGGGTGAGCTAAATTGTCCTTCGTGTACGTGTGTGAATGAGAGTGTATGAAGTTTTTCCCCAGTGATGGATTGCAGCCGGAAGGGCAATCGCTGCGTAAAACATATGCTGGATACGTTGGCGGTTCATTCCACTGTGGCGACCCCTGATTAATAAAGGGACTAAGCGGAAAAGAAAAGGAATGAATGATAACCTGTGTTCAGTAAATGCCTGAGGATATTTAAAAAGAAAAAAGGAGCATATTTTGAAGCATGTGGAAAAGTAGTAGCCATTGACTTCCAGAGTTGTTTCCCTATATATATATATAGTTTCTTTTGTGTTCAATAGAAAAACAAAAACCCTTAAAGAATCAAAAGCACTTCATGGTGGGGAAATAGCTAACTTTCATTTATGGGGTGAACGGTTCCCCTTAACTGTAATCGTCCCATAGATGTAGGTGGGGTGTTTTTAGTACTTTTATTTGATTTCTAAACCTGAACTATATGCCATCTGCATGTATCATATATCATTTTCAAGTGTAAAGTCAAAAGTGGGGTGACAGAAATACCTTCATTCAAGCATCAGTTTTTGATTTCTGCAGTCATTTCAAGCAATGATGTTAAGTAAACAGACTTGGTGATGGATTTTTGTCCTTACATGTCTCTGTTGTTTTTTTCAGACCGTCCCGGACTCAGCAGCGTGCCGCAGATCGAGTGCATCCAGGAGAGCGTAATTCAGTCTCTGCGGCTCCACCTGTTGTCCAACCACCCCGACAACGCCTTGCTCTTCCCCAAACTGCTGCAGAAACTGGCCGACCTGCGGCAGCTGGTGACGGAGCACGCAGAGCTGGTGCAGGAGATCAACAAGACAGAAGACGCGTCACTCCACCCGCTCCTGCAGGAGATCTACAGAGACATGTACTGAGCGCTCAAACGTATATGCATTCGGGACAGGAGACCGGCAAAAACATGTTTAGGGCGTGCACCTACATCTGGATCAAGCATTGCTTCTGCGTCGTAGGGCACGGCCAGTCTAACGAATAGGCTCATTAATATTGCACTGATCTTTAATAAGGCCACTGACCTTCATAAGGACGAAGCTATATTCCTGAAAGGTGTCATGAGAAAGAAATGCATGCCTTGGTTTTGTCCACTGCCAAACAAAGAAGCAAAAAAAGCATTCAGGTTTACGAGGCAGCCCATAAACAGGAAGCAGTAGATCGTTAAAGTAAGTTTTGTTGTGTTTATGTAGCTTTTATAAAAGTGGAGCTGCTCTCTTCTGCTGCATCTTAATGTCATATTTGCAGGGTGGAGTTGTAGATACGGGGTCATGGCTAATAAAGTGCAGGTTTTGGAGTGGAGTCTGATTCATATCATACAATTAAAACGGACAGTTGTTATTTTATAAAGAATATGGCAGGTGTTGTAAATAACATAGCTGTGCAAATCAGTATTTTTGTATGTGTGCGTGCGCGCCCTCATCTTGAATGAAAACAATTATTCTCCTCTGTTCTGTGACGCTGTTTTCTGGCCAGCCTGTCAATCGCATGAGATCGCAACAAAGGCAAAACCGAAATGAAATCCTGCACTACTCGGCTTGTTTCACAATAAAGAAAAAAAAGACTATGACTGCATATTTTCACGAAGAATTGACTTTGCAACTGGTAAAAAAAATTGCGTTCTGTATAGTATGAATGTTTGTAGCATGAACGTAATAAACGAATGCCATGTTGTTTTTATCGGTTGCATCGCTTCAGTGTCATCCACAAATCCTCTGCTGTGGAACCGTAATGACTGTAGCATTCACATTTGACAATCTCACCAGAATTGATGGCTAATTTGAGCAGTGTGAATTCAGGCACACGACTTTTTCAATTTCCTGTACGGTAGAGATAAGCATGTTATTTCAGATCCAGCAAATCACGACATGCTTTTGGCAAATCAGCACCAGCAGTCTAGACCGTGCTGGAAACGAGGTGATGCTAAGAAGCTAGAGTTGAATGTATAGAGACAGCCATATAAATCAGATTATTGTTACCTTATTTGAAATACTTGTACATTAAGTATCATTTGT
>CAIGQW010000596.1:6855069-6918685 GCA_903798125.1 Danio choprae
ACGCGCGTTAAATCAGTCGCTCGGTTTGTCATAGCATGCTATCGGTACATGGGAATTGCTCAACACGGGATGAAAGCGATTGTTTGTAATTTTCAGGTTCATCCTGGCTTCTCCAATGAGAACATCAACGGCGATCTTCAGGTCAGTAGATGTTTCCGTATGGCGCGAATGTGGAGATTTGAGCTTGTGTATAGGTCCTCCGACAGTTTGTTCCTGTATCTCCAGTGGGATGAACACTCAGCAGAGGATAGTTTTGAGTAGCAAAGCTACTCAGTGGCACTCAATGAGTGCAGGTGTAAGTACAGTTGTATTTGTGCAAGGAAAACGTCTCGTCAGATGGAGCCTTGGGCCAGAAGTGACTGACCAGACCAAGGGTGAATGGACGGACGAATGGATCCACGGAGTGACCAGCTGGAGCAGCGAATAGAGGAGAGGAGCAGAACATAAAAAGAACACGACAGGTGAGTCTGCACAGCGGATAAGAAACGTCACAAAGGGAGGCCCGTGACACTGCAGCATGCTATAAGAAAGTGAGCGATTGATTTAATGTGTCCAGCAGAAGCTTGCAAGTGGTTATTATTGGCTGCTGAGTAGACACAATACTCATAAAGGGCTTGAAGCCATAGCTAGAGAAGGTTCCGTACTTTCTCGTGGTGGGGAAATACCTACCGAGCTGGACTTTGGCGGTGATGTTGTAATTGGAGATGCCATGATGAACCTGGAAATTAGAAGCAATTGCTCCCAGGCTGAGATGGAGAAAGTTTGTCGTGTTGTCCAATTTTCCGATTGCTACGCCGTACTGAGAGCATGCTTTGAGAAACGGAGCGACTGATTCAATGCGTGTCCAGCACAAGTCATCTCTGTATGATATTGAACGAAACATCAAAACGGTTTCTTTTAAATCCAAGTTGCAACTGCTCATTATTGCCCGCTGAGAAGACCGAAGACTCGTGAACCGCTCGAAGCCATCGACAGCGAGTGAAAACACGCACTGACGACTGAAGCATCCAAAAAAAACCCAAAAAAAAGGTGTGAAGATTGAATATTCATTTACTCGACTGATTAATAAACAATTCTCTATTGGAATGAATAAGCGTTGTAAAAAACATGTTGGCCAGAAGTTACGGAGTGACAATTGAAAGTGATAAAGATAAAGAATAAATTTTATTTAAAGTTTGAAAGATTTTGCTGATAGTCATGGATGTAACATTAGTTAAGTTAGAAAAGTTGTGTTATTAATTTATTTATTTATGTATTATTATATGATGTGTTTTTTTTTTTTTTTTGCGGAATACACTTGTAAGCTTGAACAGTTGTTGAGTCCAGCCATTCCACATACAGAAAGGCTTCTGAAGTGAATGTAGAATAATGCAGAGGTGCCAGACATGCATAGAAGACACGGAGACTGGTTTCAGGCACTGTTGTAATGCTGTACATTTAGAAAAATAGCATTTGCTCACCAAGTATAGATCATTGTCCTAAAGGCCGGGGGTGGGGGTGCAGTAGGGATGCTCTGTATACCGGTAGTGGATAAATGGCAGTACTTGTATTTGAAACGGTTCGATATCATAATTTGGTATTTGACTCATTACAATTGTCATGTTGCAATCTGCTGCCTAACCCAGTAAAGTTTACAACAGAACGACCCAATGGATCCCGTGAAGGCTAGGAGTTGGGTTGAATATGCTTCTGCTGTTATAAATGGAGGTGTTTTCTATGACGAAAGAAACTGAAACGGTTTGAAAGCAGTTAAGGGTGAGTAAATGATGCAAGTAAAATTTTTGGTTGAACTATACTTGTGTAAATATTTTTTTTTTATTCCTATTTGTGCATGAATTTTCTGAATTCACTAACCTTTAATAAGAAAATTGCCATGGATTCACCTTGGCCATTGGCAAAAATAAAAGTAATGGCTCAATATATTCCTCAATGGTGATGATGGTTTAAATTTTTTTTTTTTCCTTCCAAAAACAAAAATAAATAGTAATTGAAGCGCACGTTCAGCTTCATGGGCATGTTTTAGTGAATTTATTATTTTTTGTATCAATTTTTTGAGTTGCTCTCCTGCTCTCAATGTCATTTTCAGAGTGGCGTTTTAGATTGAGAGGGCAAGGCCAAGCAAATGTAAAATTGTAAAGTTTAAGTGTTGAATTACAACGTAAAATAGACAGAGGTGGGCCAAATGATTATATGTAAGCATTTTGAATATGAATACCTGTATTCAGTGGCCTTGAAATGTAGAATGAAAGTAAGTTTGGTCTTTGTGTTGTGGACAGCCTGTCAATTACACGAAGACGACAAAAGCGATGAAGATATGTTTAAAATGAATAAAAGTGATGTTATAGCTGAAGCTGTGGTCTTGTCATGTTTGTGTAGTACTGTTCAGCCTGAAACATTTGACCAGCACACTTGATCTGTACGAGCGCTGCTCAAACCTCTTAATTGAGAGGCTGTCAATGCTCTCTTGGGTTTACTGGACTTAATGTAACGTCCTCTTTTGTCAGTGCCTCTGTGCGCAGTGTTTGTATGAGCTGTAGTGGGGAGATCCGCTGGATTGTCTTTGCCCAAGACACTTCTGTTTGACGGTGTTGGCACTTTTGAGCTGGGAATTGACTGTAGCGCAATCATGGAATGGATCCACATTTGAATGGTGCAAGATCGAGGTCTGTAAATAACGCAATCGCTGCACCCATCAGCTGTACATGTGGCAGCGACATGTTCCTTAAGCCTGCTTTCTACTTGTGCGAGGAGTTGTAGCCTTGACCCACGGCGCATATCTTGAGTGTGGCCGTGCATTTTTACATGTGCATGCCGTTTGTGTTGCTCTGGAGCTCCTTCACCAGACTTGACACTTGAAACTCTCTCCATCGGGCTCTCGGCAGCACCCACACTTGTCAGCGTTACCAATCTGAGCAATCACAGAGTTTGCGGAAAGTGTCGTTGTGACGTAGTTAATTTTGTTTTGTAATTGAATGAATAAAAAAAAAAAAAAAAAAAAAAAGTTTAGGTTTGAGTTGAGCTATTGCGGACTTGGAAGCAATAAGTGAGGTGTTGTTGGTTTCATTGACTTGTCATTGCAGGTAGGCAAGTGCAGTCAGATGTTGTTCCACCACCCACACACACACACACACACACACACACTCCCAAGTTGTATGGATGTGTGGGAAGTGAATTTGACCATTCCTGTTGATTTGATATAGTTGGAGCTGCTCCATGTTAATGTCATACTTGCATTGATTTAGACACACAGTGGGTGCGGGCAATGAAATGTAATTTTGAAAGCATTCCTGGTCGTTCTGTTAGATGGCAAATACGACAGGTCTGTTAAGTTGCCTGTGCAAAGCAATAAGTTGACCAAAAATGTTGTCCTACTTTAAAGCCTCAAACAGTTTATCAGCAGTCACCGCTTTACATCTGTAAGAGCTGTGCTTAAACCTATTCACCCCTCCCTCCTCTCTTATATTTGTGAAGCTGTTTGTCTTGAGACGAGGCCTAAGTAGGTGGTCATTTGTGGTGTTTTATCTTAGTTGCTTGGAGGGGATAGACGTGTGACTGAGATGAGGAGAAAATGAGTAATTTTGAGCGAGTGTGACAATGGGTCCTGGTGGAAATGTTGGTGAGGGTGGTAGAAGTGAGCAGTTGAATGAATGGCACAAGTAAATTGTTTTAATGTTGCAGCGGTGTAATTTTTGCAATGTATTGTTTGAGATGCTAAAACAGCATTGCTTTAATAGCAGAAGAATTGTAATGGTGGTAGTCTGCAAGCGTTTTATTTTGAGCTGTGCTTGGTTGTGCTCATCAGGATTGTTAACGAAAGCGGCGCACACTTGATTGTTTCAATTGGTTTGGCTTTCTGTTGGGAGTTTAAGGGAATAATAATGTTTACAATGGGTTGAAGGTCAGCGGTCTTGCAGAAACAAAAGCATGGTGGGTAAATATTTATTGCATTACAGGTGTAAAAAAAAAATGGTGAGTGATTCAGTTACTGTGGTTAGCTAGAACTGGTAAGCATGTTTTGTCATCTTCTGGGTCCATCTGGCCAAGCTCTGACAGTCTGCAGCACCACGGTGTTTTGGCCTCGTGTGCATTTGAGCTTGGCTACACGAACAATAGAACGCATATGACACGTTACACGCGTTGGGATCTTTGTTCCGGTCCAGAAGATTTGTCCAATCTTGGAGTTGAGGATGAAGGCGTACGTACATGCCATTTCCAGAAGAGATGTCCATCCCTGTGAATGTGAGGAGAATTGAGTTCATTTGACAATGTCATACAGTAAGTAGAACACAGCAGGTTGAATGTTTGACACAACCTCCTAGTTAAGTTTATAAATTGTACCCTCCCCAAGAACAAAGAAGTATTTGCCAATCCGTACAGTCATTTGTTGTGCTTTACCAGGATTCCACTTTGTCTAAGGTGTTGAGCAGCCATTTTCTGTGGCATGCGAGTGAGCACAATTGTGGGCTAGTAAAAACGCATTAAGCGTAGGATAAAGCGGTGAGTATTAGCGGTGAGTATTTTTTGGCAATGTAGGTAATGGTTTGTTCCTAATTTAGCTTGCAACAGAGACTTGGGAGTTGTCTGATTATTTGTATATAAAAAACAAACAAACAACATAATAATAATAATAATCAATTGAACCCTGTGTCAATGTTAAGTTTTAGTAAAGTGTGGAGCTTGTGATTTCTGTCCGTTTTATATACTTGCTCTTGTACTCTGTCTTTGAAAGGCTGGAGTGAAAGCTCCATGCTTCATAAAGATCATCTTAGCCAATGGCACAGAGCTTTTCATTGTGCGGGTACTTGTATGTTACAGTTTGTCCTGTGTTGAAGCTTTAATTTGTTGTTCCCAAGTGTTTACATAAAGTATACATGAGCTGTATCGGTGACGTGTATTGTTTCTGTGAGTGTTTGTAAGGGATTATATGCTGCTGTAATGTTTGTGAATGTGAAAGTTTTGGGCCATGTTGCAAAAAAGCGGTGAATGAAGGTATGAACAAGTTGACATGCATTTTTTTGCGCGGTTACAGCGCTTCCAGGACTAAAAGGTAATTTAAAAGCTCCTGAGGAGGTAGGCTCTGGGTCAAAGGGTGCTTGAACAGTATTGCTTTGTAATTGAGTAGGTTTGTGTCCTCTGTAAACTGCAAATTTGCTTTGCCTGGCATATGTAATATTTATTTTGTGTGTGTGAGTGAGAGTTTGAGCATTTTTGTAAATGTGTAATTAGTTTATTGAAATGTGTGAAAATGAAGAGTGGTCTTTAAGGTGTCTCGCTCTTCCTGTTAGTGGTGAAGTGACAGCCAGGGCTTTTTGGTTGCCTTTGAGTCGAGTAATACGTGTCCACATTTGTAGCTGATTTTGACATGCGTCATTGGTCTTGTGGGACATTTGAGTAATTTCCAGCTCCAGTGTTATGCTAGCAAATGTAAGCAGTTTTGCTTGCGGCAATCAGATGGAGTAACCGCTTCCCAAATACTGTTCATCACCATGAGCTCCTGTAGGGGACACAGAGCAAAGTTGACTTGTGGAAAGGGTGTAAATTGTTGCATTAGAGTAGTGTTTTGTTGAAGCGTTTTAACATGAAGTTATTTAAGACAGCGGGTTGCATAAGTGAATTGTTGTAAATAAAATGTAGAAAAGCAAGAGTGATTTTTACATGTGGGGAAGTTGTAACATTTGAAGTTTTGCAATATCTGTAGCGGTTTGCACAACAGATGTTTATTTGAACATGCTTGAATAAAGAAATGTGTGGGCGACTGAGGCGTTTGTTTACTAATGTTTTTTTTGTCTTTGCTTTGTCTTGCAGGCTCTTGGAGGAATGTTACGGCATAAAGGATCCCTTCAGCCCAGAGAGGGAGAAGTTTGTCATTTTAGGATCCAAGTGCTCTCTGTGCAGTAAGACTGTGTGTGTGGGAACGGTACGTAGTGCGGTGGTGATGCGAGAAGCCAAAGACGAAATGAACCCTTGAAGATTGCTTTAGATGAAGGAATAATAAAGTGTGGTAAACATAACTTGGCTGTACTTGGGCTGGTTTATTGTACAACAGCGCTTGCTTGTGGAACCATGAAATAATTGAAAGCGAATGATGCTTTTTATGTGTTGTGAAGAATGCATGGAATTGATAAATATTATCTATTATTATTATTATTATGATTATTATTATTATTATAATGATTATTATTATAATAAAAAGTAAATTTTTTTGGTTAACCTTAAGGTTATTGAAGGATTTTAGTTTGAAATAAGCAGTTGTCAGCAAGGTTAATAAATAGTCTAAATGTAGTGTTTGCGCTGAAGATTTAGTTTGGTCTTGTGTTGCTAGTGAAAGATATGCTGCTTATGCAGTAGGTTCTCCAGCAGTAAGTGAGCATTGCACATGAGCATATGTGTTGATTTCAGCATTGCAGCTGTTTTGTTATATGCATTTCTTTGATATTGGTAATAAAATGTTAATGTATATTTTTGAAGGCTACAATATTTATATATGCCATGACTTTGACTATCCCTAGTGTAAAGGTGTGAGCTTGCTAATAGGGGAAACCAAGTAAATGATGAACGTAACATCCTGAGATAGAAATTTTGGTAAAGACAAATTTGAAAGGTCATGGCAGGCGTGCAAATGAGTGGAACCTGTTTGAGGCGTCATGTAAGTTGAGATGATTGCTGTGTCTTGTGTGGTCATAATGTAATGGCTCATTGGTGTGCTATTGTAGTGGTGAGGGTTGAAATGTGGAGTATAAATGTAGAAATTAAATATGTAAATAGTTATTTTTGTGTGAATTTTGTAATGAAAATGTGTATGAATTGTATGGTGCAAATGTTGCTGTAGAATAAAATGTGCAAATTGGGTTAATATTGAATTATGTTCACCATATGCATTTTCAAATGAAAGTGTAATGGAGGTCTTGGCTAGGACAAAAAGCCATTTGAGCTGTCGTGGAATGGGCTAAAAGTAAACGTGTAGACTGTTTACATGTGTACAAAAGTCCAATTAGTTGGGTGGAAATGGAGTAAATTGAAATGATGATAATGCACCAGTGAAATGAGTATTGAAGTTGTTTGTTTGTTTGTTTGTTTTAACCTCAGGACTGCAGTTTGTTCTACACCAAACGCTTCTGCTTGCCGTGTGTGCGGGATCACCTTCATCAGTTTCCAGAGCAGATTCACAATGAGCTGCTGAGGAAGAAGAGCGTCCAGAAGAGCACGTCCTCGTGATGTTTAATTTGATGTCATTTTGTTGAGCAATTATCATAAAAGCAGTACACCGGAGTGTGACAAAGGCCATGTGCTTTATATGTTGGTTGTTGTACTGGTCCAAATAAAAATGAAGCAGAGCATCTTTTGAGTGACAGTCTGTTTTTGGAGTTTGCATTAATGAACGTGAGATAATATCATGAAAGAAAGAAAAGTATGAAACATAGTTAATGAATATAAATGTCACTGATCTGTACAATCACGAGCAGTCAGTCTGTGTTTACCTGGCGTAGGTAAGCGCAGAACCTGCTGTAGGATGACGTGAAAAGTCCAGCAAAGCCTGCACCTTACCCCTACACCAGGAGGAAGATCTGCACACCGCCAGCCGGTTGAAGCCTTGACTTGCATGAGCCGGTTTTTCACAAGGGCAGGGAAATATACAAATAGAAGTTCCAACAGTCTTTAAGTGTGAGGAGATCTGCGGCTCAGTGGTATGAGCACTGGCACACCATGCCAGGAAACGCTGGTTCAAGTACAGCAAGATCTCTGCAAGGAAATCAGGTCATTGGATGGATCCGTGGGGCAACAGAGTTGAGGGATGGACCGGACGGAGATGGCCAGCGGTGGATCAGACAGAGACGGTCAGCGATGGAACGCACAAAGGAGTGGAGGAGAACAGCAAGGAATGATACAACAGGTGGTGAGATGACACAGCAGAGCGCAAACAAAGAAACCACCCAAAGAAAGAAGAAGGGGGGGCCGTGACCGTGGCCCCCCCCCGAGGTTTCAGGACAATGATCCGCTGCGGTTATACATAAGTGGCATGTAAAATTATGTAAAAATAATCCCAAAAAAGAGCCTAAATGACTTAGTCAAAATTTTGACTAAAAACCATGATTTAAATTAATAATTTTTTTTTTTTTTTTCCCCCCCCCCCCCACCATAGAAATTATATATATATATATATAAGTAAACATCCTCCAAAAAAAATTTTTTGGTTAAAAGGTCTTGCATATTCTTTGAAAAGGTTGGTAAATATGCAAGACCTCTTATAAAAACTTTTCTTTGGAGAACGTTTAATTACATATATCTTTATACTTACCTTTCTTTAGCTGCTCCAAACTGCGCATGTGTCAGCGCAAGCAATCATTCCACACTCCTTAAACCATTCACAAGATGCAGCTCTTCTGTGCTGCTCGCTCCTACATCCTTTGCAAAATGACCTGTAAGACAGCACAACTTCATGCACATAACAAACGCAAAGGGAAAATCCATTTCTCATACCCTTCAACGCCAATTGTTTCATCCATCACAGCCACTAGGTGGCGCTAAAGCCATGTGTTTCCGCTACACAAGATGAGTGGTGTCAAACTATTGCCTTAGCTTCACTGAGGGAAAAACAAGACTGATTGCACACTTTCTGAGACGCTTTGCTTCACGTTTTAACGCTTGTTCTGTTCAATTCGCAAGGGTGCTGGAACATTTCTGATGCTTAATACAGCGTTTGCCAAGTGACACTTCTGCTGATACGGCTCCGTGTTTCCGTCGTGTTACACTGCACTCTAGGACGGACATTCAAACTACATATCCATTGCCTTTTAAGTACCTTCGTCACGTTTGTTTTCTCTCACTAAACTCTCGACGGTCACTAATAATTAGCGGACTGCGGGAGCGCGACGCTCTCTGCGCTTTGTATCGTTTTTCCTCGGTGGGCGGGGCCCGCGCTCCGACCGCCAATAGCGAGCGTCTTCTGTTTAAATAGCCTTCGCTGTCAATCTTTTTTTTTTTTTACTTGCGATCGCCATATTGGGTGCTCGCCTACCCGAATCGCTTGTCCCTTTTTCCTCGGAATTACTACGACGCGGGATCGCCGTTTTCATGACTTACTCGTTCGCCGCGCGCGTTCGTCTTTCCGCCTTTGTTATGCGTGCGCCCTGCGCCTCGCTCCGCGTTCTCCAGAGGGATTGCTCTTAGTCACGCTGCGTTTGGCTCGACTCACAATCTCGGACTAACTTTTCATGTGCAAAATGTCAAAAGTGCGCGTCTCCAATGGAAGTCCGACGCTGGAGCGGGTTGACCCCAGGCAGGCGGATCACGGCAAACCTCCGGTCTGTCGAAGTCTCTTCGGCGCCGTGGACCGCGAACACTTCGCCGAAGATGTTCGGGAGCAAATGCGGGAGATCGACAAAGCGTCCGCGGAAAAGTGGAATTACGATTTCGCCAACGACGAACCGCTCGCGCCGGGCGACTACGACTGGCAAGAGGTGGACGCCGACGAGGTGCCGGACTTTTACACCAGACCCCCTCGCGTAAAACGGCCCGCCTCGGCCGGGACTGTGGATCATAACGGGAATCGCGATTATTTCTTCACGGCTCCCTCTCCGTCCCCTGAACGCGCGGACGCCGGGAGTCGCTCGCTCAGCACGCCGAGGAAACGACCGTCGACGGAGGATCAGGGTAAATGTTTGGCGAGCTCGTCGCGGCTCGGACGTCTCTCTGTTCGCGAACCCAAGCTTTTCTAACACCGTCTCCATTCTCCCAATAGATCTTCCTCGCCAAAGTAAAAGACCCAGCGTCCACGCGAGCGAGGCCGACCCCTGTCCGGACGCAAACGCTTCGCTCGAGCGCGCTCCCTGCGAACCGGACCCCAAAACGTAAACGAGGTGAGTCTCTGACTGACAGACAGACAGACAAACAGACAGACAGACAGACAGACAGACAGACAGACAGACAGACAGACAGACAGACACTTTTCTTTGCTTTTGTAAACGGGGAAAATGCTCGTTTTCTCACATCTGTTATCTGACGCTTAAAACTCTTGTTCTGTCACCGCGCGAGTGACAGCGCGCTCGGATGGGACCCAAATGCATAACATTGTAGTAACACGTCAGCAGCTCTCTCGTTGGGCGGGGGACGAGGGGGAGGGGGTCCGGGTTCGCGATCCGCGCACAAACTTCCTCGCTTTATGTCTGTTTGTGGACAAAACCTGCATCTCGTGTGTCACATTTCTGCACATGCGTTTCCGTTGCTAATCTGCTTTTTTCTCTCTTCTTCTTCCCCGCACAGATACGCCAACGACTCTATTCTCACCATCGAGTACTTCGACAGCTTTATGAAGTAAACGGGGACGGATCGAGCCTCGGAGAGGCTGTATAAGCACTGAATTTTTACACTAAACTTTTGGCACTCGACACGTTTTAAATTTGCCTCAAAAGCAGACAATGTAGCAGTGTGCGATTGGACTTGCTTCGTTTCTTCTTTTACTACCTATGTATATACTTTCATTTCACATGTAGCACGTTTTTAATGACATCTTCTCGGTAAAGCAAAAGGCGATCGCGTTTGACTTCAAGAATTGCTGTGCGGTTTTTCAAACGCCTCCCCCAAATCAACCCTTTTCAACTCGTTACATCTCTGGATGGATGGATGGATGGATGGATGGACGGAGGGAGGGAGGGACGGACGGACGGACAGACGGACGGATGGATGCTCACAAACACACACGCCGTTCCTCTTTAACTAGGTGCATCGTTCCCGTTGTCTCCATTTTGGCTGCGTGCCTCGGAAAATACACACTTAACTACCCAACGTTTAGCACACGTGTCTAAAACATTCATTTTCTTCTCGCTTTGATGTTTGCATTAATACGACTCGTGTTTATTGGTACTTAACATTTTTTTCTTTATTACACTCAAACTTACAGCACGTCTGTCATGGGGACTGTCACTCTTAGTTCGCTTTCCATGCTTCTTTGCAGTTTTATTATTATATCACTGGGTCGTTCCACTCATTTTCTTTTCATTTACTTCCCTTTATCGGCATCCTGCTAGCACGTTTTCATTCATTACAAATCCTACCGAGTATACGCCTTCAAAACAAAGAGCATTATGTTTGTTTGCATAAATGCGTTTCTTTGTTTTTTCTTTCAACGCTGGGCCATACGTTTAACGACAACAGGAGTCCGTGAAGCCGCTTCTTTGCTACACTATATCTGGCTTTCATGTGGAACATGACATGGCGCTATGATTACAAAAATCTATTAAGACGTTACACTGCGCGTGTGTAAAACATTCAACTGTACATGTGTGTGTGTGTGTGTGTACCGCTTGTAAAGAAAAAAAAAAGATACAAAAAAACACTGAGGAAATTATACTAACTTATTTATGTCAAGCTTTTCTTGTTTATGACTATCCAAAGTGGCATTTGTGCATTTTCTGGATCTCCTTTTTTTTAAGCTTTCTTTTTCTCCTTTTTTTTATACATTTGTGCAAGGTTGCAAACTGAGCCTTTTAACAATTCATGTTGACTGTGTATTGCTTTATAAATGAAAAATGATTAAACCATCATTACATTGACGCTTTCACCTGACTCTTCTTTTTTTACTGTTACATTGCTATTTTGCAGCATGCAACCCACGGAATGTATTGTTATTATTACTACTACTACTATTATTATTACTTCTTTTTTCACGTTTCTTTTATTTACCAGTCGCAAACTGCCCACAAGGACCCATTGCAAAACATTACTACAGACCCCTTTAAGGTCGTTTTCAAATAAACAAGCTGTGGTGCGTTTCAAACGCTCGCGTTACGTTGCTGTAAAGCGCACTGGCTCAAACGCAAACTCGTTCTGACTTTATCTGCTTCGTGCAAAACGCACACGACCTCGAAGATTTGCCATCGCCTTTTCTTCTTTTATTTCGTTTTTTTTACGCTTTGTGCGTAAAACTGCTCCGTTCCGCGGAGCTCTTGGACACGTCCCGCGCGGAGGGGGGAAAGCCAAGATACTGACATACCGTTTGTCCAATCAGACAAGTATTAAGGAAAACACACCACTTACTTTAGCCACTGAGATTGGCTTTGCGCGCGCCGAGGCAGGAGTAACTGTGTTTGTACAGACTGTTCTGCTCGTAAAGCACAGCCCAGCGTAAAAGCCATTGGTCAGGCTGATCTTTTTTGCTCATGTTTGCGAAAGGGAAGGGAGAGGTGAGTTTGGCCCGACGGTCGCGATTTGCACGAGCGAAATTACTTTTTCCTCAAAACAACATCTCGAGCTGCGTGCGTGCGTGCGTGCGTGCGTGCGTCTCTGACCTATTGACTTTATTACGAAAACATGCTGCTGCACGAAAATAGTCCATATAGCGAGCCTCGTGTCACACAAAATATAGCGTCACGGTCAGCTTATTGACGTATATTGCACATGTATTTACACAGTGCTACACATTATTACATATATAACACTACGTTCGAAATAATGACAGCTGAAAGGTGCAGGGTGTCGCACGACATATTCCAATCGTCATCCTGGCCTCAAAATTAAGCCTTTTATTTCATCATTTACAACTATATATAATTACAAAACCTGACAGCAAACCATGTGCTTTGTTCTGACGTCTGTAAAAATCCTTGTCCTGTAAAGCTTTTCTTTTCAACTTCTAGTTCTTTGACTCTTCTCCGTATGGTACTCTACTTTTATTCCATCCGCTTTTCTATCCGGCCAATTTAACCACATCTTCACGTGGACACATTTTTATTTCAAAAAAATAATCATGATAATACAATTTCATATATTACTGAATAAAGTCTGTTGAGCCTTTCTGCTCACTACTTTCTTTGCTTTACCTTATTTACTATTACTAATATTTACAATCACTTTATATGTATATATACATTTTTTTCGACAAATGTCATGTTCACATTATCAGTGCTAATTTCCACCCAAACATCTTTCAGCTGAACGTCGCACAGACTTATGGTCAAATCAATGACAAAACCACCGTTTCGCAACAATGTTTCTTCATCTGCTAAAAAGCTTCTCTTCTGAGCGGTTAGCAGACTCCTCTGGTCAATGAGTGATGAAGCAACAAACTTCTGAAACTGGCAGCTTGCCGGACTGTGGCTTTTGGTAAACGCTAATAGCACATCAAATCAGTCATTAGAAAAAGAAGAAAAATAAATAGTTGAGGTCTTCGCTGTTAAACCAGTAACGACAACACCCTTGCTTGCCTTTTGCAGTAACAAAACACACCGCTTTTATTTATTCTAATTAATCAAAGCTTAACTCTTTCTAAATCAACGCATTCGTTTCTACTTGCGTGTCCACAGTCCTGCTTAGAAGAACAGGCCGTTTCTCTTTAGCCCCTTTGCTTCAGATGCCAGCCATGGAACGCTTCGTTAGCTTGACTGTATAAAAACAAACAAACAAACAAACAAATAAACAAACAATTACAAGTATAAAAGCTGATTCTCATTCACAAACTTTAATTCTTTTTCTTCTCATTTCTGTTTAATGCACAAAGTTCAACTGAACCGTAACTATAAACAGCACAAAAATATATTCTATGCATTTCAAATAACTCTTTTTCTAAATGCTTTTACTTTACTATAACAATCAACATACACACACGCACACGTGTCATTTCCATACAATTGATATACTTCATTTTTTGATGACACTTCACTTCATTTCATGTTTTGCTGTCATTTTTTATCTACTTTCACATTTCTATTTTAGTTCAGCACATCAAATGGAACTGAAAATATTTTGAAGCCATTATCCAGGTTAAAAGGGTTATACTTTTTCTTACATTCATACAAAATCTTTCTAATTCATTGCATCACACACACACACACACACTCACAACAAAAGTCTAACATTATTTTTCAGTATTTTTCTCCTATAAACCAGCTTCTTGTCTTCAATATGTACTCTATTTAATACATCAACTATATTTGTCTGGGTATAACACTTATTAGCGTAACGAGTCCTGTGATTTTTATGCAGACAGGCTGGCAGAGAAGGTGACCTTGAGCTGCGCGTCTCTCCCTGCACCTCATAAAGAGGAGGATGACTTCACAGCACAACGCGACACACTGCCAGAGATGAGCTCACGCAATCGCCCTCGCCGCCCTTTATTTACACTCGCTGCATTTGCTTTACTCTCCATCTCTGAGATCAGCTCTTAGATATGCGCACAGCCATAATCCCCAATTTCAACAATAAACCTCCCTCCGGCCCTGTCAAACTAACACCACATTTCCAGGTCTAAATTAGCGCAAGGCTTGCAGATAATGAGAGGAGAAAAATTGGAAAAAAATCGCTCAATCTTTACAGCTGGCCCTATTAATAGATCTTTTGCGCGCCTCCGCACATGACCTCACATTTGGCCTCGCCGTTGGGAACGAAACCTTTGTGGATCGCAGTCTTATTTTGGAAATGCGACGTACCATCTGTTTTGCATTGCTATTCATTTCAGCCGCTTTTATGACCCTCTGAGTGTGTTTTTTGTTGCTCAGCCTCTCTTTGCCCAGCGGTCATGCGTTTTGGCTGTCCTCAGCTCAACTACAAACCTGTGTCGGCCAGGCAGAGAAACAACCTGTTGTCTCCTGTGCCAGCTGGCCTTTTTTTGGGGGGGCTCTGGCTCTCAAAGCTCCACGTCGTGCTGTGAACTTAACATGCATGTGTGTTTTTGGTTTGCTCTGACCGTTATACTCGGATTTCCTCCCTAAGTGGATGTAGGACATAAATGATGAGCGCTGATTCCCAAGAGGATGACAATAATGTTAATTATGTACAAACTGAGCATCGGAATGGGGGAAATGCTCTTGCTTTCTGCTGTCAGACAGGTCGCTCCGACTATTTGACAAACTGCTGATCTGTTGGGGGGTTTTTTTATGCACGATCATCTCGAAAATCCATATATAATACTCTGAAAAAACACTAAGCAAGCAGCAGATCTGTCAGCAAAAGAGCATCGCATCAAACCTTCCGTACAATACAATGGTGCTTTTCGGGACAAAATGTGGCCCTGGAAGAATCAACTCATCATCGTCTGTAAGCATAAAGCTCCATCCCAAACCGGTCCGCCGAGCAAGAGATGCTCATTTAAACTGGTGACTTCACTTTCCAGCGGCTCCATGAAATCTTACAGGTGCAATGTCTTGTAGGAATTAACAGACCCTCTGAGGTGACAAACTGCTCCTGCGTTTTAAATGGTACCGCTTTAGTTCAACTACCAATTCTTTCAAATATTGACTGTTTCTTACTACTATTACTTACTAATATTGTGCATTATCTCATTCTACACCCCTATTCCTACCTAACTACTACTATTAGAACAATCATTATGCACAATTCATGGTTAAGAGTGACAATTATTATACACAATTACAATTGTTAATAGCGACAATTGCACCTTCATAATTACAAGATGACAATATTACACATGTACATCATAAATGCTCAGCTGATAAATGTGGGTTCATTTTTACCCTCGTCGCTTTAACTTATAGCCTATGTGGAAGATTTAAAGTTATATAACACTAATAATTAACTATTATAGTGTTTCTGAATGACTGCCTAAGTGTCTGGACTACTAAGCTGAGGAGTGCTAGTTGATTCATATCAAAGGAAAAGTGCAGGGGTGACATTAATTGCTATTTTCAGCATTTCACGCCCACTGCCTGTACCTGACCAGACCTCAACACCCACACCGGAGGTCACGAACGCATTTAAACGCCCAATGACACACACAGAGTCATCGGCACAGTGCTTTGTGCTCTCCTGTCCGATCTGGTGCAGCCATCCTATGTCTTACGCTGACTCTCAAATTAAGTGTCCTTCTCTATTTACAAGTCATTAGCAAAACGTTGGATCTATCTTCGTGCAACCTAAAGCAGCGCAAGCTCTGTAACTCGTCTCTACGCCGCACATGTGCTAATTAACTTGACACTTTACTGCAGCCTCCTACGTAGAGTGAATGCCAGCTCTGTCAAATACCACAAGTAGGAGTAAAAAGACATGTAGAAAAACAATGCACCAAAAAACTCATTCCAAATCTGTGGACAGGTTAAGCAACATGTTAGTTGCAATGTTTCAATGGTGGCTGGAAATCTCAAAAAAAACTCTTTATTTTTCATACAAATACACAAACACACCAGAAGATTACAAATTCTTTACAACTTTACATACTCTCAGCAAAGTGTCCACAGTATCTAATATCATCTCAATATCTCTATACAACATGCACTTCTCAGAGATGACTTTACACACAGAGTACAATTGTGTTGCTCGTATCCTCTCACAACAAAACACCTGATAAGAAAGCATTTGATAATAGCTGGGTACATGTTTGAACGGGTCCTGCAATTTGGCACTCTAGTCAAGTCCAATTTATAGAGCATTTAATACAGCACAATTCTTTCAAGCAAGCAGCTTTACAGTATTGCAAATCACATAACAGCTCTTCTGTTCTATTCAAGCGATCAACATCTAACCTACTAATATCCATCCTGACTAAAAGGAGGACATGATTCACAATTCATACAAGGCGGAGCCTCAGAGACGCACGCTCCTTACATATTCACCATTAGTCACAGAAAACTATTCTTGGCCACTTGTTTCAAACTTACAACAACTCAATTTTGCCTAAATCTACAATCATCATTTATTATCAAAAAAGACTTCCGGGCGTCCAAGACTTTTGGAAGATGGCCTGGTGACAAGAAGCCACTTCTCTCCAAAATAAAACATTAGGGACAGATTGATCTTCTGCAAAAACTATGGCCAATGGACTGCTGAGGACTGGGGCAAAGTCATATTCTCCCATGAAGCCCCTTTCCCATTATTGTCCGGAGAAGAAAAGGTGAGCGCTGCCCTCAGTCCTGCGTCATGCCAACAGTAAAGCATCCTGAGACCATTCACGTGTGGGGTTGCTTCTCATCCAAGGGAGTGGGCTCACTCACAATTTGGCCCATTGATAACTTGTGGTCAATCCTCAAGAGGCAGGTGGACAAACAAAAACACACTAATTCTGACAAACTCCCAAAAGTGATTATGAAAGAATGGGTTGCTATCAGTCAGGATTTGGCCCACAACTTTGCAGAGGTCCTGAAAAAGAAGAGCCAACACTGCAAATGCTGACTCTTTGCATAAATGTCATGGAATTGTCCATAAAAGCCTTTGAAACGTATCAAGTGCTTGTAATTATATTTTTAGTACATCACAGAAACAACCCAAACAAACATCTAAAAGCAGTTTAGGCAAACTTTGTCAAAACTAATATTTGTGTCGTTCTCAAAACTTTTGCCCACGACTGTGCTAAAGACTATTTGGCAACAACTTTGCCTTGGGTTATCTGATTACTCTGCTTGCTGCACAAACGCACAGGACTCTTTAAAATGCAGACACGTCTCCCGCCGCAAAAGCCCTTCGCCTACGGCGGCTGCAGACAAAGTCTGCAAAGCCTGGCGAACACCTACATCTAACAGAAACCACCAATGTCGGTCTAAACCACAGCTCACACGTCACGCCCAGCACCATGTATGTATAAACCATGGCAGGCGCTCGCTGTTGAATGATAAAAGGAGAATGATAATCATCACTGTCTATGGATAGGCGAGACGAGTCAGAGGACTGTCTGAAAAACTACTCGACTATTTAGACTCGAGGAAGCTAGTGGATGTTCACTTCACTCCAAATGACTACTTTTTTCAACTCTAAAACTCTAAATTCTTCAATCAAATTTCCTAATTCTTTACCTCCAAGAGAAACAAAAGACATTTCTCTACGCGTTTTTACAAGTCATTTTTTTCATCAAAATAGAGTACATTTAAACAATAAATACATTTTAAACACTGTCTAATAGAAATACAATATAAAAAAAACAGTAACTCATTGGCCAGTTTTTTTTCAAGTACTACTCGCATATAAAAAATTGTTTCATGTCAGTAATACTTTTGTTACAATTTCATGTATACCTTCACAGACTACGGTGTTACAAGGTTTTCAGTCTCTCAAAATGCTCAAATATCTGTGTCATTTTCACTGTCGTTTCACCTTTGATGTGGAGAATGTTTAAAGGCCTCTAATAACAGAGTTAGTAGCAGACGCCGGGCTTATGTACAGTACATGCACACCGGCATTACATCCTACTTGACTCATTTGAAGAAGAGAAAGACATTATATAGGGGAAGCAAGTTAAATACGCTCCAAATCAAATGACCTTTGACCATTTAAAGCCTATTTCACTATAATGATATACTGTATAACAACAGACCTGCAGTCTTGGGTGTGGTTTGTTTCAATTCAAATGTCTTTGAGGCTTTCTAAATGCACATTCACTTTGTAAATGTTTGGATTTCTACAAACCAAAAGTTAAACCTACCAAGACGACCGTACTTTGCTTGATGACAATTATAATCTACTTCTGAAAGTAAAAATAATGCTAAATATAAAAAAAGCACAATCCACATAAAGAATTAAAACAGAACATCATTGGAAAACACCCACGTTTACTACATTATATATATTAAATCATATATTTTTATTTTATACATATCGTTCGGAATGTGAACTTGCATTGACTCGTCCTGCAGCGTTTGTAACAGATACGGTGGGGAAATAAGTATTGAACAGTTCATGTTGTTTCTAAAAAGGCCTGTTGACATGGAATCGAAAACAAAAAATAACAATGGAATGAAAAAAAATAAACATCATATAAAATACATTACATAAAAGCCTTGTTTGGTGATAACTCTCTTATTGATAAATCACACCTGAACAATGTGTAAAAATCTTGATGGTTCTGTGGGTCTCATCTATCAAATCTGAGCTTTATTTTGTATTTTCTATTGGATTCGAGTCAGGCGATTGGCTGAGCAGTTCTACAGCTTGATTTTCTTTGCGTTTTCTTTGCTGTCTTTTGGATCGCTGTCTTGCTGAACTGTCCACCCTGGTTTGATCTGAAGCAGCTAATATTCATTGTTCACTTCATTTGTTAACTAATTACATTTCTTGTTATCAACATCCGGTGAAAATTTCAAGTCAACGTCACCTTTAGAAATATGTTTTCTGACAAAAATACTTATTATATTGTGGTACAGCTTTTGTAAAAATGTTGTACCACAATATAAATGCTGTAAATTGTAAAGGTTGCTGCTTAAGTTTTTATAATAGCAATTTGCATATATCAGATCATCATGTCAGGCTGATTGGGTTACAATGGCAGACTTAACGTGTTAAAAGGAGCTCAACCATGTTGACCTGCAAAGAAACAGGTGCAGCCATCATTGCGTTGCATAAAAATGGCTTCACAGGCAACATATATTGTGGCTACTAAGATTGCACCTAAATCAACTATTTATAGGATCATCAACAACTTCAAGAAAAGAGGTTCAATTCTTGTTAAGAAAGCTTCAGGACGTCCAAGAAAGTCCAGCAAGCGTCAGTATCGTTCCTAAAGAGAATTCGGCTACGGGATCGGAGTGCCACCGGTGTAGAGCTTGCTCAGGAATGGCAGCAGGCAGGTGTGAGCGCATCTGCACGCACAGCGAGGCCAAGACTTTTGGAAGATGGCCTGGTGTCAAGAAGGGCAGCAAAGAAGCCACTTCTCTCCAAAGTAAAACATTAGGGACAGATTGACCTTCTGCAAAAAGTAATGGCGAATGGACTGCTGAGGCCTGGGGCAAAGTCATATGGACAAATGGAAAAAGGCTTGTCCGGAGAACAAAAGGTGAGCATCAGTCCTGTGTCATGCCTACAGTCAAGCATCCTCAGACCATTCATGTGTGGGGTTGCTTCTCATCCAAGGGAGTGGGCTCACTCATAATTTTGCTCAAAAACACAGCCATATTTGAATCATTCTCAAAACTTTCAGCCACGACCGTACACCTTTTACAATTCTCAATTTATTCTCTAAAACGCACTCGTTTCTCATCACTCAAAAAACTTTTCCTCTGTGATAAATCTCCCATGAGGAGCGCTGCCCTCTTTTGGAAGTGAATGGGACTGTATTTCATACCACATCTCTCCAATATCACAGCGTACGACAGGAGATCCGCAACCGTAGCGTGTGTCAGAATGACAAAGGCATTCCTCTATGAAATCTACCTTATCTGCGGGCTGGGGCGATAAGTCGTAATTACGGTTCAGCCCAGGGTGGTGCAGCTAATGTCATTCATGGCTTGAACGCAGGATTCGCATAGCAAATAGAGCTGGTGTTTTTTTCTCTCTGCGCCCTGGCTGAGTAAATAGATGAATGTCCCTGAATAGAGACCAGATATATGAAACCACAGTCTCCCTTTTCATTGCGTGGAAGAACATGGGGTTAGCTGCCAAAGGAACAAAAATACTACCAGCTTGTGGAATGTCTTGGCATTGGCGAATAGAGAAGCAAACTCGTTATGAAAGAGAGGGAGAAGGAGAGAGAGAGAGAGGAAGAGGGGGAAAAAAATATCCCCTCTGGCTGTACGCCAACAGCTTTAAATCAAACTCCGTCGCGAGAGTATCCCAGTTCACCCAACACGTCGGCTGAATCAACGTTTTCAATTTCTCCAATTCAACCAGCTCCGTTTGTCTCGATACCAATCGTTCCTTCTCTTCAACTATTTCGTTTCGTTTCTCTACGTCTACACTGAACGTCAAGCCATTAAAAGAAAATTCACAGAGGCTTTGTCAGATACGCGTAATCTCTGCCATTATGGTTAAGAATTAAACATCATTATCATTTGGAACCGCAAAACCGTGACACTGGATCTGTCGAGCGGTGATGCTAATAATTACAAATGCCACATAAAAATTCCTCGGTCTTGCAGAAACGCCACAACAACAGGAAGGCGATCAATCAACTCTCCAGGATCTCCATGCTGGACAAGTCTGGGCTTTGTTGCCTTTGTTTACGGACATGTTTGCACTTGTTCAGAGAGACTGTGGCGGAAAGGCTGGCTAATGGAAGGCCAATTACCTTCAGCCTCTCATCCTGTCACAGTCTGAGGTGAACCGCATGACCTTTGAAGAGGTTTGTCGCCCAGGGAGGCCATTGTTTCTTTTGGATGTTTCACACCAGAGAAAACTGCAAATGTTTCTTCTAACGGTCCTCAAAAGCCTTCAAACGAGAGACGTGCGTCATATTTTACGTGCGCAGGCCTAAATCGGGCTTTATCTCACATCTTTATAATAATGCAAAATTCCCTGCTTCTTCCTGGTTCTTTAGTGAGAATACTACAAATTTTAAAAAGTCTATGAATATAACTCTGACTGATGTTTGTCACTTTGTGGTTTATTAGATTTTTTTTTTTTTTTAGTAGCCAAGGACCCAAAGATTTTATTGCATTTTTATTTGAACGGTTGCAGCTGTAATATATTTCTATTACAGCTGTCACAATTCAAATTAAATGCAATTTCTAATTTCTATTCATGCATTTGGATGAATGCATGGATTGGATAAGATGGATGTCCCTCAAAATATATTTTTCGGTATTGCGGTGGCTTTAGGCATTTAATGTTTTAGCATTGAACAAATGAGCTTAAATTAAAGTTTGGTTCAATAAGGCATTACTGTTTAGAAGCTTTGATTAAGTGTATTTTACATTAAAAATTTACCTTATAAAAAAAATCCACAAATAAAACTACATCCATTACAGCTGGTACATTGCAGGAAAAAAGGGATTTGATCAAATGCTTATTTTTCCTCTACATTTTATGTCTGCAGATGCAATATGACAAACGTTTCCCTTTTGCTCTCGCTGGGTTCACTTAAGGATCTAGAGTGGAAAAATACCAAAGGCGTCCAAGAACCAAGAACCTCCTTTTGCAAAACTAAAAAAAACATCGCTTACTATACTAAAGGGTGTTGCCCCGACAGAGAGTAGTTGGGTGAAATAAAGGTTACAGATCCCTACAGGGTAAATCTAATTAAACTGTCTTTTACTACGCACCTGCGCAGTCAGATCTACAGTCCCTGACTGAATGCTGTTTTACACTCGACTCCTTTTCTTAAAACCACCGCAAGCTGTAGGAGGAGCTACAAATGTCACATTTGCCCTCTGAAAATAAGATCCAACAGGGCTTGAAACCCAAAAATACACCAGCTGAAAAGACTTCACAGGGAGGGCGCCAGGCAAACAAACAGAACTCAAGCCATGCGGACTGGGGAGAAAGACTAGAGGGGAGTAAAGAGGCCTTGCTTACAAAGAAAAATCAATTGCGCAACGTCTCAAAACCCGACAGGAGAGGGGTTGTTTGGCTGCTTTGATTTTACGGCCACGGGTTTCTCTTAGTCAGCAGGGATGCAGCGATTCGGTGACAAACATGCCACGCGGCTCCCTGAACCCAAACCCTCGTCCTCTCTCCATATCTGGATTGTGTTGAGCTGAACAGATGACTTTGCCTTCGCGGTCCAGCTGACTTTGCCTGCTCTTGGCTTTATCCCTGGTTTTGAGACCTAAATTAGAGACAGGCAGCAGACTCTGTGCTGAGGGTCCGACCGAAGCCTGGGGCGATATGGGGGACAACAATATTCCCAAAAAGCATCAGATGAAAGGGCAGCGTTCCTGTTTATGGAGGGTCTCTTTCAGAGGGCTCATGAACAGCTTATAAACTCCCACTAATTCAATTAAGCGGCGTTACAGCAGGCTGACTGGGGCCTCACGTGAGGAGAGATACGAGCAGACAGAGAAAAACAAAGAAGAGAAGGAATAAACAATGAGTAAAATGGCAGGGGTGGAGTGTTTTGCTTTCATTTTGTGCATTTCCATGATGGTGACTAGCGACTGTCAAGCATCAAAACAGTGTCCATTTAACAAAATTTACTTCAAGTAAATCTTTAACAATTTCAAACATGCACATATGCACTTGCTTTTAGTCATGACCGCTGCCTGGCTTTAGATGGCCTGACGTGCCATTTTAGTACATTTTTGCACAAAGCCATCATGTTAATTTACAGGTCTTAGAAATATCGCGAATGCCTCGTTCACCACATTCATGGTGTTTGGTAACGTTTGGAGTCTGACGATGGAACAACATTCAGTTTCAGACTGAACAACGTTTTTGTGTGCAACACAAAAAGACATGTTCATTAACTAATAATATAACAATACGAAAATACTATAATGTATGTACTATACTCACATTTTGGATAGAAAAAGGTATACAACTGACTGAAATCAAAGCTTGAGAGTTGACCTACAGATTTTCAACATTTTTAAACGGATACGTTTCTACAGTCAAAAATCTGTACAGCATCTGTACAGATAAATAAAATAAAATAAACCGTAAAAGCTTTTTTCCATTGCTAATTCATGTTTTCTAGCCATCTTATTATTGCTCGTGAAAACCAAAGCTTTTTATGACTGCGAGTTCAATAGGTGCATTTCAGATGAAAGGCACGTTTCATAAAAAATAAAAGATGGGAAAAAAACCAAAGCCGTGTGAGAAAAGTGCGTAGGTGTTTAGTGTGTAGCTTTGCTGCAGCACATCACTGTCACTAAGCCAGTAAAATGATTTACTGTAGGTACGCAGCCTGAGGTAGTGCTTTTTGACTGTTACTTCACCTCAAGTCTCCAAGATGCTTCAGATTAAACTTTGACTTTTATAAATCTGTTTGCCGTTGACTCCCCCGAAATAAACCATATGCTGTACTTTCAGTGTAACACATAGACTGCTATGACTTAATAGAACAAAATAAAAAATAAAAGAATAAAAATAACATTAATAAAACTGGTTGTGATGCACAGAGATGCAAACCTTATTTCCTGCCATTGCTACAAAACTTGCCCGAGCGATTACTTTTACCATTATGTTGTGTATGAGAAATATCGAACGCCACACATGACAAAAATCAATAAAATTAAAAAGCTTATTTAAAAAAAAAAAAAAAGCTTATAAAAAGCCTGTTTGTTGCACTGTTCAAACAAGCAAAGTTATTAAAAAAGATGACCACAAAACAGCACTGTGAGATCGAGTGAAGAGCGATTCAGTCCTTCTGTACATATCCCAAATCTTTCTGTGATATATGCTACTTTAAATCCCAATAAATCAGAGCTGTCATTCTCTGAAACACTGATGCCGAAAGCAACAATGATCCATTTAGAAAGAATTTAAATCCACAGAACATCACTGATTTACTGTGGTAACAACAGCGGTAACCTGGCATTGTGACAGATATGTGCTATTTTCATATAGAATTTTATTGCACAATTAAGTATATTAAAAGGACAAATAAATGTAAACTATTTTTGTTATTAAATCCTGCTTTTAAAATGTCAGTCTGGACCCATTTGGACCTAAAAATTGCACATTTTACATCTAAAGTGTGAAATATTCTGCTAAATAAATTTCACTGCTTATTTTTTGTAGGCAAAACTTAGTCTGGATCCCTGATTTTGTATTCACATTTTCTACGACAAATAACCTTTGCATACATGACTGACTGTGCTCAGATCCATTATATGTGCCAGAGATCACATCTCATAATATCTAGAAGCAAATAACACTTATTATGCTGACATGTGGCAACTGGAACAGAAACTGGGCAAAGGACCAAATTGTTTCCTCTAGTGGGTAAATTCCTCACAGGGTAGTCATAAAATCCTTATCGCTTGACTAGTGCATATAGATGTTATAAAAGTGATAAAACCCAAATTATCCCATAATCACGCACACGACACACAGAGGCAAAGTTTATCGTTGTACTTTCCTGACTATAAACAAGGAAAAAAAAACTCACAATCTCTCAATATTCAAAATCTCCATGTATTAAAAAAGATTTCAGATCGAAGCGATCATAAACTTCCACTGTCAGTCATAATGTGTTGATTTTGGTGGACGTCCATGAGAACGATCAACCTTCCAGGGTGTAATACATTGTAATTCCTGTGCAAATACCCATTGATTCCCTTTAAATATACTCTGACACAGAGATGATGTCTTTCAGATGTTTTCAAATAAATCTTAAATGTCCTTGGCTGAAGTTTTCTGGTTTGTTTGTTTGTACAGTGCAAGCGCACCTTTTCGTGGACTTTTACAAATCTGTGTTTACGCCAATGCAGATGTGCTTGTTGCAAATCCATGGTGCTTTTCAATTATTAAAAAACTAAAAAAGTGGTATAGTACGTTCAAAAACAAGTTTAGCACTTATTAATAGAAGTGCTTCGTATCCTAATGATTACGGTTTACGACGCACATTAAATATTTGCTGCCGGTTATCGTGACACTCTTCCATCTGGTCCAAGGTTGCAGACAGAGAGGAGACTCTAAATGATTTTATGATTATACTTGGAGCACACACCTGCATTAAACCAGACAAATAACAGACAGTAAACCTTACGAGTCATGCAATGCTGACTGGAAGATTCTGACTTTTCCCTAAACTGGGGGAAGTGCAATAGCAGATACAGGCTCAATCTGCGTGCAAGCAGACCACAGGAGACCAGAGGCCCAGATAAGATTACGGCTCTTGAGAGCGGTGCAGGGCAAATGGGGGCAAGTCTCTGCATCGAGCCAAATTTTGTGAGGTTAACCATACATTAAGTGCTGACGTTTTATCTGCACTTTTACCGCTGAAACGTATATAAGCTCTGTTTCAAAATCTAGTTGAGTTATCATGCTTTTACAATTCTTAGTTCTTAAAGCTAGAAAAGTTCTTAAAGTGTAAAAGGACTGAGTTTTCAAACTTTTCCCATAGGGATTCAAAAAAACTCTCTAAGGTAATGTAGCAGCTCTGTTCTCTTGGTTCAGTTCAGATAAAAAAAAAATGTAAAAAAAATGTATTACAAAAAAAAAAAAGTTTTGAATGCTTTTATAAAAAGTGACTTTAAATGTGAGGATAAAAGAAGCAGTATATACATGCTTTAACAAGTAAGTTAAATATTATTAAGTTTTTTAAATATTTCTTAATTTATTGCTTTTCCCCTCTAAGCATATGAAAGGAGAGAGTGTGTCCTACAGTGGAGCGTGCTAAGAATATGTTATGCACACTAAGAATTGCACTGTATTTTCTGAAATGTAGTGTTTGGTGCTTATGGACGGAAGATTTTTCTGTGATTTTTCTGTGATTTTTAAGACCAACCCAATGGATTTTAGGTTTTATGTTTAGTGAAAGGACTTAATAAATATCCAAAATGATGATCATGCTAAACATGCTCATTTTACATACATGTAATGTTTTTGGTATTTTTATTATCAAAGAATGCAAAAGACTTTCTAAAACGTGAAAAAGAATCATGACAGCACCCAAAATTACTCCGGAATAAAGATTCCAACTATAACTCTGGACTATAAAGAGCATCAATGCCACTACAACGGGGAAAAGAAATGTATGCTAGTCATGACATTGTGTCCCGTTTTTTGATTTGTCTACATGTCTTTGGCCAGTCATGTGGCCAAAGACCAAAATTTCTAAACTACTTTTATAAACCTTCAACAACTCATCACATTTCAAAGCAGCATTGTGAATAACTTATTACTGCAATTCATTACTGATCTGTCCTTCAGAAAACACACATTATTTAATGCCATCACAGCAAACGATGATTTGTGTTCCCTATTTCTAATAAGAAGCGGGCTTGTACAAGAGGATTAGATAGTCTAATTATTTTTTTTATGTGTGTGTATATACACAGTACATATTCTTCAGCTTATAATTACAGAATTCTAATTCAAATTTTGATTCTTGGAGGTCAGAGGGTCTAGAGACTTCATCTAGAGATGTTCTGGTAAACCATAAAATAATATTTTGCTATTTGTTCCTGGCCAGTCGTGCCTTTAATTTTGACTAAATACAGGGACAGGCCTATTTGCTTTTTCCAATTGTGAGTCATTAATGGTTCAGCCCTAAAACCAAAGAAGCTCTTTATGAAGCGGGTGACGAACATCAGAAGTTGACACAATGCTCTGGGATTCGGTGACAAATTAAACTTCCCACTTCACAGAGCCTTGATTGACCTCGTGGAAGACCTCGTGTCCGTTTTTCAAGGGTGCCATTAAAGAAGGGTGGAGAAAAGAGCCGTTGGAAAAAAATTATCAGAAAATGGGAATGGCTGAACAGGCTTCTATGTTTGTTGACTGGTCATCGCAATGCCTTGGAAACCACTCTAGATCTGTAGGTCAGAGAAGAGGACTACAATAGTTTATTACAAAACAAATCATCTACTCTCACGTTACAATCTGACGTTTTCATTGAAAACAAAAGGGAAAGAAACCCTCAACTTTTCAACACAGAGTATGAAGAAATGTCAATGTCTAGTGTGACTGGAGCTTATGACATTATATTACAGGTCGTCTGAAGCCATATGATGGCTTTATCGAGTTTGCGAAATTTCCCTAAAATTTGTTCACAAGATTCTTGTTCCAAAGGTTTCTGATGGTTCACCCAAAAATAAAAATGACCTCATCTTTTAGTCATCCTCATGTGGTTTTAATTTTTTAGGAGCTTCTTTTTTTTGTTGTACACAAAAGAACATATTTTGAATAATGCTGGTTCCCATCTACAGTAGGAAAAACATAACTATAGAACTTATGCCTTAGGTATCTATAAAGTTCCTGATATGAATAAGTTGCATGTAAATGCAGGTTAAGATTAGGCCGCAAACAGTGCAAAACCACTTTGATGTGTTGAACCGCTTAAAACTCTTTAGCAATAAGTGATTTCTGGTTTGCTAGAATCAGGTCACAAAACTTTTTTTCCTCTCATGAATTAGACTGCGCTATGTTTTGATGTTAAAAAAATAAATACAATAAATATGTAGGTTTCATAAATTTGCACACTTTTTCATATAGTGAATAATAAAGGTAATTCTCAGATTGTATGCTTTTATATTTTTTCGTGTTGTTTGTAAAATATGTTAAAGTAATAACATGGTAAAATATGGTAATATTTACATCTTAATTTTTGAGATCGGATAAAACATGATTTTACTAAATATTAAGTTACGACTGAATAGATTCAGTTAAGGCAATGAAAAAAAAAGAATAAAGCTCGCAAAGGCACTGGCTAAAAGTAGAAGCGGACAGCTCTTAAAAGTAACACACGCCTTAAGTGCCGAAAATAGCTGACTGCTAATTCACAAGTACATCTCGCCACAGCAATTACACCACTCCAACTCACTGGAACTCTTAAAACGCTGCCTGTTTTCAGATGTTATCGCAGGACAGATTTATTCTTTATTAATGATAATGATACCCTAGCCACTCTATTTTCAGCCAGTCTTCGTTATTTCCAGACATATTTAGCACTGGCAAATCCGTGTGTTTTACTTCCACAGAACAGTTGAGGCTTCAAATCTGAGCTGAAACCACAGACCACACTATGGCACTACGTAATGCCTGATTAAAGAGGGGGGAAAGTGTGGGCCAGGCTTGCAGCAGGCAATCCCTTCATTCGGTACCCAAGATGAAGCAAGCGGCCCGTCAGCATTACTTTACCCCAGATGATCTCAGCACACAGCGCAACAGGGCCTTAATATCTGGAACATGTGGCTAAGTTTACAAATGCTTATGTGTCACGTCTCGTATCAAAAGTGAAACAAGTCTAGCTGTTTTGCTATCATAACCACAGCAAACTGCTGATAACAACTGATGCTTAAAACTTAATTACTTACATAAAAACTGAAACATGATTAGATAAGAAATGATAAAGAACACATGCTTGCAACAAATGATTTCTCAGAATTTTAGCTTTCGGTTCTGCTTTAAATGACCCTTATGAGAACAACAAAATGAAACTAAACGATTCATAGACAGACAGGAGAAACTTGAAGCGCCTGACAAATTCAAGTTTGTTGCGTGAAGAAACATCATTGATTTCCTCATACAAAAAAATTCTTCCTAAGCTCATAATAAAACTATAAATGAATGAGCGATTGGGCTGTACCCTTGGCACGGTCTGCTCTCTAGGCGTTGCCTTCTGCCGTTTTGGCTTCGCTAATTGAATGACTTGCTCTACTGGACTTTCCAGTCTGGTGACATGTTAAAATGAGGTTTTCCTTCTGCTTCAGATGCCTTTAACTGTCATTACAGACTGTCTAAAGGTGTTGTGGTATTTTCCACACCCTGCGTTATCTTGTTAATTCCTCATTCTTTTCAATCAAATGAAAACGTTACAGGTGAGGCTCAGTCTCCAGATGCTGACACATCATTCCCTAAATGCACAGTAACAGACATTTATCGCATCTCCATGATCAAACAGAATAAGTAGCATGAATGTATGAATTGTTTTTCTTTATAATAACTTATCGGGTATGATGAAACAACTAAACTTTTCTTATAGAATTTAGACGCATACTTCACATACACAACACAACTTTTTATTATTATGAATGAAATACAAAGTACCATGTTAAGGAGCAAAACGTACAGAAAAATATATAAATCTCGTAAAACATTAATTACACTCTAAAAAATTTATAATAATGTAATAATCTTAAATCACCTTTTGTATAATGAAAAGTTTCCATGAATGTTAAAGGTTCCTAAATGAACCACTGATGCCAATAAAGAGCCTTCAATTTTTTAAGAGTACATGAGTAAAGACCGTACAAATTAAACAATTAAAATGCCCACATGGCTTTCATGCACCTACTTTACTTGCTGAAACGGCTATAAATGAATTTGATCATAGTGATGTCATTTGCAAGAAGGAATATTTGTAGCACAGAGTCGATTTTTTCAAAATTACTTGTTGGATTTTCTTAAATGCCTCATAACCTCCAGGTTTCAGTGGATCGTATTACAACGCAGACTGAAGGTTAAAACAAAACCATATCCTTTACCGTTTTAAATAACAATGTTTGTCAAGTTCAACGCAAGTTTAATTGTCTTGTATAAATTGGCATGTCTGTCGATAGTAACACAGGCAATCATACCGTTACGATACTAATCAAAGCTGGATTTGACAAAACTCAAACTGCCATTAAAGTTAATTAACATGATCAACGCATTTTAATCTTCATAACACTATAATACTGGAAATTATACAAAAAAAAAAAAAAAACTCGTTTCAGACAGTGTAATAATCAGTTGTCAAGAACATTGAGCCCTGACATTTATATGCTTAAAAAAAAACAAAAAAATGGCCAAGAAATAATAATTACATTTTTTAAAAGTGACAGTAAATAACAGTCTTTGATTTTCGAATGTTTCATGGCTTCTGCAAAAATTTCTATTTGACAACTGTTTTTACCACTGATAATAATACATGCTTCTTAAGGATCAAATTAGATCAGAGTGATTTATGAAAGATCGTGTGATACTAACACTTGAATAAATTAAACTAAAATATACTAAACAGAAAACAGCCATTTCAAAAACATTTTAACATCAATTTTCAAACGTCACCATTTAATCTTAATATCTCGGGCAATTTTTCTTCAAGGATTTGTCAGTACACGTGTATCTTTGCACGCACACTTAAACTAAGTATAGCTTGACAAGAATCGCATCTGAAGCAATTATCATGACATGAATCACATTTTCTGCCACAGTGAGTTAATGATTCGCAGCTATGCAAAATAAAATAAACGCGAGCAGGCCTCGGACGCAGTTAGGCCATAAATTCATAGGTGATTTTCTACTGGCAGCTGACAGCTTGCATCTATTAAAACCTGGAACGGTGCCTATATACCAACTAGGTTCCACAATGAACAATGAAAAGTCAGGGATGAACGTGACTTTGCCCGGCGCAGATCAGAAAGCTGCTGTTTCTTGATAACGTGGGTGAGTTCGGAGTCTGGACAGTGACATATGGCAGGGTGTGAGTGAGAAACTGCCTGGATTTTCAGAAAGCTGGTTTAGTCACCTGCTAATGGGCACAGACTGCCCATGTGAGTCAATCAAAAGCTGATGACAGCATTTGCTTTCGCCCATTCGTCACGTAAAAGCACATATACACAACAATAGCCTGGCTTTGAAAATGTGTGCGGTTTGCGGGTTGTTACAATATTATAAGCCCAATAATAACTGATACGATTGCAATTTTCATAGTTTATACTATAATAACTTTCATCAATTTGAACTGGTGTGTAAATGATAATCAAATACTCAATAAATATGCTCAGTATGCTGTATATGAATGTTTATTCATTTTAGCATGTCTTTGTACATGCGTAGCTAACTAGTAAGCTTATTAAAATAGCATAGACTTCACCCTGGCCAGTGTTTACAACTCTGGTGTTCTACAGATCTGTTCTATGAGGGTTATCATGCTAATGTTTTGCTAACATTCACACAGTTTTGTACAGATAATAATCAAGATTGCCAATCATTATCTTACCAAATGCGGCTCCCTCAGTAATAGACAACCAAATATTTTATTGCCAAGGTGAGCGCTGGCGATTCAGTGTTGCCAGATATTGATACAAAAAAAATAAACAAAAGCATTACCCCAAAAGATGTACCAAAATAAGTTCAAATCTTGTATTATTTTGGAAACTGGATACTGAATTACCAACCTCAACTTTTATCTTCCCACTTTATTAATGCCCTAATTACTTTATTAACGCTGTCAAATTAAGTATTAAAAACAAGTCTGACGACGTGTCGCTCATGGTAACTAGATCTTGCAACACGACAAAGTGGAGGCTATTTCCGCAACTTTACAAGCTTCACTGCAAGTCATCTGCATGAATTTGCACAGTGATATGATTTTAAATAATAATGCGCAGATAGAACGTTTTACTTTTGAAACCTCGTTACCTGACCTCGTCGCTGGCTATGGGCAATATACACAACACATTTCCAAATCTTACACGCCCGTCCGAATGCTGACACACACACACCTAAGCACAAACAGAACTGTGCAAATTATACACAAAGGCCCTCCCTGAAATGTAACCAAACCCAACAAAGTGGACAGCGAGGCTACTCGGGTTTCCAAACAATTACAGGGAAAGAGATGAACTCATCTCCCTGTAAATATACTGTGGTAGTGCAAACTCCGCCATCCTTTGAGTGTCTTGGATGACAGAAACTGTGTTTGGAAGGTGATGTCATCCTTATTTGGAGTCCCAAGCAAAACAGTAAAGGTAAACAGTGAAGTACTGTTAAACGGGTCCAAAAGTCGGAGGCCTGTGACTGATGCAACATGTATCAAACTTGGAGGAGAAAGCAGGAAGCGAATCAGCTGATGCCATTCCACACTCGTCAAGGGAAAATACAGAGTAATAATGGTTTCCTTTAAGACTACAATCAAAAGATTAAAAGCTTGTGGTTTTATAGTCCACGTCTGTCAGTTTTGATAACTGTCTGATAAATGCTTAATACTGGCAAGTTGCTAATGAAAATTACAGTTAACTTTTAGGTTATTTAATTTTTTATTTGATCGTTTAACCAATCAATATATAAAAAAAGTTACTAATTTCTACAAAGACTTAAAGCAGCACACATATTAATGTTGTTAGAAACAAAATACTTACTCAGCACAAATAATATGTGAACACTTAATCAGCAAATTAGAATGATTTCCAAACCATCATGTGACGCGTACTACAGTATTAATGCTGGAGATTAAGCATTACTGGAATAAACTGCATTTTTTAATAAATGAAAAAAACCAATACGTCTGAATAAACTTTACGATTCAAATAAAAGTTTAAACATTAATCCTACAATATTCTTTTCTTTTTTTTTAATAAACAAAACTGCATCCTCATTGAGTAAAAACTTCTTTTAAAGTTACAAATGTAACTTCTGAATGATAGTGTACAAACATACAGATATATAGCTTGAAAAAGTAACACATTAACAGGCCTTAACTAGTCTCACACCTGAAAATGTTAACATTTTCTCAGGATTAATCTTGGCACGTTGCTACTTGCCACATCGTTCTACAAATTTGTTTTAAAGGTTGTGAAAGTTCACTGAAATTAAATTGCCCATAATCTGAGACGCACGCACAATAAATGATCGCGTACCCTATGGACAATATTGAGGTTTCCTCTACAGAAGAAGCCTTTGTCTTTTTCCATCAATGTTTGCGATTGTTTTGTAACACAGTCTGTAAAAATAAAGCCCCTTTTACTCTCCTTTTTCCTTTTTCATGCACTGCTCAGTGCAGTTAATTGTTTTGGAGTATGAGGCAGCGTCATCCTGCACAGGCGGTGGTTAGCCTTTGTGGTCAAGTCAGAGACAGAAGGCTCCAGTTTGCAGTCCTGTAGAGACAAAGCTACTGGTTTCAGACGTTTATTTAAAAATGGACAACCCTGTGAAGGGCCTCGCTACTGTCTAATGGCAACAACTCTCAGTTCCTAGATCATCCTAGAGACAGCTTTGCTGTAATTATGAGACCTCTTAAACCTTTTAAGCAACCGTTTCCCTTGCCATACATACACGCACAGAGGAAATTGCTGTAAAATTAGCTTCTTTCCACTAAAATAAGTCACATCTACTCAAGCTCGTGAACAGTGAAAGTCCACTGACGCAAAGAAAAGTAGCAAGCCCACACACGTACACTTCACACAGGAAGTTCAAAGACAACCCCAACAGGAAACGAAAAAGATAACTCTACCTGATGGCTAGAGACTGTGAACAGCATTCACGGTCTTATCCATACACACCCACTGATTATGCCCATTTCTACTTCTAACTTAAAATAGTAAGGAGAAGTGCAGTTCTTTGACATTAACTTCTCTAGCGATGTGGGCCTAGGTGTATATGTCTTCACGGATGTGTCTTATGGTGCAAGAGCGTCTGTACTGAGTGGAGGGAAAGAATGTGACTAAGACATAGTACAAGCGACTTCTGCTTCTTCATCAGTGTCTTAAGACTAGCAATGAGTGATTCATATGATTGCAACTGAAATGACCTTCTTAAACTCACAACTCAATGCAGCGCCACTTTAAAGACAATATTAGGACAAAAGCGCTAAAAAAAAAATATTCCAAGCTAATTTTTAAGTGAACAATGAAACAAAAAATGGATGTTGTGCTTTTTATGAAACTGTTAAAGGAGTTTTATTTCACTGATGTTTGCAATTATGGAACATAAAATGCATATGGGAAAATGTAGGCTTTAGAGGACACTAGCGAGAGGACATACGTGCTCATGAATTGGTTACTATTTTCATGCTGCTTTTTTTCCACAATCTGGTTTGGTGTAAATCACATGCATGACCTCAAGCATCCACCAGTCACAATCTAATACACAATGTTAATACTATGTTAAATGTGCTCAAAAAAACACCTTTGTGATACGTTTAAGACAAAAGCCACAGGGAAATCTAGATATCAGAGTTGTGAGAGACATTGACTCACTGACCACAACATCTGTCACCTTGGCATCTCCTCATGTCTGATATTTTAAATTCTCTCTTCTTGGAGTTCCCCTTTTCCCAGAGCATTCGTGCATTTTACTGAACAGAGTTCGCAATTAACTAATAAAAATAAATAAATTCAATAATAATAATTTTTTAAAAAAGGGGGCAAGGTGCAGCACACTCAGTTTTGTTGACTAAAAATTAAAAACCTCAGTGGCTCAAGTGTTTTATGGCATTGCAATTTCTCTTACATTCAGAACTTTTTTTCCCGCTGCAATGAAAATAAAAGACTGCAGATCATCTTACAGTCATCTGAAAAGCAGAATGTGGTGAAAAAGAAAAAGTATGTTTTTGGGCCTTTTGGTAGGATTGTGACTTCAACTATCAAGCCAAACTATCAAGATATTTTACATACTCTGATAATGTACATTCGTTTTTAATGCCTTGCAAAATGTGTTACTTCTCAACAAAAATGTTCAATTGTGTTGACGTAAAGGTGTCAATTTCTCAATTTTGTCTCAATATTTTGACTAGCAATTAAGTAGCAATTTCAATTTAGAAATGTAAAATGTCAATGGACAATTGGTACAATGCAAGTGTACAATAAAAGTTTAGCTTTTATCCGTGCCATTTTCTTTTAAGGCCTCACAGTGGCACAGTGGGTAGCACGTTCGCCTCACAGCAAGAAGGTCGCTGGTTCGAGCCTTGGTTGGGTCAGTTGGCGTTTCTGTGTGGAGTTTGCATGTTCTCCCCATGTTGGCGTGGGTTTCCTCCGGGTGCTCCGGTTTCCCCCACAAGTCCAAAAACATGCACTATAGGTGAATTGGGTAGGCTAAATTGTCCGTAGTGTATGTGTGTGAATGAGAGTGTGTGGATGTTTCCCAGTGATGGGTTACAGCTGGAAGGGCATCCGCTGTGTAAAACATATGCTGGATAAGTTGCCGGTTCATTCCGCTGTGGCGACCCCAGATTAATAAAGGGACTAAAAGCCGAAAATGAAAATGAATGAATTTTCTTTTAAGGGTATTTAAGTGCAAGTTAAATTAGGTGTCATTTAAAAAGCTGACAGAAAGCAGGTTAATGCACAGTTAACACTTAGGTTATGACCAGGGTGAGACAGAATCTGTGGATATATTTTTGCTCTTTCTGGCCAAAATTGTGTCCAAAAAAAAATCTGTAGATTTGTGTGGAATGCTTTTGGGAGTATAGTAATATGAAAAAAACAAACAAAAAAACCCTATTTAACTTATTTAAGGTATCTAATGCAAGACAGAAAAATATAACTTTACAAACTATATTGTAAATAAATATTTTAACATTTGCATATTGGATAATATGAATGAAATTAATATAATAAATGAATATATATTTACAACATTTACATGAGCAGATTAAATGATGGCCTAAAAAAAAAAAAATCTTTCACTTCTGTGCACAAAGATTTCATTTGGGCCTAGTTATGACCTTTGAACCTTGATTAACAAGCGTGTCCAGCAGTTGGCACAGCTCAGCAAGCTCATGCAGCACTGATACGTAACTGAAAGAGTTTAGCGATTTCACTCATCATGCAGTAGGCATCCTTCACATTATCATTAGTGACATGCAGTCTAAACAGTCTCTCAGATGTTGCGTGTAATAATTTTGCATTCTTTTGGACACTTTCAATGCACTTTTTAACTCTTTTCCCATACTGTACGTTTGCTGCATTTATAAAGCGTTTATATTTATAAATTTAAGTTTTCATAGGTGATTTGATGAGAATCACAGAAGTGACTATTCTACTTAGAAAATAAATGCAGTAGAAGTACAGATCAAGCACTAAAAATGTACACAAGTAATAATGCTATTTAGTAAAGTACAATTCCATTACAGTAATTTGAATATTTCTAATTGTTAATTTACACATCTAAAATTCCTTCAATTTTAATGATGAAGATCACTGAAAATAAATCAAGTTTTTATAAATCTCCAACTCCAACTCCAACTAATCTCCATATTTGTTCTCCACTGTGTGTTTTTGCACTCCCGATCACTTTCACCTCAGGTAATGTGACAACACATTTGAAAAATGCACATAAACTTTGATCAAACTGTGCTGTTCTCATGCAGTTTTGCTTTTTTTTATACTCAAAACCTTTTCATTCAGGTTTGAACTGGAGAAAAAAAATAAAATAAATTTGCTAAAGCATAAGGCCTCGAGTCTGCCAAATGTCTCTCTATGCATTTGCCTCGGAGCAGTGGATTTAGGCTGTGAAAAAACAACACACAAGCCTAAATCAACTGGCTTTTATTTATGATCGTCCATAAAAGACGCATTATTGGTGATGCGGGGTCTGAGTCAGGCACCACGGCTGTGAGGCTAATTCGGTGCCGAGTTTGTCCTCTGATTAGGTCACAGATACTGCAGGGGTTAATGTGCAACTCTCGTGGCCTACTGCGCTTGCCAAGTCCAGCAAACACGAGCAGGAGTGGGAGGGAGATACGGCTGGCTCCTAATCAAATACGATATCAAATCGTGCAATTTCTCGACCTTGTTAACGTACGTTTGGCCAGAAATGGACCCATATGGGCACAGAGGGGGAGTGCTGATGAAGTCACAGAAAACTAGTGCATGTACTTCTTAATGTACACACAAGCTTGTAAATTAACAGTACTGTGTGTCTATATTTATCTGTCGGACACGCACACACTCACACAGATGTTATGAAAAAAAAAAAAAAAAAGGCTGAGTACTTCATGTCTGCATTTCACATACACACACGGCACTATGCTTATTGTTAACTTTATCCAAGTTCCATTGCTCAATAGTCTGTTTTTTTTAATTCATCTGAACTTCAGTGCTTGGGCTGTTAATCTAAAAGCTTCTGGATCCTTTCCTAAAGGAAGGATGAGCCTATTCCTCCTGTAATTTTTAGCCAGACTCCTTTAATTAATCTACTCAACAAAAATCATTTGCTTTTGATCTATTATGGCAATCGCACATTGCACATTTGCATGTTGAATTAGCACACATTAAAAGGCAATAGAATGAATACAGAAAGGTGTGCTCATCCCAAAAACCCCAAGCTGTGCAGGATAAAGAGATTACAGCAAATAAAAATAAAATTACAACATCCACACAAAATAAATGTTTTTGTGGAGTCATAATTTCGGCCATTTTTTAATGCCCGAATAATAAATACTATGTTACAATTAAATTAAATATATTTTCAATGTATACTTTATTTTGATCTAATTGTTCTTTTGAAATTGGGGGAAACCGCTTTATATAATGTTTGCTTTAGAAATTGTTCTTTTTGTTGACAGGGCTTATGGGATTCATCAATTTATTCAATCCATTTTTCTCACTGTCCTTGTGTTTTGTGTAGAACTGTGGCACAATAAATTTTCAAGTAAAATGAATCTACTCGTGAATAATACATTTACATTTTTAATGTCAAGATGCAGATTAAATCGTCTGCACAAGGATGGTAACACAATCTTTATCGTCTACTTTATATTAGCTGGTTTGACAGCAGATGACACGCTAGGTTAAACAGTCAGTGTCTTGTTTTTGCTCGGGTCATTCATAGACTGGCTTCAGAAAATTAGATTCCAGCAGATGGGACGGTATGCAGACATCAGCTTTATGAAAAGGAGAATATGAAAGCCTTAAGATCACTTCAGGGCTCTCACACTTCACCTCTTCAAGAGAGACGGCAGGGGTGTTTGTATTCTACCTGCACGCTCTCTCTTCATCTCCATCCGTCTCCTCCTAGAGTCCAGATCAGGTTATGAAGTCATACAGAAGTGTTGACTACACATTCCAATGCTGGGCCAAGAAGGATGTAATCAATGTGCAGGCATGTAGCTCAAGTGCCAGTGAGATTAAGGGAGAGTTTGCTGCTGCTGCTCTAGACTACAATGAGCTTCCTGAATGGCCTACTGCATACCTCAAAGTCTGCGGATTTGTGTCCATGTCCTGGGACAGCAGTTATAAATCCATCAACTCACATTTATTTATGCTCCAGACTACATGCGAATATGACCAGCCCTGTAGCAACAAGTACATTAGAAGATGATTCTTTTCTTAGCATTAAGATCCATTTTGAGAACGAGTCAATGACCATTAGCAGAAGTTTGGTGAACAGCTATAGTTTTATAGCAGTGGGCTAAGCCACAAGGTTTAGCCATTGTGGGACTATGGCTGATGATTTAAGACCTTAAATGTAATTAAAGCAAAATCACAACTGGTTTGACATTATTCCAAACAAACTCGGGCTCAATTTTTTTAAGCTAGTTTCAGGACTTTAGAACACTAATGCAAACTTTTGCTTTAAGCTACCGCTTTTAAACTACCATTGGAATATGGTGATTAAATAAAGAGTAGGTGTGGCTCCAATGCCCTGCCTTCCGCCTTCTTTGATATGAGAGCGTGAATGCATTTCTATAGGTTGCTTAAAAATATATGCTTTAAAATATGCTTTCTTTTTACAGTTCTGGTAGGTGACATTAGTGTGCAGAGACGACATAATTAACCTTTCCAACTAATCAGCAAATGCAAACTCTAGAAATAATCTGAACAAGAAACATCATTGACAAAATTGAATTAACGTAATCAATTTGTGTCTGATCCTCAATAATTTTGTTGACTTGACTAACTGGTAGTGGATGTGTAAGCTTCCATCGTGTTTTGCCTTAAGTGGGAAAATGCTAAACAGTAGGGCCACATTAGATGTTTTAAATAAAGAGAAACATTTGTTAGAGTTCATTCTTTACTTAATTTGTAGGTTTAGAATTAAGGTCTCAATTAATGTAGGTCTCAATTAAGATTTTAAATTCTGAGGTTACTACTATATAGAGAAGAGTAATGTTCGTGCTAATAGAGCTGATTGCTTTATTAACAATAATGGTGATTTCTTCACTCAATGACATTTTACACATCCCTTAAGCGTAAAGTTGAAATGACTAAAAGAGAAAACAACACTGCTACATGTCAATCTGTGTCTCATATGTGCCCAATAAGTGCTAAAGAGATGACAAAAGCGGAATGCTTAGACAGTCAAGCTGAAGAGAATGATATACAAGTCTACATGACAGCTTTGGTCATCTAAACAAGCCTTTTGTCATATAGAACAAGAGCTGTTAGATGTTTGGTTTCTTTCAAAGATGCCAGAAATATCTGATCGTCATTGGCCATGCCTGTCTTTGACTTCTAAAGGATTTAGAAGCTTAAACTGTGTTAAAAATGTCCCTCTGAGGTCACCGGATAACAGCAGCATGATGTCACAAAAGCATTTGATAAAAATTCCACTGCACAATCCTCAGAGACAACTATGTTTGGTGTCAGAGGACAAGCGCGTATGAACTACACAATTGTTAAATAGAAATAAACTACTGAGAATGTTTACCCCCCCAAAAAAATAAAAAAAAATAATCACAGGCAAAACTCTCAGAAGGCACAATATAGAAAACCTCTCAGTACTTCTTACAATATAGACTCAAATCTACTGTATATAAACCACAGTTCAGACAGAGATATAGGCCTTTATGAGCCTCCTGGCTTGCTCAGAGAGGTTTCAGACTAAATTTATCCCCACCAAAAGCCATCAGCTAAACCATGTTTGCGGTACTCTGAGTCATCCCCTCCATGTTACATGTAAATCATCCGTAAATCAAAAAGGCTTTTATGAGCTTTACACTACTTTTGAGCAAAAGGTAACACAGCAAGAAATTTGTGATGCCCAGATGGCCTTTTTTTTCCCTATTTTAGACATAGCAAACTATTTCTCTGGGATTACGGTTTTACTTAGGAAATTGTAGTGTTAAAGGTTCAGTATAAATGTGATTTTTTTTTTTACTTAAAAAAAAAGTAACAAAAAAGACTCACTCAAATTTTAAATGTATGACTGTACACATTTAAGTCAACAAAGCCCATGCTAGACTAGAAACGCATCTTATTGTGAAGATTTATGATTCATGCACACATTCATGTTTTAATTAGTGTGCTTGCCACACATCCAAAATTACCTGCAAGTTTGAATCTATTCTTGACCAACATATTAAAATGCAATCAACAACCGATGAATAGAACCATGTGTCCACCATTCATTTTTGTCTTTTCGATAACCAGTTGTACTTGAATGTACATCACAATACAGAATCTTTCACTACTTCTGCGCTGGCCATCTTTTGTAGGTACATAGAAAAATACATACAAATATGAAAGAAAAAGCAAAATCGCAATACAAGTATGACTTGCGCTCTTTATTGCAAGCAAACAAATAAATAAAGACAGGCCGACAGCCCAGCATATTCAAAGAGATCTGAACATCACAAAAGAGCAGCTGAAGTTCAGAGTTAACAAGCGTGCTGCTCATTTCAGTCTTGACACTTTGAGTCACACATTTCAGCACAGACTGTTTTATGAACCTGTCAAGCGAGTCATCTGAAGTCAATACAACAACTTCAGTGATATAATATTTTTAAACCACGTAGTGGAAAAAAAAAAATCTAAAACAGCATAACACTTTTATTTTACTGTGTATGTTCCATGTACTTACTTAAGTAATAGCAACAAGGTTTTCATAATTATATGCAACTAACCCTAAACCACACTCTCATTCTAACCCATATAGTAAGTACATCAATGCTTAGTTAATGATTGCTAGTTAGTACTTAATTGCATAGATGTACTGTAACAAAGTAAAACTTTATCCTTGTTACAGTGCAACTATCCATTTAACTACCGAGTAATATTAATTAATTGCATGTGCTTGTACGTGTTTAGGGTTAGAATGCTGGTTAGGTTTAGTTGCATAATTATGCATAATTCATTGCAATTGCTTCAGTAATTACATGGAACATGTGTAACAAAAACACTAACATAAAGTGTTACCATAAAATGCAACCTATAAATAGACATGATAAACTAAATGACTGTTAATTAATTGCATCAGAAAAATCCCAACTAGGACAATGTGAACTTGATTTGAACTTAACAGCTTATGTTGAAAAGTACCTTCCCCTTGTACAACCAAGAGAGCAGCAATATCAAATGTTTGAACGTGGCATCACAGTGACCTCCAGAGCTCTGGCATGTGCCCTTCTCTCAGACATCCTGAGCATCGCGGAGCTGTGCAAGCGTGTGTTTGCACTTAAGCTCTCCTCTCATTTCAATCACCCTTAGCCACATTTGTTTTTTATGTTGGGGGACATGGTCAAAGACTTCTCTGATCCGACTGCCTTGATCCTTGTACACTAGAGACAGTGCCGTGCTCGTTTGAACCAGCCCAGAGATGACTTCAAAGCGGGACATTAATGACTAACAGCAAAGGGAAGTATGTCCTCTTTCCATGTATTGTGATCTTTCGAGTTGAGAAATGCCCAACAGTAGTGGAGGATTGAGAGGGAGGGGAAGAGACAGAAAAATTACAGAAAAATTATTATTCTTTTTTTTTTTTTTTACAAAGAGATAAAAGAGGCGGGCTACATCTGTAGAGCATTAGTGTCTCCACACCCATTGTCAGACAAACTAACAAACACTCAAATACAGAAACACACAGAAAATGGTGAAAACAAGCAACGACTCACTTTCTCATTCACGCAGGGTCCAAAATTAATTGAGCAAAAATTGCCTTTGGCGAGTAAACAAAACAAAACTACCTGCCAGTTGGCTTTAGCTAGTGTAACTTTATAAGGAACTGCAACATAATACATGGATTAAATCCACTATAAGAAAAATAATCTGTTCCTCGCTGATGTAAGTGTCTGGAAGGATTCAAATCAAAGACATACAAATCGCCTACTAAAGAAAACATCTGTAGTGACTTGTGCGTCCTCTAACAGCTGTTTTTTTCCTCGCTAGTGGAAAATTTACCATCAGAAATGTATTTAGGATGCCTAAAGTGTTTTTCTCCTCCAAAACTCCATGTGGAGACCCATATGTGGAATAATGAGCTCATTAAACCACCAAAACAAAAACACGAGAAACAAAATCACACAGCATCTTTACGTTTTTGTGAAGTTCGGTTTAACAAGAGAATGACGTGGCTACATGGCTGCAATGTGTTTTAAAGGAATAGAAATTATACTTGGATTAACAATAGTATTCATAATATCACAATAGTCAAAGATGAAATGTTGCATGTTGGTCTCTATTCTAAGGTTTAAAAAAACACAAAACAAAAAAAACAACCAACAAAAAAAAAAAACCTGGCGAAATGACCAGGTCAAATAAATATTTTATTGATTTAAATATTTTATTCATTTCAAATATATAACTATTCATTTTTAAAATTACAATTAATTAGTGTGTTGGGACTGCAATGTGATCTTTAAATAGAGACTTTTAATATGTCATCAAATCATTCGTGTTTTACATTTATCGGACTAGACATTTTGGTATATTAATTACTATTACACTGAGTAACTACTATACTGAGAAGGCATTTTTCCCCATTTTTCCTTTCTCTGCAGTATCCTCCAAATCCATATGCTTAAGTCTAAAGTTAAAATGATATATATGATATATATATATATACAGTGCTTGTTAAAAAAGTAATCACGAGTAAATCACATCCAAAATAAAGGTTTGCTTTGATATAATGTGTGCACTGTGCCAGTGTACCTTTTCTCAAGCTTTCCTTACTCTAATTTACTTGTTTAAACGTGGAGATAATATTGACTATACTGCTCTTTGACAAATTAGTTTAATTCCTCTCTTCTGATAAAAGGTCTCGGCTAAACGCATACGTGTAACACCAATATTTCACACTTTCATTGACACCTCGGGATATGTACACAACAAAGAGACATACGGTGTGAAAAAAAGAAGCAAGACAGAGACAAAGATGGTGAGAAACTTGAGCTGCTTACTTTCCTCTGCAGACAGATCTGCTGCTGACTCAGTGTGAGTGATTCACGCTCCACTGGGGCTCAGTGCACACCAAAACCACTGCCTGACAGGCACGTCCACACTCACACACGTAAACCACTGGCATCACGCAATATTTTGTTGAATGATTTAAATAATATTTGAGTTTTTAAATGTTTGTTTGTTTTTGTTTTTTAAAAGATTTATTTTTGGCCTTTTTGCCTTTATTAAGTAGATAGGACAGTATTTCAGACAGGAAGCGAAGTTGGAGAGAGAGAGGGGGTAGGGACGGGAAATGTCCACGAGCCGGGATTCGAACTCGGGACACCCTGAAGTGCTACTGCACCATATGTCAGCGCGCTAACCCCTGGTGTTTATTTTTCATTTAAAAGCAGACACAGCCTACCTTGCTTTTATGAAGAAGATGCCGCAATTACATTTATCAAACGTCTTTATAAGTTTAATGAATGATTACCGAGTTTACAGATTAAGCAGTCATCTTAATCTGCAGTAATCCGTCAGTAAGGACTTCAGATCCTGATACAAAGATATAGCATCTGTGACTAGAATATTTGCAAAACTAAAAACTGATACGCACACTTATAAAGGGAAAAGAACCACTGTCTGAGGGCTGCTAAACTGCACCATAAAATCAGTGGCCATCAAACTGAATTGTGGGATACCACTGCTGTCCTATCCTGGCTCTCTCACACACACACACACACAGACACAGACACAGACACACAGACACACACACACACACACCCATGACCAAACACCCCCTAGGAAGAAACTGGAGATTTTAGTGAGCAATGTGGTAAAATAATCGATATTGTTCTTGGAACCAGGTGTAATTTTACAAAGCATTTTCCCAGTTTTCACAGACTTTGCAAGATTCTGAGCCATTTTAAAGTGACCGAACCCCTCTGACAGCAGGTTGCCTAGATGAAGAAAGAATTGATCACCCGTTCAGTACTGAACAAGGATCTGTATAACAATGTTTAAGAGAACTTGAACTGAAGGCCTTGTTAAAGCGCTTTTGTCATAGCTTTACCATTCTAGTAGTACATTGTTTTAGAAAATAACAAATGTTAAATCCTTAACATTTCGAACAAGGGGATTACATTATTTCTGGGGTGAGGGAAGGTGTTTATTCATGAATAGTTCTTTGAACCTCTTGAACTGTGAACAGAATCTATTACTGTGAACTCTCAGTATTGCCTCATACAGTATATGAACATGACTCGATCAATAATTTGGAAAAGGGAAAAGTAAAATGCATCTCGTAACTCGTAACCGCTTTCTTAACCGCATTTCACTTTATTTTCAGAGGATTTTTGTGAAATTAAATTCAACTGTGCAACACCTACATTTTAATCTATGCCCAAATTAAGTCTCTCATAAAATCGATTTACTACAAATAGTCATTTTGATGGGTTCACCAAAATCCCTCCATCTAAAAGTAGGATCCACCTAGCGTCCATCAGTTACCTGAAGACTTACAGCTTGAAGGGATTGTGAAATTGAGTTTGTGCAGGTAAGTGTGTCAGCACGGCGCAGGCCTTGAGCCATAGCATGCCCTATTTCTGTCTCATTCGTCAAAAAACGCCGCAGGAGCCCTGGCCCGACGGTGCTGAAGCACGGTCAAAAACAATACGAAGAGTAGCGCGTGATGCTGACATAACATACAGATCCCATGCTGAATTTATGGAGGGAGAGGCCCCTCTAGTGCTTTTTATTATTCCTTTTAAACATCAAAATACCATAACGGGGGCCAAGAAGTGTCTTTTTTTTTTTGCTGTGAGCAAAATGTGCAAAAATTAAGAAAAGTGGCGTGTTGAGAGAGAGACAGCGAAAGAGAGTGAAACTAATCGGAAACATGAAAGAGCAGCATAGTAACAAAAATAAAATAAACTAACCACACAGTTAGAGCTAAGCCTTTGGTTTCCTCTCGCTTATAAGCAGAAAAAAGGCAATAGAACAGACATAATTACTCAATTCCTTCTCTTCAAAGTTTACATGGAACGTTAAAGCCTTTTCAACCTCTATTTTTTTAAGACCTCTTGAATTACCCCTTCAGTATTAATATTAAGAAAGCCAAGCAGCAGTAGCAAGAGAGAGAGAAAGAGAGAGAGAGAGAGATCTGGGTTGTCTCTCCCTCCCTTGGAGGAAAAAATATGCTTCAGCATTAAACTAAGCCATGGATAATATCATTCTGCATCTGATTCATAAATATGTAGCCCATTAAAACACTCTGCCGACGTGAAACAAAAATGTGAGAGTAAAAGCTCCATGGAATGACTAGGAGAAACAATTCTGAAATCCAACCGAAGACCCAGCCTGATGCAACAAATGACTCACACACTGAGACTTGTTAATGCATATTTTTCCTTTTCTGTACATGCTCTGTACATGTTAGGATAAATCTGAGGGCATGGAAAAGCATGACCAGTGACACACTAAATGAATCCATTCTTTAATCTGATGTGTGTCAGAGTTTGGCAAGAGGCCAGAGAGGCGGCCAGACAGCCCTGGTCTGACAGTTTAACAGTGGTAAAGGGACCATGGGGCCGTCTCACCCACAAAACATTACATCTGCCCACCTCTTGGCCCCACAGTGCCACTCTCATATGCTGTAATTTTCCTATACTGGCCGCTGGGGACATCTTTTCATGGGTGGGCCACTTGTCTCTCTTTCTTTCCAAAAACTTTTCTTCTTTTTCTCTCGTCTCGCCTTGGAATTTTTATGTGGGATAATGGCCCATTAACATCTTCCCAATGAGATAAGCATACACAGTGGGTTATTATAAAATAAACAGAAATCACAAAAAAAAACTGACACTCTGCGCAGGCTTTATATTTATCTCAATACGTGTTCTACTTTAGCCATTGGTTAAGCTCTCTGTGTATGTACAACTTTGTCCAGTCAAACATCTACTATTGCACATATGAATGGTTGTGCATCATTCAACTGAATTATTGCTTTTAAATTTTTGTTTTAAAAAAATTACTGGATTTGAATAGAGGTAGCAAACTGGGTAGAAAAATCTACACCGATAAAGTGACAGAATGAATTTTGCACAATGCTGACAACCCCATACCAACACTGTAAATACTGCTTAAAACACCTTAATAACAGCACTGCAATGCCTTAGCAAACACCCACAACATCCTTGCAACGAGTGAAGCACCACTGTCATTAATTTCTAAATAATACTAAAGTCTACCCATTTCACAAAACACACAGACTAGAAAGTACAGCTGCTTTGCCTAAGGGGCAAATATTTTATTATTCGACTTAGGGATTCAAACCAACATGCATCCGATCCCTTGAGTGGAGCCCCCATGTTACTGAAGATGATCTTTCCATTACAGGGCTTTTAGCATGCCAATCAAGCTACAAGCACTGCTGTGAATGACTTGGATTCATCCCTCATTTCAAACCGAGCTGAACAAAACACACTTTTTATCTCTCTGCATGAGCAAAGAAAAAAACACACATAAGCATAAGGACTCATGTCTGACAAGAGTGTATGACAGAGAACCAGGTGTCAGAACAATCTTCTGCCAACCAAAAGTAGGGTGCAACAAACAAGCTGTCTGCCCTTGATAATGATGACAAATGGTGATTTTTGTTTTTAATCTGTGAGGAACAGAACATGCCTTTCCCCCCCCCCTCAGAGACTGGCCAATGATAGACATGCAAAGTTGGATGGGGAAACTCCGCATATCTTCAGACATAAATCCACCCCCGGGCCAACTCCGTCTCCGCTGACTGAGCTTGGTTTGAGGGCCAGAGAGTCAACACTGCCCCCTCCTGCTGTCTGGACGAAACTAGTATCACAACAAGTTCAGACATGCCCTGAGTGGGCGTATTTATTTTTGGTGCAATGCAAACCAATAGTGGAGAACTAAATAAAAATAAGTATAGCGTGCCTTTCGTTTGGAATTGAGCCTGGTCGTTTTCTATTAATAAGTAATTGCCTCCTTTTGTTGTGCTTGCATGCAAAATTGTTTAAGTCTTAGACAAATAGATCCATAAAAAAATGGATAAATGCAAAGTACATAAATATTATAAGAAACTGCATCCAAGCAGGTGTAACAAAGAAAGAAAACATATCCTTCAGCTCTCAGCATTCTGTGCTACCTTATTCACTGCTTTTGTTTTTAATATGTTCCCAAACAAAAAAGGAATTGCGGTTGATCAGGCATTGGCAAGACAGGGCAGCAATATTACTGCCAGACTTCAAAGTGTATCTGCGTGACAAACCACAAGAGGCCAAGAGACCTATTTTTTCAGCAAGGAATATCACAAGTTCCAGATTTAATCTCACCACCTCTACAAATCTGTAACGTCTTGATGGAAGCCATGTGTTTGTTTGTTTTTATTTATTTATTCTGGATTTAACCCTTTTGACTCCTCACAAACTGAACTGAGCTACACTGTCAGATACACTGGAGCATTTAAAATAAAAATTGGAAGAAATTTTTCATATTGTGCAACAAGCTGCCACTTTCTGAATTATAAGCATTTGCTCCAAAGCACAAGTTAACTTTCTTCTAGAGCACTACATTGAGTCAATACTGCTCTGTCAACAAATAAAACCCCCTCCCCTTTGTGTGGGACTAAACGAGACCCTGCCCTGTGCTACTGTTCTCCTTCGTCCTCCACCCAGTGCAGAGCAGTGTTGTTGTTCCAACCGAGGCCAATCAAAGTGCCTCAAACAGACAATGGAAAGGTTGTGGAAGACTGGGATTTGGTTTATGGACTAATGCACGCTGGGTCAATCACCGCAAGTTCCTTTTAACGAGTACAGTCATTCAGCTGTTTCAATCATGAATCCATATGGTCACTTCCAGATAAACTGGTGCCAATTATCAAAAAGAAAAATGGAATTGGCTGCAGTAGGAGAAGCCACTTTGGGCCTTTTGTTCCTAAATAAATTACTTGCACCTCAGAAAGCGTAAGATGCTTTTTGGGAGAGCAGATGCTTCAGACAGTTCTGGAGGTAATAATACTGAACCACTGTGACAAGGGACATTGACTAAGGGATTTTAGATGTTTAGATTTTAAATGTTTGACAATGTGGTCTGTATGCTGTCCCAAGTGCCCATTTTTGTCATCACATGATCTGTTAAAACGAAATCACATGATTTTTGATGAGCATGCTGGAACTTATTCAAAAAATATGTTTCCATCGTAGTGAATGTGCTTATGTGCAATTTCTTTTATCAGACAAAAGGTTTATCCTACTCACTTATGTGCATAGGTTTTTAATGCACATTCTGGCATTTCCATTATATGCTATATCCAAAATGCGTATAAAAATAGTATGATACTACTACTATATGATTTCCCATAACCATCACAGAAAAAGAAAATTATTAATAAACTACATAAGGCACAGTTGGCACGCAGCTTCTGCTAAAGATTTCATGAGCATCAAGCATAGCTTGTAATGTGATCTTCTATTGTCCAACCCAGCAGCCTGAAAGCACTATGAAGTTCTGGTGTGGAATGGTTTACCGCAAGACCCTTTAGGACAGATGCTTCAGCACTTCCGCCATCTCTCCCAAATTCAATGTCCCATCTCCATTTACTGTCGTGCTCCTAGCAAAACCTCAAATTCATTTCTTATTGGAGTGTTGAGACTGTCGATATTGAGTTCAAAATATATTACATTATTCAAACAAATGATTGTGAATTTTAGTACCCGTTTTCATGGTCATCTTTTAAGAATAGGTTTTGCATTCAAATAGAAGATCTCTATATTTTTGTTCTTCCTACAGCATCCAACCATGTAAAAAATGTCTCTGATTTCATAAAAATCTGTAACCTGGTTAAGTTTCCTAAATATATACGGTTAATAACTGTAAATTGACTTTTTATGGAATTCCTGCATGACATTTCCCTTTTTTTTGACAATACTGTGATTCTTTTTAGTTTTTTCTCATCAGTGATGCAAGTTACAGTTTTATGTTACATCTACTGTTGATAAAAGTTTAGTGCATTATCTTAGTGTCATGCGCGTTACCATGATGGTGTTTAGTAGTTTATTCTAGGACTACTGAAAATGTTGCTTAAACTTGATAACGTTTTGGTGGCGTGATCAAAACATTTATAGTGTCTTCTTCTCTATTATACTGCTTTGATGAACTGATGGATGGTGGTAGAATGGATTAAGTTGGATCTCTTAAGCTGCTAGACTCGTTAAAGTTATCAACCTCATTCTAGGATTTTACCTTCTACTTCAATGATGTCTGTTAATATTCTTTCTTCTAGGTAAAAATGAGAGTAGGACTCAAGTACTCAATAAGGGAAAAGGTAGGATTGTCTTGGGCATGTGGCCGTTAAGCTCAGGGTGTCTTTTCCCTCATATCCTGTTTTGATGGACTGAAGAACAGATGATGGATACATGGATGAATGAATGAAGTTACAACACTTAGGTAGCTAGATCCACAAACATTTGCCAAACTACTTTCTTCAAGAATCACTTCCTACTTTTGTGAAGATGGATGATTTAATAAGTGAAAAACTAGACTTGTCTCTGGGATGTTTTGAATAAGCTCTGAGTTTCATCTCCCTCCCATCCTGTTTTGATAGATGCATGAATGAAGTTGTATAACTCTGAATCTCTGCATATCTAAAATACCAGAAGACATGAGTAAGATTCCAGTGAGGTGAGACAGTGGGGCCCATCTTCATATCACAATTTGAAACATTCAGATATTCGGAAATAGGAGATCTTTTGAAGCTTAATCAATGTGCTTAGCTTGTCTCGCAGCAGGGATTTGAGATGATAAAAGGTGGTTTGCTTCTGAAGCCAGGAAAACTCTAGATGAAGTCTGAAAGCAGATCATCAGGCCCACTGAGCAAAAAATTACATTCATTCCCACCCAGTAGATATTGTTTTCCGCAACCAAATATTCCAGAATTCTCATCCAGTGGAATTAACGACAGGATTTTCAAGTCAATAAATTACAGATCTTGAACGAAGATGAAGACTCGCTCCAGCTGGGTTGCCTGGCCTTCACAATCACTCATAATGGCTGCATTCATAATAAATGGCAGAGAGCATGTGCACACAGAGCGGTGAAACTGCCACTGACCATATGCTGGTAATGACCGAGTTAAAGGCAGGATGGACATGGTCCTTGCACTGATGCATGCGGTCTTCCTCCTCTTCCCCTCCAAACAGCCCCTAAATGGTGCATGAGGCTTCCCAAAAACCAGAACCTCATCTCAGCTACCAGATGGCAGAGACAGGACCATTGAAATGGATGCATTAACTCCAGTTTTCTTTTGTCTTGCAGGCAGCTGCACAAACATGGAGCATGCAGAAATGCATGCTATGCTCGAGTTAGTAAATTATGCTTTTTGGCATGGTAAATAACTGCACTCCTATGGCAATGCATATGCTATTTGTTCTGGTAGAAAGCACACATACCTCTATATCCTTCAAAGGGAACAGACCAAAGAGAACAAAACAAAATGATGCATTACAAAACGTATCAACAGTCTAAAACCAAAGAGACCTTTTTTGATCAAAATGATTTTTTTTTTTTTTTAAATCACCTAATATTATAATAATGCTACTTGGCTAAATCTAAGAAGAAAGGGCACTAAAAAAAAAAATAATAAAAAAAAGTACAAAAACATAAACCACTACCGATTTTATAACCGCAATCACACGCACATTTATTCCAATATCTACTCAGTAACACTAGAGGGTTGACAAGCAGGTTAAGTTTCCATGACAGAGAAATCTAGGCAGCGGGATCTGTTTCTGTTTACAAGTTGGCTCAAGAAGTTTAAATCCCTGTCAAACAAAATGTTCTTTTTTTTTGTCTTTTAATGCTGGTTTTGCAGAAAATTAATTATAGTATCCACCTCGACAGAGTACGAGGGCATTCTTCCCCACATCACTTTCCATAACAACACTCAGGGCTTTAGAGAATACTTTGGGCTGGAGGAGTTTTCATTTGGCACAAACTCATCTGAGGAAAAAGGTTGGAGCATTTCCAAAGACAATATTTGTCAGAGAAGCATCAGTTCAGACCTAACGGTGTTTATTAAATTGGGAGCTGCTGCACCACTTTTTTAAAACTCTCATCTGTATGTACTTTGAATACAGAATCAGTCTGAATTTAAGAGTGGTCTCCTTTCTTCCCTTTAAGTGGGTCATAAACAACTGATCAAAGGCGCTGCGTTCTAATCAGACACAACAGATGTGAAGTCAGATGACCGTGGGAGTGTTGCGTTTTGGTTTTGATTAAGGCGTTTTGACGACTACTGATATGGAATCAATGGGTCATATGGGGCATGGAAGTTCAGAGAGAAAGTTCAAAGAAATGTTTACAGAAACATTAGCCTAGTTTTTTTATCTCCAAATAAAATGTTATAGGTGCTGGCATGAACTTAAACAGCCCTCATAATCTCCCCACGATGGATCTTCAGCTGCCTAGCAAACAATAGAGAACAAGTTTTATTGTTCTGTTGACAAATGCTTTAATTAAAATGGGTGTCGGAGGAGGGTTAACGCTGCACTAAATAACTGATCCAAAGCTGACCTCCCCAGCCTAAAACTTTTGCCTCAGGGGGGAAAGAATCAAACCCGCTCTGCAAACAGGCACCTTCAACCCACAGCTCAGAGGGTCAGAGTGGATTCAAAGACGTCTGATTGGGTGATAAGTAACCATGGAAACGTTTGAATAACCACAGAGACCGCTTTAGATACTTGAGCGGGCTGTTAACACCGTATTCAAACATTTAATGCCCCTTCTAAACGGAGACTCAAGAGCCTCTTTTCCAGTCACAGAGTTGGAGCACTTCCAGCCAAAGACTTTCTGACTCGCAGCACCTGCATAGCTCAGCTGGGGGGAGGAACAGACATGGTTGCATGCTCAAAACTATATCTAGGTCAACAATACCTCAACAACCACACTTCCCCAAACAAACACGATTGCTCAGGAAACACCCCTTCTCGTACCAAAACACATGAAGCCTACTGTTCTCCATGTACTTTGAGTCTGCTGCAAGTTAGCCACAAATGTGCACGGGTGTGTCTTGCTCTGAGCTGGCATGTTTACTTTTTAGGGTACGCGTGTCTGTTGTGTCTTACATGCATGTACAGCATGCATGTAAGGCTGTATGTAATGCCTTTTCAGCATCGTCCAGAGTCATCTTGCAGTTTTTACGGCGATGCTAAGCACATATTATGGAAAACTGACATGTGCACAAAAGGAATTGTGCTCTGTTTATCTCGGGAGAGGTTACAAGGTCATCACTCACATTTTCACTATGTGCTGCCAGTCACTATCTTTACTCTAACCACACGTCTAGAGTTTGCAACAAAAGCCTTGCCGTCAAGGGAAGAATGCAAATCTGCTAAACTAAAAAATATAAAGCCTTCCTAGTAAATTATCCTAATTCATTTTAATTCCTTAGCAAACAGGTTTTACTATTTTGTATACTGCTGTTTGTCATTTAACAGTGTGCACTTTACAGCTAAAACAATTCAGTCATCATGTGCTCACCTTCACGTTGCTTTTTAATCTGTGGAATAAAAAAATATATTTTTGTTCATTTAGAGAAATTTAACCAGGACTACATTGACTTAGATTATATTAGCTAAGGGTGTGTTCACACTTCTATCTTAAACAACAGTGTGAACACTAAGTGAAACAAGAATAAATGCATTATTATTATTATTATTATTTTACTTTTTTGGACTGATCCTAAAAGTACACCCTTGTTCAAAACAATGTCCAAAAACTGAATTGAAACAGCATGTGGATAAGCAACTCTACTTTTTTGCAAACTATCTTTTAACAAAGCTGATGAAAGCTGCTTTGTTTATTTAAAACTACAGTATAGCAGATATCATTTATTTCTCATGCAGTGCATTAAAGCTTCACTTGAGCATTTCATTGGCCCCTGTTCAGCAAACACAAACCCGACACTGAGTGAGGTGAAACAGGAACTTCAATTTGACCCATTTCACAGAGTTCATTTCCTGTTTTGCCCACTCGTGGAGAGACGCGTGAAACGAGACACCAAAACATTAATGAAAGCAGCCACAAAGAGCGGATGTCATATAATAAATGGCAATAATAAGATTTAGTTAGAAACGATAGCCATTTTAATGCAGCCAGGTTCAGAGCATGTAAATCTTGTGCAAAAAAAAGTTTTTGAAGATCAAAGATGCATTAATGGCAGTCTCCTATAAGTTCTTGTTTGAAGTTTTGCCAGTGTGCACATGCTAAATGAGCGGAATTGCTTCTCTGGCCGAAAAAAAAAAAAGAAGCATTATCTTAGATCTCATTACCCGGTTACACCTATGATATCCATTGCCACTCCACCTACTGTGCTGCATTAGTAGAGTTAAATGTTCTGCGTTGCATTAATAGAAAAAGAATGGGGAAAAATAGAAAATATATATATATTTTTATATTCTAGGTCATTGCTTCGCAAAACATAGTTTGTTAAATCCACTTAGATAAAAACTGATACATACAATGTGCTCTTTCATAAGAAAACCCAAGTAATTGGCAGGATGTCCATGTAATAAACACATTTTAAAGTGATTTTTTAACAATTACACTCTCATAAATAAAGCACAAAGCTGTGTGGTAGTCTTTTTAAAAGGTACACATTTGCACCTAAATGGTCCATATTGCCACCATAAAGGTACATATTAGTACCTACACATTTCAAGAGGTACACTTTGTACAGTTTTGGTAATAATATGTATTGCCATGTAGCTGTATAAGAAGTCATTCAGATCACTCAGTTCTGGATGGCCGGTGTCCTGCAAATTTTAGCTCCATCCCTAATCCAACACACCAGAACAAGCTAATCAAGGTCTTACTAGGAAAACATGAAACTTCCAGGTAGGTGTGTTGAGGCAAGTTGGAGCTAAACACTGCAGGACACCACAGGATAAAAGGACAAAGTTTAGTGACCCCTGCCCTAAACCATAATATTACATTCGTCCTCCACCTTTCTCTGACTTCTTAGCACAATTTCAGTTCAATCTATAGTTTGTTGATATTAAACTTGCTTTTGGCACTAAAGTGAACTTTGGACCATTTCTCTAAGTCCACACAACATACTCCTCAACAAAATCTAGTGTGGGCCTTTGATTCTTTCTGCTGATGAGAGGTTTGGTCATTTTGGACTTTGTCCAAATTCTCTTAAACATTGAGACACTATACGTCAAGATCCATACCATTTTCTGAACTGAAAAACAATACTAATTGCAGTGTTGAACTGATTGTCACTCAGACTTATCCGCATTATCCTGTTTCTTCATGCATATGCCTTTCATGGATTTTTTGGGTACTTGAGTTTGATAAAGATGATAATTTTAAAGTTGGAAATCAAAGTTTTGGACAACAAACTTATCTTGCTGTGCTGAAAGGCTCATTTATCTGGTCAACATGCAGTAGAAGGGTTTCAGTCACTTTTAAACAGCTCACCATCTTTCAAAGTTAGGGACTGTTTACACAAAAACATTTTCAGCCAAAAATGGGAAACATTTTATATGTTTGCCTATTCGTTTACACGACATTGTGTCTATGTAAATCTAAAATGAGAGTCTTTGAAAAGATGAGATCATGCACATGCACAGTCCGCATTTAGAACGGTGTAGATTAACAAACACATATCAGTAAAGTCTGGATTTACTTCACAACAATTCTACACACACACCAGCACCGAACCTGTGACAGCACATCATCACTTCCATTCAGGTAGTGTTTACTAACAAGGTGACAGCACCAAATACTGGCATGGCAGTTTTTTCAGATGTGTAAAATGTTGTTGTGTAAAGTGAAATTTTTTTAAAACTCAAGGGAAAAACCTTTTTGGCTACATCATTGTTGTATAAACATAGCCTCAGTAAAACTGTAAAGTTCAGCTCTCTGTTAAATTGTCAGATTTACACAAATAACTGGGAGAAATCTTTTTAACTTCTTTGTGCTTCAGAACATATGCAACTTTTAAATATGATTCAAAACGACTCTTTTAGTCCTCCAACTTCGAAAATGTAGGAAATTGTAAGCTGTACACTAATTTTGATCTTTACTTCATATTCAGAGATCATTTTAATCCACACCATTCTCTCTAATTTATTCAATGTCATGGTTACTTTGCTCAATTTTCTTTCTTCCTTTTTGCGATCAACATACTATTAGAGGCTTGGAGGAGGCGTAACCTCACAGCTTTATCTCCTCTCATTAGAGTAAATGTCATAACAGGGGTGGGATGTTTTAGGCAGCACTTTGAGAGCTCTGTCTGCACAAAGCAGCTTAGTGATTTGCAGGAATATTCAGAGGATAGGCCTTTATGTTTCCTGCACCTCTTGCTCAAAGCCAATTCAGTCCAGCGTGGCCAATTCAATTGAAAACCCAGACAGAATCTGTTCCAAGCAGGCCGAGAGCCATTCTAAGAGAAAACAGAATAATTAGACCGATTAAAGAGCTCTGATTCTGCGCAGGCACTGTGGAAAGGTTCGTTAGGCGGAGGAGGGGTGTTTTTGAGTTAAGGGATTCCTTTAGTAACTATGACTAAGTCTGTCCTGCTTCACCAGCCTGTAAGGGCCCATTATATATGCCCAGTGAAATGTGTTTAGCAGATACCACCGATTTAGATGTCACGAGACTTCTGTCTTTTTCATTTCAAGAGCGAGAAACAATTGTGTGGAAACACTTTTGTCAAACACAGAGGATTAGCAATGTTTGTGGCTCATATTCTGTTGGCAAAACTCTGCAGTTAAGTCTAAATAAATATAACCTCTGGACAAAAATCATTTTTTGATTTGAATTAAAAAAAAAGGTCTCCGAGCTTTGGCCTCTATTGTAAGTCGATGGGTGTGAAGAGAAATCTATTTTTTAAAAAGGTATGGGTGTCTTCTGTAGGCGTGTCTACCACAGCTGCGTGAGTTAATGACCGTCTACAGGTCACAGGTCAGATTTGGCAGGCCCACTAACAGACAAGATAGTGCTTTGCTCACAGATGTCCAACTGCAGACGCACACACACTCACAGTGTCCCCAGCAAGAGAAACATGCTACACCCCTTTACTCCAGCTGGCACCCCCCTTCTTAAAAAATCATTAGGCTCAATTCTTTTTCTGCATATAGTTGTAGAATATTAATATAGAAGTAAATACTGTGTGCACTTTCTTTTTCTTTTTCTTTCTTTTAACATCTTCATATGTTGAAAAAGTGTCCACTGATGATGGTCTATCTCCCTAAATCATTCCAACAACACTTACCGTCTTTAGCAAAAGGAATTTGTAGCAGTAACCAGTGCCAAATAAAAATCCCTCCGATTGTTAAATCGACAAAATTCAGAGACTCAAACTCTGCACACGTTGTAGTGATTCACCTCAGACAATCATGTGTAGCATAAGCGCTCCCTTGTGGCAAAACACACAAAAGTAATGAGTTTGGCAGTATTTGATGAAATCTGCACTTTTGGATTCCCTTTATTTTCGTTAAGAGCCAGTAACAATTTGTTTCACTGATATTACACAGAAGCAACAGTTTCTAGAGAAAACGTCTTTCTTTAACTGGAGGAACCATCAGGCTGCGTGAGGTTCTGTGCAAATGCCATGAGCTTCAAGTCACGGTTTGGAGAGGGTACCTGTTAGTTGTAATTAGCCTTAAAATGCACAGCTGGATTTAAAATGGCAGTAAAACAGCAGCAACAGGTGTGAGGGCTGTTGAGGTCTGCTTCCACGCCAGTCACAAAAAACACACCCGGCCATAAAGTCACTACCTCACACTAAGGTGCACGCGCTCACTTCCGAGATCGCAGCTTAGTTACTGAGCAATCACCAGGCCTGCAGCTGGCAACAAAGCGGCTCCTTTAGACCATAGACTAAACAAACAGACTACTAGACAAATACCAGTGTCAAAAGACTGCTCTGGATGTGACTGGGCTTCCTCAGTGGAAACTGAACCCAGCGGGGAAAAGCCTGACAGAGCTGGAAATGAGCGAAGGAGATGGCGTGTTTGTACAAGTGTTTGGACCTGGCCGGCCGCCGGACATTTTTCTGAATGAAAGAGGCGACTTTTAAAAATCACACCTCCCTCCATGGGCCTCAGATGCGCAGCTTCTCAAAACCACAAAACGTTCCAATAGCCTGAAGCTTCACCCTTTAGGAATGCCTCCAAAAAACACACTGCGCAGGTGCATCGGATCTGAAGTTTGCAAATAAATGATTTTGCTCTTGATTGTTACAAAGTTTGAAGACTGTTAGTGTTCCAGAGTGGTGGAAATATTCATGAGTTTCCACATATTTGTATAGTAAATCCACAAAGACAAGAACAATCTAGCGTCAATGCATAAATCAGGCTAAATTAGCAACTACAAAAAGTGGGATGGAAGCTTTTGTTTACATACTTTGACATTGTCCAAAAAATGTATTTTGCTTCTTAAAGGTGTACAACACTCTTAAAAATAAAGGCCACAAAAGAAACTACTGAAACTTCGAACTAACCATAACAAAAACAGAAATCTTTTTCCATAGTTAATAAATACCTTAATTCTTTTACCCTAAAATCCAATATTTAATATTCCAATATTTTGTCAATGTGACCTAAAACAACTGTTCCAACTGCACTCATCATTTTTAAACAATTAACTATTAACGGTAAAGTTGAACGATTTTCTTATCTGATTTTTCAGTGATCCAATAGCAGTCGATTTGAACCACAACATAAAAGTCCTACCTAAAGTTTGTGAAAAATACAAGGGTTAATTTCCATTTTGTTAAACATGTCTGGAAGGACCTAACGTTGAGTGAATGATGTTAATATTTATTTACGGCTGAGCTATTCTTTAAATATTTGAGTGAAAAAAAACTGTCTGGGTTTACAAACAGAACAATTTCCTACATCTGTTTTCACAGCTAACGTAGCATTTTTTTCCAGAATGTGATCATGACTGCATTTCTACAACAAATGATGCTGGCTGCTTCTGAGCTCTTCCACCATATTTATCAATGATATTTGAAAAAAAAAAATGGCCGTAACCTGATCGCTCCCTGGTTTAAGTCACAAACACTCACCACCTGCTGAGGCTGGGGAGAGGGGCGGCTGGAAGCTCGGTGCAAATCAATCAGCAGGCTAGTTCAGCCGAGGACACTGGCAAACGCTCCTCAGGAGTTTGCGTGTCGAGAGGCCTGGCGTGAACTGTGGAACCAAAGCTCCCTGCCAGCTCTCTCCACAGCTAAAGCTGATTTAGACTGAGGGCCTAGAACAGGATTAGGTTTCATCCTCTGTCATGCATTTTCATAGTGATGTTTTGAGTCCTGCGGCACTCTTTGATTCAGCCAAAAAAGCCAGATTTTTTTTTTGTCTGAAACTATGTAACGTAAGATGAAGAGCACAGCAGGATAAAATCCAGTGCTCTCGATTTCAGTCTTCTCTCCAAACATTAAGAAAAACAAACCTAACGTTCGCTAAACTGACCTTGGTGTTATTTAGTATGGTAAATGCTCTCCTTCTCATTTACAATTTGTTATTCCTTTGCAAGACACTCGAGATTATAAATGGACGACCGACAGAGGCATTGAGATTTGCACTGTGGATAAATAAAAAATTTTAAAAACTGAAAAAGTATCCTGCGTCCAAGTATGAAAGCTGCATCCCAAAGAGCCTTTCAAAGATTTTACGGTGTGTGCAAAATATTATGAAATGTGTTAAATAAAAGAAATGCTATAAAAAATAAACTGCAGAAGCCTTCTTGCTCCCTGCTGCCTAGTAAACCTCTAATGCCAACTTGCAAAGTTCTGACCGAACAGAGAACTTAAATAAACACTCCCAGACTGGTTTAATTTGATTAAACCCAGATTTATGATTGATGGGTCAAAGAAAAAAATAGAAAAAAAATGATATTATGCCAAACTGCGCTCAAGTACTTAAATAAATAGACTTACACTTTCACATCATTTACCCAAATATTAATTGAGTTCAAAATAAAGAAAACAAACAAATAAAATTGTTTGTTTTTAAATGACAAAAGATTATTTGCATTTGTTTTACAAAATCCTTTAAAAGTAATTTAATTACTTAAATATTATGTGGTATAACTATGTACTATCAATCAACATATACATATATTATATAAATATATTATTTAGTATATAATTAATGTAAAAAAGCACCTTAAAAAGCAAAATTAAACTAAAAAAATATTTTGATTATCCAAAATAATGTTGATTTGACAGACAAATTTTATGTAATAGTTTTTTAAATTACTTCATACATTTTTGCTACCATTTTACAATAATAAAACAAACAATTTTGTCAAAGTTTTCAGATTGTCCTAAAAATAACCAGATCTTAAATTCTTGTCATTGACTCATCTATCATCTATTATTACACCGTGCTCTTTAATCACACCAGGTGAAAAGATCATGTCAGCAGTTACTTTAAGAGTGACAGTGTTTAACTAGCCAAGTTCAACAGGCAAACAAGGCCCTCCACACAAGGAAATCTGAACACTACTAAATGTCCATTATCTAAAACAGCCAAAATGTTCTTCACCGTTCAAAATCACTGTAAGCCTGTCCACTTCTGGAAACCAATCCACAGTAAAAGCATAGAAATGGACCATTGCCAGTGTTAGTCAATACAAACTTATCTTCTTGACCTAGACTTTACTTGTCCTGACACATGAGCTGGATTTCCAATTAAAAACTGGAATTCTCCTGGTAGGAATATGTGATTTTGATGGATGTACTTGGTCTGTTCCCTTGAGAGGTTAGTCTCTTTTTGGACAGGCTATGAGAAGTCGATTTGCAGTTCATCTTGGTGTCATGTCACTACCAATCTGACAACAGCTACTCATGACCGACCTAGTTAGCAGAAAACACCTGTGGTCTCTATTCAATATATCATCAAAACTGTCTGTCTGATGCATTTTTCTCCTGTCATACATGTCAGAAAGTACAGTAGACATTCTGTTACCAGAACAGAAAAATAAAACAAAGAACAAAACAGACAAGTTAAATGGTTCAAAGGTATGTTCACAGGGTGTCACGGTGGCGCAGTGGGTGGCACGATCACCTTACAGCAAGAAGGTCGCTGGTTCGAGCCTCGGCTGGATCAGTTGGAATTTCTGTGTGGAGTTTGCATGTTCTCCGCGTGTTCGCGTGGGTTTCGTCTGGGTTTCCCCCACAAGTTCAAAGACGTGGTTATAGGTGAATTGGGTAAGCTAAATTGTCCACAGTGTATGTGTGAAGGAGTGTGCATGGATGTTTCTCAGTGATGGGTTGTTGCTGGAAGGGCATCCGCTGCGTAAAACATATGCTGGATAAGTTGGCGGTTCATTCCACTGTGGCGACCCCAGATTAATAAAGGGACTAAGCCGAAATGAAAATGTTCACAATTGGCAACTTAAAAAAAAAAAACTAAAAAAAAAAAAAAAAGCAACCATAAAAAGAATTGAGTGCTCAAGCGTACTCGTTTTGTTTTTGTTTGTTTTTTTCAATGCTATTGCAGTTTAATACAGGTGTGAGAAATGGGCCTCCTCGCAGCAGATCCTAATTTGTGTATGATTGTGAAATTCTCATCTGTTTTTACTCATCTGCACATTTTATTTAAGCTTTACAACTGATTCAAAACACCATCACATGCAAACACAAGTAAACTTATGATGGTATCAAATTTTCTTGTTCAGATTAATAGTTTTTAATTAAGAAGCTTTTATTATGTATACTGTATTTAACGATACTGACCTAAGCTGCAAATAAAAGTTAAAAACAAATGTTTCAACCTAATTAAATTGCAAAAGGATTATAATGCACAATAAGTAACACTTTACAATAAAGTCTCATTAGTAAATGTTAGTTAACAGATTAAAATCAGCACTGAGAAAACGTCAGATTTATTAGTTACTGTTAATATTGGTATAAAAAAACATACAACATTAACTCAAATAAAATGATTATGAATTGTAATCAGATAACGTCTGTAATTTTAAAGCTTTATTAAGCATTAACGCTAGGAAGAAAGTAACATCACCTAAGATTAATAAGAGCTTTTGTAGTTTTCATCATTAGTTTAGTTAAATTAACTACTGTTAACTATTGGAACCTTATTGCAGTGTTAACATACAATAGACCCTTATAAATATTCACCATTTTTTTCAATCAATGTTTCAGCATGTAGTAAGCCAGATTAACATGGTAAAATGTTCACGTTTTAACTATTAAGTCTCCAAGCATTTGGTGCTACTTTAACACTACTGAAAAAGAGAGAGAGAGAGAGAGAGAGAGAGAGAGAGAGAGAGAGAGAGAGAAAAAAAGAATTGCCTCAAAAATCCTGAAGTAATGTTGAAAGTCTAGGATTCAGAATTAAGTTTAAGCCTGGAAATAAACAGAAAGGTTTCCATTTTGAAAAAAAATTCAAAACAAAGAAATGCAGAGACTTGAAATGAAAAACACATTAACAGCTGAACAGATGTTGCTCTTTGGATCAGTCTGAAGAAAACAATCATCAAGGGTTTTCAAAAACCCGTAGAGCTCGAGTGTGGCTGTCATTACAACAAAAGAGAGACAAAACAAATACCAAACCATGTTATTCAAAATCAAATCACCTGCTAGCCAAACATAAATTACAGCCTGAATGCGTGATACAACCAAAGCATTCAAGGACTGTAAAGCTTCAAGTCTTTGTTCCAAAACCTAGCATTTCCTGAAATCAAAGTGAAGCAAAGATGTAGGCAGAGGTTAAATGAAAGAGCAGTTCTTGTTTAAGCTCCCCCCATTATCAGCTCTCCATCCGCCTCGTTTGCACTTGAATCTTTTTGCCACGCGCTCGCGGTTCGTCCCTGCCAACTTTTTTTTTTTAGTGCGTTCCTCCTCCTCTTTTTTTTCTCTACGCCTCAAACCTGTCAAATCCTATAAGCGAAAACATATTGAACGCTCACTATTTTCTTTCTTGCTTGCTTGCTCCCCCCCCCCAAACCCCCCGTCTTTCACAGGACTGATGGATTTTCAATCTCTGAAACATTTGTCTGCATGACATCACCCTTGGGTTTTAACTGCATTATTTCACCAGATACTGTATAGAGGAGAGAAACACTTTCATTACCTTCATAATTCACTTTGAAAAATGTTCCCAATACGTCTTCTTTCTCTTTAGTTTAGCTGCTTATTACTACAGGAACAAAAAAACATCCCAACTTGTCACGGTGGCATGCACTTAATTAACTGTAAATAACAGAATGTGATTACAAAACACTGTGGTGGATGAGATTCCTGGACGCTGGCCTTGACACAAATGCAGTGCATGCTCATCAGATTCTACGTCACAGTTCCTTCTTATGTGGTCATGTGTAAACACGCATAAAACGCATGTTTAGCTCAGGCCCGGCATTGTTTTGTACATCAAACTCTACTAACATGCATTAACGTTACTGTACACTATTTGAGCTTTTAAACAGTTACAAAGTCCATACTGTAACCTCCATTTCAAACGCTTGGTGTAAGCAAGTAAAATAAAAAAAGGATGCACTGAATTCAAGCAAAGATGACAGTAGTCACATTTATATCATTTAAAAATAATAGGAATTAATTTAAGTTTCTGTTCAAAGAATCCTATCCTAGATAAATACCTACTAAATAGTATTTTTTTACTGATGTTTAGAATATATACAAAATTATAATTCAATTATACTTTTTAACTAAATTAAACATTTCTTCATATATACATATTTGTGGCCATAGTTGAGTTAGTATTTGCCACTCTTATGCCCAAAGTATACTTTGTTTTTCTTTCATTAACGCTAATAAAGTAAAACTCACAGTTGATTTAAAGTATGCTCTATTTACATTAACACTTACCTCCATTCCAATGTTAGTGCACTCCTGTAAAGAAATTTTGCATATGGTTCTTGACACAGAAATACCAATGTCTCCTTTGTTTTGTTTTTTGGGATTATTGTTGTAAATGGATTTGCACCACATTGATTTATCTCACTGTAAAAAATGTTTAAAAATCTATTCTCCAACACTGGGAAACTGCACACTCATTAAACATTGAGTATTGCTTGATTGTTATATTAGAACTTATGGTTATAGGAAAGACGACTGCTATAGCTAGGAAGACCATTAGATCTTATGTGAAATTGTGAGCACCTGTTAATTTTTTTGGAATAGACAAGTAATTAATTAAGTCTAATAATTTCTCTCTTTCTCTTGGATATTGTAATTTTTAACCTCAGTAAATTCTGTATTAATGAATTACCTACGCATCGACAATTAGTCAGAATTATTAGACCTCCTCAATTATTAGCACCCCTGTATATTATTTTCCCCAATTTCTGTTTTTCGGAGAGAAGAAATTTCTTTTGGGCGGTGCGGTGGCACAGTGGATAGCGCTGTCGCCTCACAACAAGAAGGTCGCTGGTTCGAGCCTTGGCTGGGTCAGTTGGCATTTGTGTGTGGAGTTTGCATATTCTCCCCGTGTTCGCGTGGGTTTCATAATAATAATAATAATAATAATAATAATAATAATAATAATAATAAT
>CAIGQW010000596.1:6924264-6954522 GCA_903798125.1 Danio choprae
ACAGACACACAAGAACAGTATCTCTGTATCTCTCTGTATCTCTCTCTCTCTCTCACGCAATCTTTTGCAGCCCCTCCATTCACACGCAAACAGCTGGGTGAGGAATGTGGGGAAAACATGCTGCCAGTTGTGTTTTAAACAGCACTGACTCCGCTGGTCACCCACTGCCACTTTGAAGCATTCACAGACACTCCTGATAACTGCACAGATAGACTATAATGTGGGATTGTGTAGTGCTGCTGTATGTTTGCATTGCTATGACCTTTGTCTAAAAGTGAAATAGATTACTGTACCTTTCTATGATGAATATGGCTCAGCTATAATGTACATTTGGTTCCAGTCTGGAAAAAAGAAAGGAAAAAATTTGATTATCAATGCCAAAACCAAACATTTTCTCCTGCACTGAATCATAACTCTTATCTTTAGTCGCACTTGCATACGCCAAACTTCAGTTTTACTCATATCTGTATTCCAAAGGTTTTACAGAGGGGTACGTTTATTTACATTTTATTCAGCAAAAAAAACTAAAGACATTTGAAAATGAAGACTAATTACTTTTGTCTGGTTGCAGTATTTTCTGAACTAGTGATAAAAAGAGATCCTCAAAATCCTTTTCTAACATACTAAAAAAGGGAACAAAAAAACCCTGTCTGTATCCATAATATAAATGCAAGCAAATTAGAATATATTTCATTAAATAATGTCTCACATGCATAATTAAAGTATTAAATATTAAAGTATAACGATAACTACTTTTTCTCATCCTATATTCACCTGCAAATATCTTTCCTTAAAAACAGTTTGAGTTGTACTGTATCTGGCAGATCAATTATCTTGTTTCTCCAACAAAGATGGTGACAGACAGATTGGTGGCCACCCACGTTCTTCACTAAATAGGCCTGATAGCATCTCAGTCACAACTACAGATTTTTTTTTTAAGATTAGTTGCTTAGAAGTAAACATACAAGTCTTTGGTATGAACTCTACAAAAGGCGGAGCTGGTTCAGATGGTGCAAACGTTTTCCACTAAACAGTACCATTTCTGTGGTGGATTCATATTTTCCTGGGCTGACAGCGCTGTTGGTTCCACTGCCTGAGTCAGACTGGGAGGGTCACACTGTCAATCTGCCATGCCATCACTGAAACAGAGCAGATTTTTTATGGGTGGGCTGCTTCTCCCCAGGGGCCAAATGTGTAGGCTGTGCTCATGGATGTTCTCGATTGCCCCCCTGCTTCTGACGCCCTGCATTGATGTAGTACACTTGACTGGCTCATTTTTCATTGTCATCTGACAGCTTGAAAAGGCAAGGTATGCTGCAAATGCCTTTGGGGTACTGACTGGTAGGTCGTGACCTATACAGTGAGAAAAACAACAACAAAGAAAACTGTTAAATGAAGCATTTATTTGAACAAGATAAAACTGCAAAATAAACTGTGTATTTTATTGTAGTTGCACAACTCTTTTAGTAATTATTAGTATTATTATTATAAAACTATTCAAAATATATTAAACATATGCAACGTATTTTAATGTTAAAAAATACATATTGACATAACAATTGCACATATATTTGACATTAAACATTTCCATTAAAAATGTTATTTTTGCTGTGAAAATTTATTTCACTAGCATTTTTCTTTTTTAATTACAATGAATAGTAATAATAATAATAATAATAATAATAATAATAATAATAATAAATTGTTGTATATAATTGTACAGTATTTAATACAAATAAACATTACTTGAAAAGTAAAGTAGTCATGTGGAGATACATAATGGATTATTAAAAAACTTTAAAGATATAAACTTGAAATTTTAAAATGCTAAGTTACAACACAGGAAAATAAGTATATTAACATCAATGACTTTATACTATGTGTGATTGTACATTCGTAACATTCTCTTACAGAAAAATATTTTGATATTTTGTTTAACATACCACATACAAAATATATTTATAATACTTGGAACATATACTACACTATTACTTTTATTAAATAAAATAGTTTTGTTAAAATATAAGTATTATTGAATAACATATAAATGTAATAATTTATATAGTGATAAGATATGAATAGGGAGACTTAAACAGATTTTTTATTTTTAAAAAAGCATTACAGTATAATCAATTTGAACATATAAATTTACACACACAAAAAACATACATAAATACATATACAGTTGATAAATAAATAAATGATTTAAAAACATAGCTAATAAAATATATATATTTTTAGGGAAAAATATTGTTATCACAATATCAACAACAATATTACACATTTATCCAGAATTACGCAGCCCTATTCTGATCTGTGGCTCCTGGTCAACTATAATCCAGACTCAGCATTGCAAATATCAATGATAAATTGATATTTCAAAATAATTAGAAAAATATGACGTGCTGTCATAATGACAAATACTAAATACCTTGAACAAGAACTATTATAAAATTTTGAGGGAAAAAAATATTGAAAAAAATTCACTGCACTTGGGAAACATTTGAAAAACAATAATAATTTCACAGGAGGGCAAATAAATTGTCTTCAAATGTACATATTAATACTACTACTTGGGACCTTAAATGCGTTGCTTGTATTCTTCTTTTGAAAGTCATTTTTGGAGAGGAAATCAAATGCTTAATGAATAAATGTAAATTCATATTCACATACAGTATATGTTACATTAGACACCCATATATTATCCACATAATAATAGATCATAATGTGAATTTATGTATAGTTTTTATTTACAGATTCCAACAACCCGCAAACACAACACAATCAGACTCACCAGTATTCTTCATCTGGGCTCTGTTGTGCAGCAGAAGGCGGTTCAGTTTTCAGGATGCTGTACATGAAGGCACTGAAGGGACTGTGTGACGATGCTGACTGCCATGCTCAGCTGGACTGGTATAATGTGCCAGTTTAAGAAACTTCATACAGCCGCTGCTCAAGCCAGAATTGACTTTGGCAAACACTCTGAAACCTCAAGATCCTTAACAACTTATGTCCTTTTTGCCATCCAAGGCAAGCAGAGCGCTGTCAAAGTCTTGTCAGGAAACCTCAAACCAGAGAAGTGTATCAAAGAGGCCTACAGACACTTGCGCCAGAGACTCCTGCAACTAAATGAGCCAAGAAATAACAGTTTGGCCGATTTATGTCTTGTGCACTACCACAATACCGGGATATGACATGAAATACTGTATAACTGCTTTTACAGCACTACGCGTGGTGACAGCGGTGTCAAATGTAAGCCAAACACAATGTTATCATTGCTACGCACAAATAAAGCAAATGTTTGGCAAACATTCACACATTTTTCGAATAAAGTGTAAATATAAAGGCACCTTTGTGGGGATATTTCTTTGTAAATTGTTGGTCGTATTAACTTCGTTTAAATCTAACTTTGCGTTGTTTGTGACTCGGCTATTTAAGATGGCCGCCTTGAAACTACGTTGTCAAGCACTTTTGTTGAACTTACATTTTCATAACAAAAGAAAGCGTGCGCATGTTGATAAACAAAAACGTGCTGCTTTGTTGTGGAAAGAAACGTCTTCGTCCCCGCTGCCATCCGGAAAAAAATGACCGAAGCCGAAGAGACTCGAGAACTTTGCGATTTCACTTAGGGCGCAGCTCCAGCTCCTCAATGTTAATGAGATTACGTCAACGGTTTTGATTTTACGTGTCCAGGCAAAGCTGTTATCCAATCAGTGTATTAATATTCATGAGATATTCATAATTATTTAAAATAAATTGCGATATATTTGGTCAAATTTAACACATATAATACAATGGTTAATATAATATAGTCATATCAACACAGTCCAGTCAATATCAGAAATAAGTCATTTATTAACAAAACAAAAAAAAACACACAATTAACAAAATTACTCAAAGGATCTGTATTCGTGAAAGTGGACTATAAGCGCTGAACGAAACAAAAACATTACCATCAAAACAACAGAAAAAGCAAGCAGCACGCCAAACGCTGCAATCATAGCTCCCCGATGAGCCTCAGGTGGAACACGCCATCCACTATCACCAAAAATGAATCAATGAAGAATAAATAAATAAATAAACCTATAATAAAACGAGAAATACCGGGTTTAGTAGGACCTAACACATGTATGAATTCATGCATACAACTGTCTTTATATTTAAAATATATAGTTGAAGTATGACCATTTCAATGTGGTCTATCATTGGCCCATGAACATTTCCTGCTTGTTATCAAACTTTCTCATAACTGTAACAAGAGGCAATTCAATCATAACTTCGTGATAAAACAGCTATCGTAACATTATTAATATGTGGCTCTTTTTGGATTCTCGGAAGCTATCAAAATTAAAAATGTGAAAAGAGGAAATACGTAGGGACCATTGTTTTTGTTTACATCCCTCAAAATGGTCTATATATAGTTTTATATATGGTTATATATAGTGCTATACTCTTTCTAGTTTTATATATACTTTTATAGTACTCATAGGATCAGCATATAATATTTTATATATATTTAAATAATCTAAATAACTGTTGTTTCATATAGATAACTGTTAGTTAATTAATTAATCAATTTATTCAAATAATATAATGTTTACATTTGTATAATTTAAAAAATATGTATCTTATACTAATACTATTAATATTAATAGATTATACAATGCTTTAATGTTTTATTAATAATTATCCATTTAATGAATATTAATCGTGATTCTAACCAATCCTTGCTATTTGATCTCGATAATTAAAGGGGTAATGTTAAGTTAGTTCACCCAGAAATGAACATCTTTTTACTCATCCTCATGTTCAAAACCTGTTTCAGTTACTCTTTTTTTTCTGTTGAACACAAAGAAACATATAGTGAAGAATTCTGTAAAAAAATATGTATCTTTGTTCCTACTAGGCGGTTCATTCCGCTGTGGCAACCCCTGATTAATAAAGGGACTAAGCCGAAAAGAAAATGAATGAATGAATGAATGTTCCTACTATGGATGCCAAATGCCTGCTTTTTCCCAACATTCTTCAGAATATCTCGTTTTGTGTTCAACATAAGAAAGAAATTCATACAAGTTTAGGACCACTTGAGTGCGAGTAAATGATGATGAAACTTTCCTTTTTGGGGTAAACTATCCCATCAATTTTGTGTTGCAGAAATACTACTGTACAGAAAAACATTTGTATGTTACACCTTTCTGCCACTAGAGGGAGCCGCGAAAACAAACTCCACTGATGACGTGTCGAGCAACATGGCAGCGCCTATGAGGGAGCACAACAAGCACACCAACATGGATCTTTCTGATCTGAAACTTGCAGACAGCAGTAAATCTGACTCTCCTTCAGAGGATGGAGACCTTACAGATGATATAGTTGTACTTGTGCAGAAAGAGATCGGTGGAGATCTGAAGTCGCTAAAGAAGGTGTCTGGGCTTTTGGAGAAACTGACATTAGAAAACAAGCAGCTAGAAGAGCAGGTAAATAATACAAATATACGCTCTGTACAAATTATTTATTAGGAGTTTTTATATACAGCTGTGGGGAGGGGCAAATATTATTTTCTTTTATTGTCTTTTTGTTTTATTCTGCGAATTACTGATGACATTTCTTCTCTGTTTAAAGAAAAGCCATTTAGAGAATAAAAGAAAAAAGATGACGTGTGAAACTTTATTTTCAAAATGTCTGTTTATTAATTTGATAAGTACTATTATTTTGAGAGTGCATGTCATTTATTATGTTATGAAATGATACTTGTATTAAATATGCCTGGCAAAACCTTTTTTTGGTATGTAAACTGTTTATAATTATAATTTATGGTGGTGTTTTCTGTAAATCATGGTAAAAATTCCATTAAAATTGTATAGTATTTATGTACTCATTCATTTTCCTTCGGCTTAGTCCCTGATTTATCAGGGGTCACCACTGCGGAATGAACCGCTAAGTACTCTGGCATATGTTTTATGCAGCAGATGGTTTTTTATGTATTAATATATTTATTTGTTTATATTTTACATTTACTCATTTAACTTAGCAGAGTCACATGCAAAGTCAAAGTGTAAGGCAAAATACACCCAATACTGTTCAAGGGATAGGAAAGATAACTCTGTCATATTTACTCCTCATTTTGTTACAGTGTTCTACATCATTTCTTCCATGGAAGTTGGAACAAAGTAAATTTTCCATAATGCTGGTTATTCAGTCCCCAGTGACTTCCATTGTATTTTATTTATTTCTTTATTTATTTTGTCTATTAAATAATTCAAATGTAACCAAAACTGCTTAGCTACCAGCATTCCCCCAAAAACCCCTTTTGAATAAAAAGTAATAAATAAAATAACAATGGAAATTACCTTTAATGCAACATATTTATGTATTTATTACAACTTTAGTCTTATTTGATTATTGTTTTATGTATTATTTTCATTTATTCATTTTTATTATTTATTTCTATTTAATATTTATTTATTTTACTTCATTTTTTTTACCTAAGTTGTACTATTTATTTTCAAGTATTAATTTTAGATACTCAAAGTTAAAGGGGTAGTTCACCCAAAAATAAAAATGTACTTATTAATTATTAAAAATAATTATTTAATAATTATATTAAATATATAAATGTATAAAATAAAAATATATAAGATAGTGTTTTTTAAATAACTATTTATTAAATAGTTAAGTATAACCATTTACTCACTCTCAAGTGGTTCCAAACCTTTATGAGTTGTTTTTTTTCTGTTGAACACTAAACAAGATATTAAAAATGTGGAACCATTGACATCCATAGTAGGAAAAAAAATCATCTACTTTCAACAGAATAAAGAAACTCATACACGTCAGTGACAAGTGAAGGGTAAGTAAATGATGGAAGAATCGTTTTTTAAAGTGAACTATCCCTTTAAGCATGCATCATTATGTAAATCTGCTATACCGCTTCAGGATGACTTGTCTGTGATTTGTACGTGCAGGTGCAGACAGTGTCGTCTTCAGTGCCGCTGCGTGTGTCTGCAGCTCTGTTTGCAGCAGAGGAGTCTCGGGAGAAGCTGAAATCTCTACTGGAGAAGGAGAGGCTGTTGTCCAACAAACTGCAGCAGCATCTGCAGGGCGCACAGGTCTGGGCTGACAGCATCGGGCAGGTCCTGGGACAGCTGGACACATTAGAGAGACATATGAAGTACCTGCAATGTCTGGCACGTATCGAAGAGCTCAGGTATATTTCAGAGGGTTAAGGCAAGACACTGTAAATAAAAAAAGAAAGCTTTCGATTTAGAGATTTTTTTTTTGTTTTTTGTTCATTCACTACTGTAAAGAACATATTATGTACATATAATAAACCATTACTTTTATTGCACTTAGTCAGTTTCTGTTTGTGGATTTATATTACAATACATATTTTTTAAGGCTGTTTTCTTAAAATGAGTTGTTTTTTTGCACAGAACTGCACAGTTCTATACAGCCACACACACACACACACACACACACACACACACACACACACTTATTTTGATAAATCTGATGGGGTTTTTTTTACAGAACTTAAAAAACAGCATTTGCTTATACATAATTTGCCTCATATACAATTAACAACATTTACAAAAAAGGTGTAAATGTATATATTTCCCTGGCTCTTTGCTGTTTTTTCTAATTATGAAAAAGAATTACCCCCAAAAAAATCCTTCTCTGAAAAATCCTTACATAAAATTAACCCAACTTGAGATTTTTGTGCTAATGAAATGTATGCAAATTAGCTCACATTTAATTTAACAATGCCTAATTTGTGTAAACATAAAATTTTAGCAATCTTGTAATACAAAAACTGTATGCAATCTTTAATGTAATCAATCAACTGCAGAAGTATAGTGATACAGTAACTATTAGTTCATTTTTTTTATCTGTTCACCTACAGTGTATCGCATTAAATTGGAATGTAACACAGGTTTGCACTTTGCTTCTTTTATGCTGCATCAGTGACAGTATCCAGCAGTATCTGATGACCAATAGCGTGTGGGATGCGGTCGGAGCCATTGACAGTATGGCATCTCTGGATATGGGTTTGAGGGAGTCAGGCTGTCTCCACCTGCAGGCTTTCCTTAGAGAAACACTTCGGTTTTGGCACAAGATTCTTAAAGACAAACTGACCAGGTATGTAACGCGCAGGACGTTTAGAGTAAGTATAAAGGCTTCTAAGATGATCCTAAATGTTTAAGTGTGTTTCAGTGATTTTGAGGAAGTCCTGACGCAGTTCCACTGGCCGTTCATCTCAGCCCCGACCCAGACTCTCTCTCCCCCAGCAAACGCACAGGAGCTCAACAGCCAGCTGGAGCTGCTCGTCTCCCAGCTTCTGTCTCTACAGACCTCGTATCCTTAAGGATTAGTAAATGCTGAACTATGATTAACAAGTGATGTACAAGCATTGTAAATTGTTTGTTCTTGTTTGTAAATACATTACCTATGTGTCCCATATTGTAAAGTGTCATTGTACCTTTATATTTTTTAAGATGCAAAGGTGGTCATTTTCCTTAACAGCTGCTGAAGCGATGACCTTATATCAGAGAATAAGGAAGCATCAGCTTGTCCTGGACAGTTCCAGACTCCTCCACTCTCACTGCCCATTCAGATCATGCTGCTTCCCCTTAGTAAAAGATTCAGGTATCACTTCACCGGAAACCGCCAGACCAACAACTTAAGCAAGGTCATTAACTACTCAGTTATTTATTTCTATTCGGTCTAAACACAAAATTCCTTTTCATTCTGTATCCTAGTGGGCATTGCTTGATCATATACTCACAGACTAGGGCTGCACGATATTGGGAAAAATCTGACATAGTGATATTTAGTTTTTCTGAAATAAATATTGCGATTATAAATAAATATAGTTTCGCAAGATGACTTGAGTAACTCTATTTGGAAAGAATTCATAATTTTAGATTGATTTGGATGATTTTGTGGGTGAGTGCATCTGCACAAAGAATAATATACAATAGAAAAGTATACAAAATAAAGTAAAGCTCTGATGAAAAAAGCTGAAAGTTTAAAAATGAAATAAACAGTGCTTCATGGTTTTCTGTGGAGTCTAACAGCATTGAGGGTCATAATCGCAATGATCAAATATAAAACAACATTGTATAGTCTTTATTCTATAAATAAACAATTAAGCTTTGTTAAAGTGGCAAACTTTATAATACCCTTTGTCCAAATGGTTTAAATTCGCTTAAAATCTTACAGTAAACACATCAAATTTAAAATCAAAAGGTCATGTTATATTAATCCCAAAATGACATTGCAGATCCTGCCAAATGGCTATTGCAAAATTGCACATTGCAATATCAATGCTGAAACAATATATTGTGCAGCCCAATTAAAGACATTTCACTATCTCGATCCCAACCCCTTTTCTTTCGCCAACTTTGCATCCTGTCAATATACTGTCTTATCATAATAAAGGCAAAATATATGTCTTTAAAAAACAAATGAGTTTTGTGAAAAGGCAAGCTATTGATCAATAATCATGCATACAAAGAATGTATAATTAACTTAAATGAATCGTCTGTCACCTCTACAGCCAGAGTGGTATTTGACTCAGGTCCTCATTTGGATGGGAAACAGCTCCAACTTTATGGATGAGAAGATTCAGCCTATATTGGATCGTGCTAGAGCCAATGTTAACGCAAGGGTAAGTTTATCATCACTTTGGGTAAAAGACACATTTAAAAGATTATTTGAAGGAGTTGAAACACATTCAACAACATGAGCGATTACACTACAAAAACAATACAAACAAATGAATTTTCAACTCCCACAGAAAGAGGACAAACTTAAGCCATTTTAGATGCCATTTACACCTGTATTTAGCATTCAAGTACATAGTTTGCGCAAATCTACAGTCCATAATTTTTAGGTTAAAAAAAATATTCAGAATCTCCTTAACGTAGCCCAATTCACAATGGTAAGATTGTAATGTTTTCTAGTCTGAGTGGTAGGTTTTCTCTGGATTGCCACTGTTCGTCATTGCATTATCAAATCTGTATTAATACTAAGTAGTAGGATATATCATGTGATAAACATCTGTAATTTTGTGTGGCACACAAACATTGGATTCATCTGCGCCCAGGAGCTGCACTGATGTACAATCAAATAACTGCAGTTGCAGCTTTCAAACAGAGATGGAGACAAAGTGACAAAACTTGCAGACTAAAGATTTAAATCCTGCATCTTTTTTTACAGTCAACAGCAAATTCACGTTTAGGTCTGCCTTAATTGACAATGAGGGAATAGACCCTTTTCACATGACTCCACGCAGTGTACCCTTTCTTCCGACTACACAGAACTCCCCATGGACAATTTACCCAGTCACCTGTATATTTACTAGAGATACGGTTAGATGATGACTATGGCTGTTTTCAGTTATCTGCATTCAAGGCAATACATCTGACATCTAAAAACAAAACTTGCCTATCAGTGAGATTTCTGCTTGATCCGAGAAAATGGGACTTTAAACGGAGCGTATTGCTTATATATAGTTTATAAAAAATAGCTTACTCTTTTCTTAAACGCAATCACTTTCAAACTCAGAAAGCAGTTCAGTATTGAAAGAGAAACACTTGAACACATGGCCAATAATTTAGTTGTTAAAATGTTGTCTTAAATCACAATGTGCAGTGTTATTATTTTCAGTTGTAAATTTTCCAAAGAAGTGTCCCTTTCATTCAGTGGTAAAACGGAACTACTAATACACTGCTTTGCGGAAAGGCGGAAGTGAAGTGACGTCATTGTGAAAAGGCTCTATAGAGCCAAGTTCTCCTACTTGATTTTGTCATTACTTCAGTTTTATCGCAACTTGCCATTTGTAGGCATGAAAGTCTCGATCTGTCCTCCAGGTGGAGCTCTGCAGAGGTCTACTGACTCTGGCGCAGGAAAAGCTTGCCCACGATGCTCCTCGATTGCTCTACGACGATGCTCTCTTCTGCCATCTAGTGGACGAGGTGCTGCAGTTTGAAAAAGAGTTGCGCAGCACCCACAGTTATCCACGTATCTACCCCGGCGTCCTGCACATACTGCTGGAGGAGAGCGTGTTTCAGAAGTGGCTCAGTGTGGAGAGAAAGAGTAAGTCTGAATGCTACGCACTTCAGTCAAATTTTCAGTTTCAACGATGAATTAAGTTGTGTATGTCGCCCTCTAGTGGCTGTTGAGAAAGTGGACGCCATGCTGTCTGCAGAAGGAGCCTGGAGCTCTCAATATAAAGACATTACTGATATGGATGAGCTCAAAGCACCAGACTGCGCAGAGACCTTCATGACCCTTCTACTGGTCATCACAGGTATTGATAAAAGCTCATTCTTAGTAAATATCCTTATTCTTATGCCTAATAAAATATATATATATATATTTTTTAAAGATTTTGTATGAACAAATCCCTCAGTAAAAACCTTCAAAAAACAGATATGAATAAAACGTTAGTGCAGACGTATGACTCAATGCAGAAGAAAAAAATAACTAATTTGGAGAAAACGGGCATAAAATATCTATTTTAATCAAAATCTACAGACATAAATTGATAACGTGTGTATAAAGTAACATTTAAAAGTGTATTTTGGATGTTGTCTTTACATTACACTGAAAAAAAGACTTTATAAAGCCAAAATAGCCCAAAATCGACATGTATTAAAAATGACATCTTTTCCTTTAGTTCCCTATAGAAGTTGAATACTTGTTTCTGATTGCCTGTGCTGTCCTCCTCCTAGAACGATACCGCTCTCTGCCGTGTCAGCGGGCTCAGCTCAGTTTCCTGGCTTTGCAGAAGGAGCTGGTGGATGATTTTCGGATCCGCCTCACACAGGTCATGAAGGAAGAGTCCCGACAGCCACTGAGCTCCCGTTACTGCGCCATTCTCAATGCTGCCAACTACATCTCCACTGTTCTTAGTGACTGGGGTGACAATGTTGTAAGTGTTTTTGAGCCACAGTTTGGTTAACAGTAGTTAATGTGCCATCTTTAAGGTTCATGATAAATGTACTGTAGTAGCAATTTCCATAATATTCTAAGTTCCAAGGTTTTGTAAGTTACATAAAAAAGCATGTAGAAAATACTATTATATCAAAGGAAATTGAGCTGAAAAAAATAATATGACATATATTATAATATGACAAAATTATAACATGTAATATTAATCCATTAAATATTGTTTGTAAACAAAAAATATTTATTCTGTATTTTTTATATTTGTTCTATGTTTTAGAAAGTAACAGTGCTGAATACTAGAGTTATGACTCATATTTACAAATAAAATTGTATCATATATTAAAATAGAAAATGTTACATGTCTAAATGTCTAAAATGTAACAATATTTTACAGTCTTACTGTATTGTGATCACCTAAATGCAGCCTTGGTCAGCATAAGAGACTATACTAATTTACTTTGGAAATATATTTATTTAAAGAAAAAAAAAGTTGTTATAATGAATTAAGATCTTTACTCTCATATGTGTTCAAAGAACAGACGTATAAGAAAACGTTTTGTACTTTTAAATAATGGTTACCATTTGATATTTTAGGGTTTACAAAATATAATGAATATTATTAAAAAAATTAAAAAAAGAGCCTTCATTACACTTTTACTGACACATGAATAATAAACATAATGTAAACTTTTTTTCTACATCTTGATAGAGATCAGAAATGCTTACTTGTATTATATTTTCTCTCAGTTCTTCTTGCAGTTGCAGCAGGCTGCAGTGTCAGTGGGCGAGGAGATCCTGGGCCCTTTAGGGGCCACAGAGAGCGGCAGACTGGCCTCTCTGGAGGGATCTTTGTTTGAGGAACTGTTGGCTCTGTTGGAGAGGCTGAGAGGAGACATGCTGGGACGATTACTGGACGCAGTCATGAGAGACGTCAAGGAGAAGGCACAGCCGTACTGCAAAGACAGGTATGGGTCAAAAATACAGCCAACAGATGTGCTAATAATATCTGTAAATAATGTTAATAATGTATCTGTTATCTAATAATAATGAATCTTGAAAAATTAGGAAACTGTGAAATTGGGAAGGTTTCAGTCTGAGCAGTGATCTTTGGGTTGCTTTCTGTAACATTTTTTTGACATCTCTCCATGTTTAATCTGAATGTGTTTCAGATGGATCTCCTTGCCATCGCAGAGCGACCAGGCCACTATGTCATTATCCAGTTCTGCATGTCCCATGATGCTTTGCCTGCGGGATCACCTACTCCAGCTGCAGCAGATGTTATGTCTTCCTCTATTTCAGATGTTCTGGCAGGGCCTCGCTGAGAGACTCGACTGCTTCATCTATGAGGATGTCAGTCTTCTTCTTTCTTTTTTTTACCTGTTAAATCCTATTTGACTGCAAGCCTGCATTATGGGTTTTATATAATTTATCTTATTGTTATCAATACTGAAAGTCAAGTTGTGCTGCTTAAAGGTGAAGTATGTAAGTTTGACACACCTGGATCAAAACAAACGCAAGAGCAGGTTGCCAGATTGAAGACCAAAAGGAGCGAGTCTATCGATCAAGCTTAAACGCTGATTTAAACCTTGTTCTAAATAAAAGCAACAGCATGCTATAAAATGAATATTATCATTATTAAAAGCAGTTTTTGTTCTCACAAACACCTCAAATTGATATATTAGAAACTATTTCTTGCAGCTGAACAAGATACACTGACAATGATCACCTCACCTCGTGCTTTATTCAGTGTTAAATGCTAACAATGTGAGTTTGAATGCCATTTTACATGACATTTATTGCCATACTACTGAAAGCAGCAGCAGATAGTTCACCTCAGATCTTAAAAATAAAATAAACCGTCTGAAATTGAACTTTGAAATAATGCAAACCAACACATAGTGATTCAGCATGTACATTTAATAATGTTAAAGAGGTTTAATATGTATTAATTAGGTTATAAACCTTACCATTTCGTGAGTGAATGCATATTCTGTGCTTCTGAATGGCTGTACTGTATAGTTCAATGGCTGTCGTGTTTCGTCTGGAGCAAACAGCCAAATTGCTTATCACTGCAAATCTCGACACGTAGCGTGTTGTTAGGACACGGGGTTCCAATGTAACCTGCTCACCTAATGCTTACGTTCATAATATTTATATTATTTGCTAATTAATAACCTCATGTGGAACTCTGAATCTGTGTCACATTTCAGAGTCTGCTACTGTCCACCAGAGGTCACATTTCGGTCACGAGCGCATGCTTTGAGAGCCTTTCTGAATAAATGAATGAAATATGCGGTTTTCCAACAAGGCAAAATATAATTGGCTAAAGTGGCAGTGGGCGGGTTAAAATAACCAAAACAAAGACAGCGTTCTGGCACGAAACGCCTATTTTCAAAGTAGAATAACTTGACTTCAGCATTGTTTTTCAGATAAACAAGAATGTTCACTTGGCATGTTTCTTAAATATCTGCAAACATATTATGGTATTTTTATGCTTTAGAAGAGTAAAAAAAATGTACATACAGCACCTTTAATGTTTTTGTGCAAACCAGGATGAAACCTTTGATGAATATGAACAAGTTTAAAAAAGCAGTGTTTATTTGAAAAACACATTTTACTAACATAAATTATTTAGTATGTCCTGTCTGAATGAAAGTATTAACTGCTTAAAAAAACAACAACTACAGATTCCAAATTTTTATACAATTTGTATAATAGTATATTTATTAGCTTCAAACTACGGATATGTTTGCATGCACAACCAATATTTGTGCTTTTGTAAAGTTAGAGAAGATATAATATAGAGAAAACAATGTTCTTAAAATGATCCCTATTCACATGGATCCATAAAAACAAATAAAAAATTCTGTAATATGCGTTCCAGCCATTTTCCAAACCTTTGGATTATCAGGCCCATAAAACACCATTGTGTAAATGCTGATGAAAATGGCTCCTAATGCAGGACAATTAAAAACATATTCATTTTATACAATCTCTTCATGATGGGTAGGATTACCTGATCATGAAGTCTGCACGCAGTAGTTTATTGGCCTCTGTTGTTCACCTGTGTTTGGTTCTCATCCCTCAGCTCATCCTCTATAACCATTTCAATGAAGGCGGTGCTGCACAGCTTCAATACGACATGACCAGAAACCTTTTTCCTCTGTTTGGACACTACTGCAAGAGACCTGAAAACTTCTTCAAACAGTAAGTGTGTTGAAGAAATAAAATAATTGAAAACTGGCTGTTGAATTTTTAGGAAATAATGAACACGGGAGGTGTGTAATAACAAATTTATTTTTATATAGTGTCTTTAGAACTTAATTCTCAGAGTGCTTTAATCTAAAAACATATATGGATAAAACAATATTGTGTAACAGTAAAAGTGTAACCAGTCAAAACATTTAAAATACTAAAATACACACCTTAAAGATAGGCGAATCTAAAAATTGTTTAAGGATGATTTAAACACCTTAAAATATTCTGCACATGTCATATTATAGGGGAGTGAGTTCCAGAGTTTGAGCAAGTGAGGCAAAAGCCTGTTAAAAAACTGATGTGCATTAATTTCTAATAATTTAGTGTACCAGAGTAGATTATTACATTTATACTACGGTTACAAGACCTAATACATTGTTCAGACATTATATTTCAAGATATTTATTAGGTTTCTGTCCTCAAATGGCTTTTGTGTCCAGGACTAGTTTCTTACACATCCAAAGAATTTACTTACTTCGATTTCATCTTTTAAAACTGAAGGTATCATTGGGTGTAGTGATTCAAAACTGTATTGTCTGGAACTACTTTAGCTGTGCATTTTCAATGAAAATAATTGCACATCTTTATCATTTTCATCTGCCAATCAGAATTCAGCATTAAAAAGGTTCATAGTTTAATCAGAAATAATAGATAGAAAAACCTCATTGTAATTTCTCTCTTCCTCATATCAGTGTGAAGGAGGCCTGCATCCTCCTGACTTTAAAAGTGGGTCCGGCGCTGTTGCTGTGTGATGTTCTGAAGCAGTCAGAAGATGAGGATAGTCTTCTCAACCATCACCAGTCAAGTCCAGAATCAGCACTCAATGAGCTGGGAATCTACAAACTTGCCCCGAGTGATGTGCAGATCCTCCTGAACCTCCGCTCAGCCTGGCTCAATCAATCATAACTAACATCAATCCCATTATCACATAACACAGAATTATATACGCTTTACCCAGCACTAAAACACATCTCATGTGACTGAATAAAATATTATACATCCACTGATATTTCAATAGTATTTAAGATGAACTGAAACTCTGAAGGGAAATACAAAGAGTTGGTGAATGAAGATGTAAACAAAAATGTAAAAAGGAGAACAAAAGCTTCGTCTTTCATCAAAAACAAACAAATAAATTAATACATGTTTAAGTGCTTTCTTCTTTATTTGGAGTTAAGTGAATAATTTTATAGCACATTAAATATATGTAGGTATATGGGGGTATATTGATTTATCTCATCCATCTAGTGCAGATTAAACTGTTGGTTTTAACTAATGAAAGGGGAAAATATAGCAACATATAAATTAATATATTTATTAATATTAATATATATTTTAATTAGTGTTGAAAAAAAAGCATTAGTATTATTATAGCATTTTAAATATTTGTAGGCATGTTGGTCTATCTTATATATGCACGGCAGATCAAGCTGTGGTTGTTAACTCAGAAGAGAGAGAATCCAGGTGATGAGATCTGTATTTTGTAGTCTGCCGCCTGTTGCAGGATTAAAGCAGCGCTCCAGATTGTCAAGAGTCTGTGTGCTTTGGTCAATGGGCATCTGCATAGATAGAAAAACATAGAGACAGAATCAGATACATGTCTGTTGGTTTACATGAATCATAATAATATAAGGGTCAAAGACCTAATGTATTTTTTTATTATTTTATGTACATAGAAACCATATTAAATTAAAGGAAAGTGTTGTCTTAAATATTTCAAATAACATATATATATATATGTAAAATACTGATACTGCTTAAATTTTACAGCGTCAACACAGTGCATAAAATTATTAAACCATTAATCATTAAAAATCATCCACACATTTTTATCTCTGTTTAATTGAATATTTTTAGCAAATTCTTAAAAAATTATTTAAAATGGCAAAAAGAGCTTGCGCTTGCATAATCTTTTAAATCTGGCCCTACTGTAAATAACACGAAAATAACATTCTTTTGACCATGAATAACTGTGTTCTCCCCTACACATCTTACAACCAAAAAATAAAACTCTAATGAATTACTCTATATGAATTACTTGTTCCCTTCCTCACAGTAAATCAAAAGCATCTGCTAAATGACTAGGGGTTAGTTTCCACAACAACGCTTTCAGCTAAAAACAAGGACATTTTAATGGGTTTTGCCTGTTCGTTTACACGACAACAGCATTTTTGGGACTGAAAATGGATAAACGGGTTACAAAGTGGATGTTTTTGACAATGCCGCCATTGTCGTGTCCATGTAAACACCCAAAAAAAGAAAGTTGTGATTCGAGAAACAATGACATTACAGCTTTTGTTACAGCCTAATTTATACATTTTCCTCAAATTATAGGAACTTATATATATAATATACTGAAAAATATTATATTAATCAAAATATTTATTCTGCCTAATAAAAAAAAATGCATTCACTCAAAGGTAAAATATTTTTATAGATCATTAATTAATTGTATTATTTTGGTTCAACTTAAAATCAAAATCAAAGTAAAATTGTACTTTGCACTTAACTATAAAAATAATATAGTAAATACAGTATAATAAATATGACATTAGGCTATGCTATTGCTAGTTATGTTATTTTAAAGATCTGAGGTAAACTATCTGCTGGTGCTTTCAGTGTGGCTATAAATGTTACACAAGATGGTAATCAAACTCACATTACAAATACATAACTAAACAGCACAAAAACAGTACCCTTTTTCAAGTGTTCACATGAAATAAAATGCTGGTTTAAAGAAAAAATACTACTTTGAGGAAAAACTAATGCTTTTAATTTTCCCTGTTTTTTGCTTTAAGGCAAATTGAATAAAAAAGGTCAAAATATTTTTTCACTTAATCCAATATAAAAATGTACTTACACAATACACAATCGTTTAACTTGTTTCAGTGTAACTGGATCTTTGTTGTGCAAATGTGAAAAATGCAAGGGAAAAACATTTCTATTTTTGGCTACATCATAGCCATCATACATCATCTAATTATATAGCCTAAAAGTAAAGGGGAGACACTTCACCTCTGTTAAGGGTGCTGAACTGAAATCATGCTTCAGTAAATTCCTGATCTCAGTGCAGACGCGTGTGGCCTTCTTCAGAAGCATATCCTATTAGAAACCATTGCAAGTGAAAAGAAAACAAGAGGTTAACTCAGTGTATTTAACACTGCCTGGAGGTACATTATGGTGATTCTGGGCTCAGACAGACCTGCTGGTGGGTGCTGGAGGGAGACACTCTTGTGTTTTGCTTTTCTTCTTTTTGCCATGTAGAGGAAACGGAGTTGGTGGAGGGTGAAACATGGCCTTCAACCTCTACACATGTTGAGCTCAATAGGGCGTGAACAGCCTTTAGCCTGCCAAAGCCATAAAAGATAGTTAACTACAGCTTAAATGAAATAAACAGAAATGCAAAAGTCAGAATAAAACAAACTATACCCCCACTTGACCTACTTGACTAGTTGAACAAGAAAGAATATTGTGTTTACCTCAATTATCTCACATTTTTCATTAGGTAGATGAACGTAGCTCCTACCTTTCTAAACACATTGTCCTCTGTCCAGCCTGTATTGCAGCAATTGCGTCTGCAATAGGGGTTATTGCTGATATAGGGGTATTATTTACAGTGAACAGAAGCAGAATCTGAAGAAAACAAACACAAATTTCCTGCTCAAAAACTAGAATAACATCATAGAAGTCAACTATACAACTGTTCTGGTTCAAACAAATAATTTGTCAGGAAATTCAAAAGTCTATGACAGATTTGTTCAATGTTTAGATGCCATGGACACATAGAAGTATGATCATCCTTGTGTGAGGGTCCCCATCTTAAATATAAAGAAATTTAATATAGTTTCTTGCATACAGGTCTAATTTATAATGTTAAAAATTCATTCTATAACTGGGTCTGAAATTTTTAGGAAAATATGTGCTATTAGTTTAAACTACTGCATTTGTATTTTCATTATATTGCTACAGTATGAGTAAATGTACTCAATTTATTTGAGTATTTAAAATAGTGTATTATTTAATAATTAATAGTGATTTGTTTTTTGACAAATTTATTTTCATTTAACTTAAAATGTATAATTTTATTTAGATTAAATTAATTATTAATTATTTATTTTGTTTAGCTTTTATGCTTTTTCTCCAAACACATCCATGGAGAAATATATACTGTATTTATCCAGTTTGAAAACCACATGAAACAAATGTTTTCTGTACTGTCATAGACTCTAATCTCAAATATAGTTCAAATTCAAGTGTTTCTAAATTTTAAATACGTCCTGTGCAACTAATGTTTCAAATAGGTGGATGAATTTAATTCTCCATAATTTCTAAATGTAAAAAACTGACAAAGATAAGCAGAAATGGAGGAGTGTCTGACTACCGTGTTGTCCTGTGAAGAGGGTCTGTACCACAGGATGCTCAGCTCCTGGACTTCAGTGCTAGCTGATGGCCACAGATCTGACAAGGGCTGATCATGGTGAAAGAGTCACGAGAGAGAGAGACTATTAGTAGAGATTTCTTTTCTTTTTTTCTTATTTTAATAAATGTGTGAAGAGAAACCTGTATTCGTTGAGGCTCTAGTATTAGAGCAGCAGGAGGATCAGGAATATCCAACTGCTCTCTGTAAAATGGATGGTGATGCCTGAAGAAAGTGCGCAACTGTGAGAGTCTGAGAGCCAGTTTGGGATCACCGGATGCAGACAGAAGCCCATCGATATCCTGCATCACACCTGAATAACAACCAGTTATGTCATTAACTAAAAAAACACAGTGTGCTCCACTAAAACTGGTAACCTATATACTATAAAGACACATTTTCTTTGCTCATATTTACCAAGAATGCCAATATTGAGAGCAATTTATACCCACAACAAATGGTAGGTTTATTAAATGAGTAATTAATTGAAAAAATGAGCCATAGTTTAATATGCTTTACCTGGTTGTGAGGAGACCTGTAGCAGGTTGCTTAAGTGCAAGTAGTAGCGGGACACATGAACCCAGGTCAGCTGAGTGTATTTCCCGCTGTTTATTTCATGTTCAGTGTCTAGGAATGATTCAGGACTGGTGACACAAGTCTCAACATGTTCTAGCCCACCTGCCAATGAGATTCGCACATTCACGTAAACTACTGATTGATACATATTTATTATTAGGGGTGCACACTATTGCACTCATGATCATATTTATGAAAATACTCGATACCATAAAGCAATACCCCACACCAGTGTAAGTCACAGAAGCTTGTACAAAAAATTGTAACAGGCATAATTAAATGTACATTATATATTTGCTAAATGGATTAACTAGAATGTTTCATATTTATTTACCCAATATTTATTTAAAATACAAATTAAATTAATATGCATGTATTGGTATTGGCAAGTAGCAAACATTAAAGTACAGAAGTTGACTCATTCTGAAAATTAAAAGAGTACTAGTACATCTCTATTTATTATAGAAATATTTTGGATGAAATAATTAAAACCTTGATGAACTGGTGACTTCTTTCAAAATATATTGTTTGACATTACATTAGCTTATGGCTAATTAGGGTTTACCAGTGAAAACATTGAAGCAAAGCATATTAACCCTATACAACAAAACCAGTCACAAGTGTATGTTTGGAAATCATCAAAAGAATTGAGTAAATAAGCTTTCAGTTGATGTATGATTTGTTAGCATAGTACAATATTTGGCCAAGATACAACTATTTGAAAATCTGCAATCAATAGTTCAAGTTGTACAGAAATATGACAAAATCTCTATTGTGCAGTACCTAAAATCACACACACTTATACTCCTTATATAATTAAAGATATTCAGTAATACACTAAACAGATAAATAAGTAAATAAAATAAATTAATAAATGAAAAAAAATAAAACACAATGTTTAATCCATAATTCATTCATTCATTTTCTTTTCGGCTTAGTCCCTTTATTAATATGGGGTCGCCACAGCGGAATGAACCGCCAACTTATCCAGCATATCTTTTACGCAGCGGATGCCCTTCCAGCTGCAACCCATCTCTGGGAAACATCCACACACACTCATTCACACACATACACTACGGACAATTTAGCCTACACATGTCTTTGGACTTGTGGGGGAAACCGGATCACCCGGAGGAAACCCACGCAAACACGGGGAGAACATGCAAACTCCACACAGAAATGCCAACTGACCCAGCCGAGGCTCAAACCAGCGACCTTCTTGTTATGAGGCGATCATGCTACCCACTGCGCCACCGTGTAGCCGTTTAATCCATAATTAGAATGTTAATTAAAAATGAATTGAATGTTCATGTGGCAACAGAGGGAAAGTGCTTGCTCAGTTGAATTATTGTTCAAGGATAAAACTTTCTCAGTCTAGACAAAAAAAAATAAAAAATTAAAAAGGGTTCAGAAAAATACTGAGAAAGTTTACCAAAGCAAAGTTTTACCAATGCATATCACTAATCAACAATTAAGTTTTAATATATTTACAGTAGAAAATTTCCAAAAACATCTTCATGGAGCATGATCTTTTCCTAATATTAGAACTATTTTAGGCTTAAAAGAAGAATCTAAATAATTAAATAATTTTAATTATTAAATTATTTTAATTATTTAATTATTAAATACATTTTAATTATTAAAATAATTTTGATCCATACAATATATTTTTTTATTTATATATATATATATATATTTATTTATATATATTTGGGTATAGCCAAAAATATACATGTGCAATATAAGACTGGTTTTGTGGTCAAGGGTCACAAGGTCAATGATTTGGGGTTAAAGGTTACCACAAGGGAGGAAGAGATCATTCAATGCAAATGCAGGCAGGGATTTTATTGAAGAAAGTGGTACAGAGCCTTCAGTTTCTCCAGTAAATCCATGCAAACTGCTACATTTGCCAATAACTTCTGACATCTACAAAGCACAAGGATAAAAAAGGATAAATCATTTATACTCAGCACTCTCCATACTGTACAGATGTGTGGATTATGTAAAATACAGACCTTTAAAGCCATCCTACAACAAATCCAGCAGAGCAGAAGGCAGGCTTCTTTGGCTGTTTCCTAAGAACACATCACACATACACGTTTATAAATACTATAAAAGTACTCTGCCATTATTTTTAATTTTTGTCACATTTTACAACACCTTGCTGGTCTCTTCAGGGGATGGAGTTTTTTCAAACTCTTGCAAGTATATTAATGCCATTTCCAGGTAGCACCTATGAGTCAATCTGAAATAAACACACCAAAATGTTCTGTTTGAATAGAAGTAGAGGAGTATAAAGTTTTTAGGCCCATTTTTTCAGGGTTTTTTTTTCACTTTGAATTGTTTTTGCACTACTCTGCTTGTCTGCAAGATGTCAACACTGAGAATTTGTTTCTAACAACAGAAATGTTTTTAGAATGAAAACAAATCAATGGGTGGCCATGCTGTCGTATGCATATGCAAGGGGAATAAAAGATACAAAGACAAATTTTATTACTCATAACTTTCGAAGAAAAGAAAACAAGAACAGAGAATTGACATGAATGAATCTTTCTAGTCCTATATACTTTAAAATGCTGTGGTTATACAAAATACTTTGAGCTATACTTACTGGAAACTTTGGCTTTCAGTGTTGTCAGATGTGGTTAAACACCCAAACAGAGCCTCTAGGACTTTCTGGGGATTTGATTTTTGCTTGGAAATTAGATGTTTCCCCACCACTCCTGACGATAGAAATGACCAACCATCTTTAATTAATACTGGTTCACAAGATAAGAGGTCATCATATATAAAGAATACTCCTAATTGGTCTACCTGTACAGTAAAGAATATCAGCCTCCAGCTGCCGGTCTCTGTTGGCTGAGGCCTGAGAGATGCTGAGCGCAGATTGCAGAACTTCTTGAGCAGATATTAAAGGCCTCCAGAGATTGTCATCACCCTCAGAGGAACCTGATAGGGCCTGTGATGTTAAAGAAAGACCTGGAACAGAAAATCAATACGCAGTTTAACACAGTATTACAATATATGCTTGAGATTTCAAAATTGGCGTACAAACTAGCATTTTAAGAAGGAAATACCACCGCTTAGTTTAAAATTGTTCTAGTTTTAGGTTTTTTAGCACATCTGAATCGGTTTACAAAACATAAAACAAAAATGATAAAGTTAAAAATCACATTTAAAAAAAGCAGAAGAAATTTACTTAACTTGCTATTATTAATTATACATTTTTAGATCAATTTAAATAATTTGTCTAGCAAACATTCGTCAGTTTATTTAGCGGCCACATAAAAATATATATTGTTTATCTGTTGCTTAACTTAGAACTAGAGTCGTTAAGAAGACATTAGTAATTACCACAGAATTAACACTCACATGAACTGTGCAACATTTCGCTAAAATATCAAAAACAATGACTAATCTAAAACAAAAAACACATATAATACATATAATCAAGCAAAACACATAGACAAAAAGGTAAAAAAGAAAGTGAATGAAGTCAAAACAAAGGAAAAAAAGCTTTGTTTCTATATTTTACAAGTAGTTCTGGTTGAATTCATTTGAAATATCATAGTGAAATATCCTCACAGTGCTGTCTTATTATTGTCATATTGACATACCAATCCGCATTGTTGCCTTGGCCAGCAGGGGGAGCTGCGGATGATAAATATTCTTTATATCAGCTAGAAGTTCCACCGCACCTTCGGATTTGAGACTTACAGATTCTCCAGTGGCATTGAGCTGAAAACAAAGCACAAGATAACTACTAAAACACACGTAAAACACACATTTCATATAGTTGTAATTGTATTCTTCATACAGAATATGTTTTGCTTTGAAAAAGCATGTCCAAAGTAATAGAGGTGGAGGGTGGGGGGGGGCTCCGAACGCATTTTTTTGCAACTTAATTCTTCACTTGAGCTTGAAACTGGCAGAGCATACCGTTATACAAAAGTCGCTGTAAAAGATGCATGATACAAACACAACAATCAACTGCTAACATATAGCTAATTTAGCACGTGATTACATAAAAACACAGGAAAGGAAAAATTTGTTCTGTGTGAACTTTTGACCAAATTTTCCTCTCTCAAAGTCCCCGTGAAATCAAAATAAAGTTTTTTTTTTATTATTATTATCAGTATGTTAGTGTTAAGGATATCTAAAAGCTAGTGTGCTCCAAAACAGTGGCAAAATACGAATTTAGAAGATATAAACATCCCAAGCTTGAAGTTTGTCACTTCCGCCTTAATGAATCACTTTTTTGACATCACTTCGTACTTCAGTTTTTCATCAAATCTTCTCACCAATCAAATATTCTTTAGTATCTGACATGTCCGGACCCCTTAAACTCATTTGCTTTTTCTTTGATTAGCTTGATCTCAAGTATTTTCACTGGCCGAACTGTGATAAAAAACCCCACTATTGGCATTTTTTTAAACGGGAGGAGCTAGTCTATGTCCTGCCCTGTCTTCATGTTTCAGTTGAAATTACGTCACACATCAAAAAGAAATGCACATTTCATAGCACTTCACGGGACCTTCAACACTTGTTAGACAACAAAGACGTATTTTACAAGACTGCTGCATTGTAATTCAGCAATCATTTTGAGTATATGTCTACATTACCTGTTGCAGCAGCAGTTTCTGTGTGAGCAGATGCAGCGTCTGACTTCCTGCTCCTCTCAATTCACTAAGAAGCAGCACAGCCTCAGCTAAAGTCATTTGAGAGCGCAGAGACAGAGCACTGCGTCCAGATAACAAGCTCACAATCTCCTAAACAGGAACACATATGTGAAAGCCAACAGAAATAGTCAAGTTTGGGTCAGATTGCACTAAATCATAATCAACTCTCATAACTGACCTGCAGCATGGACGTATTGTCTTCTCTGGGTCTGCCACGGTGTGTGTTAAGCTGGACACCTTGTAGGAGCAGCAGGGCTTTAGTGTCTGGATCTCCCCAAGCCTCGGCCTCTGCCAGACCCTCTTTCAGCAGCTGGAGAGCCTCCGAACTGCTGTCTGCACCTTCATTAACATGCACAAGATGTCAAACAACACCCGAATTTGGCTATGTCCATTACATTAGGCTAGGCAAAGCGGCTAACCAGAGCAGATCGCAGTTCCAGGGATGTGGCCTACAAGAGAGCGAACCACAGCCAGCCTGCAGCGCAGCCAGAAAAGGACATGCATACGTTCTCTTGCTTCCACTGTTGCTGGAACATCTCTGGTGTGGAGATCGAGAACTGACTTTAGCTCCCTGGAGTTTGTCTGCAGGGGAAAATAAAGACATTTTCTTTAAGAATTCCATTTTTATTTTTTATTACAGGTTTCTCAAATGTTATAATTAAATATGCAAATAAGGCATTATTATATATTATTACATATTAACTAATTTGCATGCATGTTTTCTAGCATATTAATCTTAACATTGGATAAAGTCATGATTAAAAAACTTGTTCATTATTTTGTACATATTAGAGTCATAGGTTCAGGAATCTGTTTTAATCACTTTATAATTCAAAAAACTAATTTTAATTATTTATTTTTTGTAGAATCTACATATTTATTACTTTAATTATCAACATCATTATTATTTCTTGACTTATCTATGTACCTGCTTCAAATACCAAATCCATACATTTGTTTTAATATTAACGTGTATACAGTATATTGTTACTGATTGTACTTCATTGTTACTACATTACATATATTACATATATACAGTGCCCAGCATAAATGAGTACACCCCTCATAGATATCTCTTTTAAATGAATATTGTCTATAGGATGCTTTACAATAACATATTTGTATATATACATTATATTACTCCAAAGCCAAAACTAGATCTAATTGAACAAAATATCTTAAGATCATGGTTCAAAAAATAGTATAGCCAAATAAATATGTTAGAAAAAATAATAATAATAAAGAGTAAAAACCGAGAGAAATATAAAAATATTAAATTAAGTTGAAATTTTGTAGTTTGTAATAATTTTTTTGGCAATACCTCCTTTGTATTTAATGTATTATCTTTCTATTCCTTAGAAATTGGGTGACTAAACTCTTATCTTTATCTGATTATTAAAACTGTTTTGTATAAATGCACCAAAATGTATTGTCCTTTTTCACTGTGAAATAAATTAAAATATTCCTTTTAAAAAGGGGGTGTACTCATTTATGCTGTGCACAATATATCTATTTGTACTATATATTTATTTTAAGAAAACATCCTTTAAAAATGTATATCATAATTGATATCTATAGACACAAATTGATCAAGTGAGAAAAAACTGCATTTTGGATGTTCTTTATGAAAAGTCAGTTGTCTCACCTTAAGAGTCTCAAAATCTCTTTTGTAATGAACTGAATATGACGTTTACAGCATGGAAAACACAAGCGGTGAATTTGTGCAACTCAAACAGAGGTTCACATCACCTGATGTGCTTTAGCTCTGGCTCGTCTGAGAGCAGAAGATGGTGGTCTAGGAGGAGGCAGAGGGCGATAATCACTTTGAAACACAGGAGATTTCTGGATCAGCCTCAACGTGGACACTGACAGATCTGCACTGTAATAGACATGAAAGACATTTGGATTCTGGTTAATTGTTTTTTTTTTTTTTTGAAGAATGACAGATATAAATAGTGCTAAAATGGCCAAATATTAAAATGTCATGGATTTAAATTTACTGCAGTAATCCACTCAGAGAAGTGTGTTTTAAGCTGTTATGACAGAGGAAAACAAACTAAATGTCTTGCTTAAGATTACATTAATTTATTTAATCTTCAGATTTGGCATTTTTACAAAAAAAAATAGAAATTCATGTTTTGCCTTTTTTTTTAAGTTTATGAAACTGGGTTAATTTGAAGCAGAATTAAATAATGCAAAATTATTATAGTTTACTGTAGATTGAATATAATACTGTGACTTCCTAAAAAACATAGGAGAACTAGAAGTACAGAGAATTAAGTACAAATGGGTTCTAATTGAGTACACTGTAAAAATGCTGGTTTCCACACAATTGCTTCATGTAGTCCCAACACAAATAGATTAACTTAATTGTTTTTACAAATTTAAGTGGATTGTTCATAAAACAATTAAGTTGTCCCCCCAAAAATCTTTGAATAATTGTGTTGCAGCTCATTTTAAATAAGTAGTTTGAACGACCAGCAAAAATCATCTTTTGAGTGTACTATTCAAATTTAAAAGAACTGTTGTCCATTTAAATATATTTTAAAATGTTATTCATTCCTGAAATGTTAATGCTGAATTGTCAGCAGCTATTAATCCAGTCTTCGGTGTTGCATGAAATAGATATGATTCATAGCATTATTGATAGCTTTACCCTCATTTTGGATCATTTTAATGCATCCTTTCTAAACTTTAGTATTCATTTCTTTTAAAAACAACTCACACCAGCCCTAAGCTTTGTAATGATAGTTTACAATGTGCGCTCTTCCACATGATTTGCGTTTCTGCACTACCTGGCTGCCATCCTGCCCTGCTGCATGTTGATATTGGACAATAACAGTCTGATCTCCACTGCCAGCTCCAGTTCTTCAGGATCAGTACTCAAAGGATCTGGAGTGAAGAGCTCAGGAATAAGCAGAACGTGTGTTTCTTTTAGGAGCATGGCCTGAATGGGGCAATAGAGACACATAATGTTCACTTTGGCCTTAAAATTCTTGGCATTTGGTGCATGCATTTATAGTTGTGTTTATAGATTCATACTTTGTGGCCATCATTGCTACAGAGTAACAGGCCAAGATCTGGAAAGACGATTTAAGAGCAATGATAGCTGGACAGCGTCTTAATGTGAATAATGTGAAAGTAAAACTGCACCTTGATTTCTCCCAGTGTGAATTTCTTGGCAGTGATTTGGAGACCCTTGGATTCATCACTGAAGGAGGCATCAGGCAAACATGAAGTGCTAGACTGTTTCTCGAATTCGGATAACTCTGTGACAATAAATAATAGTATAAAGTGCACATAAACTTTACAAAGTATAATTTTTAGGTTACTCAGACTGGTGCTGCATGTTTTGATACAAAGAAACAAGATTAATTTTAATTTCAACATTATTTGTTCTTCTGCCGTTTATCACATGATCATCATTTACGTTTATCTTACATGATAATTATTATTTACTTAATACTTATTATTTCTAAATTTTAACGATTCAACTTTGTGTCTGCCATGTGCTCTTCTGCTCCTGCACTCTTGTTTCCCTTTACCACGCCCCCTTGTTTAGCCCTTATCTAATCCTTGTTAGTGTAAGTGTCTTCACCTGGTCCTTGTGTGGTTTCCTCCATTTATATTGTGCTCTCTACCCTCATGTCTTTGCTGGTTTGTTTTGTGTTTATGTCTTGTGCTCTGTATTTGTGCCTGAATGCCAAGAATCTTCTCTGCAGATTCCATTTGTTGTTTCTTAATTACTTACTTTGCTGTTATATTCCTTTTCTGCGTTGTTTTCATTTAGCAGTTTATTGTTTAAGTGAAGTTTGATTTATTTTATAGTTGTTGATATCAAGTAATTTTCAGCTATTCTGGTCTTTTGGGTCTTATTTCATTCTGCTCTTTATTTTCTTAGCTTTTTTAGAAGTTCTCATTTTAGCTTTAGCATCGAGTTATTTTATTTTTTTAAATAACTGAATTTAAAAACTAAATGATAACCCCACCCTTTACCTCATTCTGAATTTGGGTCCTCCATCCAGATCCCTGGCAGCCTTTTAAATGTTTTTATTTGTTTGTGTGTAATTGTAATTTAAACAATATTTGTTTCTTTTTTAATGTACAACTCTCCTGCTATTTTTGTTATTTTTGCTATAAAATGTAACAGTTCTAAAATAAAATAAATAATATTCGTAAGATTTGGATAATTATGATATGAAGCTAATATAATCTTGTTAATATTGTGTTATGCAGATTAAGGATTTGCAAATGTCCCTATCAAACTAGTACTGAAAAATATACCTGGTGGCGGTGACACAGGCAGCTCATGTATAGTACTACATATCGCTAAGATGAGATGAACTTTGGCCATCAGAAGCTGCTTGGTCAGTCGTGAGCCATAAATAGCTTTGATATCTGTACTTGGTCTCCTATTGACCATGTCCTCCAAAACCTAAAGAAGGGATCACGCATGCTAATCATCAAAAGTGTCATATGTAAAAGATTTGTAATGTAACTGTGAAAACAGGTAAACTTACTTGAAGGTTGGAAGGATCCATCAGGGGTTTTCCTTCATTAAATATTTTCTTTTCCTGTGGGATTTTTTTTTTATAAATAAATAAGTAAATAAAAAGGATAATGTACAATCACAATACTATATTTTTTAATCCATTCAAAAGTGTGCTGTTGAAAACTTTTGAAAATAATTTAAAATAATTTAAAATATTTAAAATAATTTGCCTTTATGCATCAAAGCTGCATCAAAAATTCTGAAAAAAAAATGTTATATAATAATATAAATAATAAATAATAACAATAATGTCATTGTCACTGAATATTACAATTTTCTTATACAGTATATAATTTAATATATATATTAAAATGTAATTTATTTCTGAGAGAAAAGTTTAATTTTCAGCAATAATTTTCTAATCTTTAGTGTCACGTGATCCTTCAGAAATAATTTTTAATGTGCTGATTTTTAGTAACAGTTAATATTTTGAAATGCTGAAAGCAGCTGTGCTGTTTCAAATTTTTGTAAAAACTATTAGCCTTTTTTTTTTTATTGTTTGAGGAAAAGGCCTACTGTGACATGAACACTCAGGAAAACTGGTTTCACTGCATACACATGTTAAAGTGGTTTAATGGCAATGAGACAGTTTTCAGTGAAAAGAGGTGGTGCAGTGGGTTGCACGCTTGCCTCACAGCAAGAAGGTTTCTGTGTGGAGTTTGCATGTTCTCCTCGTGTTCACGTGGGTTTCCTCCGGGTGCTCCGGTTTCCCCCACAAGTCCAAAAACATGGTATAGGTGAATTGCGTAAGCTAAATTGTCTGTAGTGCGTGCGTGCGTGTGTGTGTGTGTGTGTGTGTGTGTGTGTGTGTGTGTGTGTGTGTG
>CAIGQW010000596.1:6954532-6983334 GCA_903798125.1 Danio choprae
GTGTGTGTGTGTGTGTGTGTGTGTGTGTGTGTGTGTGTGTGTGTGTGTGAATGAGTGTGTATGGATGTTTCCCAGTACTGGGTTGCGGCTGGAAGGGCATCCGCTGCGTTAAACATATGCTGGATAAATTGGCAGTGCATTCTGCTGTGGTGACCACAGATTAATAAAGGGACTAAGCCAAAAAGAAAATTAATGAATAAACTTTAATTAAAAAAATGATTTAAAAATAAAAAAAATGCCTCTAAAATTATTAGTTTGAGGTCTGATTTTTTTTATCAGATCAAGACAACTCATTGCTTCTTTATACAGAAGACAACTACATATCTTTTTTTTGTCAGATGCAATATTTTATATTATTTTAAATTGCATTACCCCAGATGGCTTTTTTGCTCTGTGTAGGCCTCCATTAGGTACAGGGATTCCTTCACCAAATGTGAGACTGCTAAGTTGTTTAACCGCTTGAGTGAAGACCCCCAACTCTGTTAATACCTTTACCTGTATACACAAACACACATGTAAACAATCCATCTACAGTCACTGCAACTCCAGCTTACAGGCAGGATATACAGGAAACTGCATGGACTACACTACTCAACGTGCCCAAACCTTCATTATTCTGCATGAGACAGTGAGGTATGGATCCCGACACACAGATCTTGTAATATACAGGTACAGGGCCAGCACAGGTAGAACCTGAAATAATAGATGTTGAATATTAATATGTATCAGACATCAATTGTTAAATCCACAAACACTGCTCTAATATAAGTATGTATGTATAAATGTCTCTTTAGTACCTTGAGAAAGTGTCCTGAAGAGTACAGCCAGTGGCAGAGAAAAGACAAACTGGCAACAGTGGTACCGAGATTCCCTCGATCCGGCTCAGAGAAGAGGTCAATGCCTGGGATGAGCTCCGTCTCCAGAGAATATGTGGAGTATGACAGGTCCATCATTGGATGTGGCAAAGAGGCCGAAAGTAGACACTGTAGATTATGAGATATTATTACTGTTAATGTTTTATTCATTCATTTTCCTTCAGCTTAGTCTCTGATTTATCAGAGGTCACCCCAGCGAAATGAACCACCAACTATTCCAGCATATGTTTTATGCAGTGGATGCCCTTCCAGCCACAACCCAGTAATGGGAAACACTTTTACACACTAACACACACTCATACACTATGGCCAATTTAGTTTACCCAATTCACTTATAGCACATGTCTTTGGAATGTGGGGGAAAACAGAGCACCCGGAAGACACGTGGAACATACAAACTCTACACAGAATCTGGCCCAACCAGGACTCGGACCAGCAACCTTCTTCACAATTCAAACCCAAGGATATATAGCGCCATGAAAGTCCTTGCTGTACTTAACATTTCATTTACACTTAATATTTACATTAACATGTCATGTTCAAAGAACTTTAGTAAAATTTGTTGAATTCAATACTATTAATATTCAAATACGGTTTCTAAAATATTGCTAAAATGTGCATTATTTGTCATTGTTATGGTACAAATTTTTAATGTAACACTTTTAAATTGAGAATTTCTCTGTTTTTCTTAAATTATTTGGTTAGAACTTTTTGCAGTTTTGCAGCTTTGGTACTAACTGCTCTAATGTATATAAACATACAGTATATTTTAATGAATAGCATGTCATAGAAGTAAGGGATGTACTCATTTATGCACTGTACATGCACATCAAAAGGCTGATAACTCACAAAAATCAGCTTCTTAAAATAACATTTTGTCCAAATTTACATGCAAACCAATGACCAGGCATTGCAAGTAAACTGAACATGACTTTATTAATTCATCAGTTTATCTCCCAGAACTGATGTCAAAATGTAATCACTTGTGCATGTAACTCTGAGTATTTTATTTGTTATGTGATTTTAATAAATCATTAAAAACCAAAGGAGAATATTACTGTCAGTGGAAACTTCCAGGTCAGATATTATCCTATTAAGATAAGTTTTAAACTTATTTGGGTCAATAAACCTTCTGAGTTTTCACCTCCCTTACTGCTAAACTTTTGGTTTGCTCTGAATGTGCTTACATTTGTTCCTGGGATGTGTTCCCGTCAGATATCGCGCATGCACACTTTAATGAACTGACGGAAACCGGATTGATGGGTTTACATGCTTGACAATATTGGCGTAAAAAACAATCTGTGACAATCTGTTTACCCTTAAACCATTTATGACCTTATTTCAATAAAGGAAAACAGGTTAACACATTTAAATGACCATGTGCGCTGCCAACTCATGAAGTATAATCGTGTTAAGAATAAGAGAGTAACTCAATTCTGACCTTGAAGAGTTTGGCAGAGAGAAGGCAGCACTTTGTGCGCTGGTGGATGTTTGAAGTAAGGATATGCCTGTCAAGAGAAAGAGCAGAAATTATACAGCTGTAATGGAAAGCTGTCACAAAAACACCTTTTGGGTTTTCACTCACTGTGCGATCTTGGCTGAAAGCACAGCTCCCTGGAGACAGCCCCATATCCCCGCATGCCTCAGTGTTTCCTGAGAGGAGCCGCTGCCCCAGGTGTCTCCATCCCAAGACTCCAGAACTCCAGAGCTTTGAAAAGCACAGTCCAGAGCTTTAGTCCAGCAGGAGTGTGCAGACCTATTCACAAACACAAATAAAGACACTAATACAAGACTTTTTTTTCTTATTATTACTGTGCAATCACTGAATTAGACTAAGGTTCAAATGTTTGGGGTCAGTATTTTTATGCACATATCTTACTTTAGATTTCCATTGTAGAAATGCAGGTTTCCGAGGTCATGGTGAGCTTGCACCAGAAAGGAGTTGCACTTATTTGCTTTGAGATATTCTGTGTGACATGACAAAATGGAGATGGAGATCAAAATGAGAGAATATTAAGTTATCCTGACCAAAGTAAAAAAAGCAGTTACATACATTTTGAAGCACAGTATAAAAGCTTAAATAAGATATCTGAAAAACATCACTGATCAAAATTAGAGAACACTTTCAAATCATCTCAGTTATTGGTGTAAATCTGGCACCTGTTGTAATTTCCTTAATTGTCTGATATATCCTATTTAACTGCCAATGTAACTTTACAGTTTTCACTGATTTTGCAAGATGGTAAGCCATTCTAAAGGGAACGAAACCTCTCAAAACCCATCTGTCACACTGCAAAAGAGTTAAAGTAGTTACTTGAAGCTGAAAACGCTGAAATAATGAAATGGCCTGCCCAGAGACCTGACTTAAACCTTATTGAAAATCTCTTCCCACTAATTTTTGACTGCTGTAACCTTTAGAAATTCTAGTTTCTAGTTAATCATTGCTGTTCATGTTTTGATCAATGTGTTTTCCACACAAAATAGCAATGCAAAATTAGTATGGAAAAGACACAACAAAATTCCCTTCAAATTTTCAATGATGAAAATTACATTATTAAAAAAAGGTGTTTAAGAATTTGTTTTATTATTATGATTTCCACTGTATTAGCTTGTTTATACGCAAATTTTGCTGGTAACATGTCAGAGTTCAGATTGGTTCTCACTAATAGCATTGTTGTAGGAGGTGAAGACCGTCTGGAGCTGTGTTGGAGGCAGTGTGGTGCTGTAGATGGAGCCCAGAGAGCTGAAGTCTTCTTTAGACAGGTCTGGAGGGTTGATGCCTGGAGGAGTACGAGCTGCCATGCTGAGTTCCACCTTCCCCTGCAGAATGCCGCTGGTCTCTTTAGAGAATGGCACTTTGACATACGCTACACAGGACACAGATATAAAAAGGGTGTAAATTGAAAGTATTAATAAAATAGATAGATAGTTTAGTGTGCAAAAACCTAATAAGCCTTACATGGGCAAACCCATGTTAAATTCATATGTGAAGTAGGTGAAACCCATGTGATCAAGTTTAAAATGTGCAAAGAAACAAATTTAAAGAAAAACTCTGAACATAGTTCTCAATGTCATACTTACGATGCTGTGTGTCAGCTAGTAGCAGCAGGAGCAATTTTTTGCTGTGCTGAAAAGTCAGTTTGTGATGTTGCCTCTTCAGTGTCTCTCTGAAACAGTGCAGTGTGTCCTCGACATCAAGCGGTACACACACCAAACACATGGCTTTCTGTACATCTGCAGTAATGAGAAAAAATATAACATACAAACCATTATATATACTGAAAATCACCTAAGACACGCAAACACACACACACAAAAACTTTGATAAATGAGACTTGGTAACCATTATCTGTACCTGCAAGTTCTTTGAGCTCTGGAGTATCATTGGCAGTAACCATAATGGGACCTTTTCCTGTAGGAAATAATACTTGCCTGCTTGCATAATTCCTGCAGGTTACCTATGAACATCAGTCACAAAACCAACTCAGATCAGTGTTGTCATTTCAGTGTGTTTAACCTATCTGTCTTTTTCACAGACCTTCACTGATTACTATCAGATGTCTCAGTGGTGACTTTTCAGTTATGTGGTGATTGTTTGTGTTTTTCACTGTCTGTGTGGTGTAAATTGGGCTTAAAGGGACAGTTCACCCCAAAAATTTAATTCATTCATCCCAAGTAGCTCCAAAGCTCTATGAGTTTCTTACTTCCATTGAACACAAAAGAATGTATTTTGAAAAAAGCTGAAAACCCGTAACCATTGACTTTTATAGTAGAAAAAACAAATACTATGAAAGTAAATTGTTACAGGTTTCCAGCATTTTTCAAAATATCTCCTTTTACGTTCAACAAAAGAAAGAAACTCAGAGGTTTTGAACAAGTAAAATGTAAAAAAAATGTAAAACTATACATTTAAAGTATGAACAACTGGAATATATATTATGACCTCAGAATGCACACATTATTTTGAATGATGTGCATGTGATTATTTCTGTCTACCTTCTCTCCAGAGAGGATCTCAGTGTAGGTGAAGTGAGGTTGTGGTGCTGGAGGGCCCCCCAAACAGCTGATCCTGTCCAGCAGTCTCCTCTGCGCATGCACCAGCACAGGGGTTACCATGTGTGAGTAGCGTTCCCTGAAACCCATGAGCACCTTGTATTTCAATAGATACTCTTTTGGATAAACAATCGTATTCATGAACATTTCAATCCTTTGTAATTTTTCAGCCAGCTACCGAGTGTAGGTGTTGAAAAGTAGAGCGAGATGAGCAAGAGTCTCCCACTTGGCTTGGTAGTACAGAAGTTCTAGTGTGTGCAGAACCAGAGTCCTCAGCCAGCGCAGATCTATCACTGTCCCATCATCAACTGGGGCAGAGAAGTACATGCTTGCCTCAAGCTCCCCACCTTCATCATCATAAACATTCCACAGCTAGAAATAAAAAAGAAAATAAATAATCCAGATAATGTTATCCGTCCGCTTATCCTTTATTGAAATATAAATGACTGCACAATGTTGCAAAGTCTTTATGAACCAGAAATTGCTGAGACTTTTTTGTTTAAGTATGCTGATGTACGGCGATGCGGTGGCTCAGTGGGTAGCACAATTGCCTCACAGCAAGAAGGTCGCTGGTTCGAGCCTCGGCTGGGTCAGTTGACATTTCTGTGTGGAGTTTGCATGTTCTCACTGTGTTCATGTGGGTTTCCTCCGGGTGCTCCGGTTTCCCCCACAAGTCCAAAGACATGCGGTATAGCTAAATAGGCCGTAGTGTATGAGTGTGTGTGAATGAGTGTGTATGGATGTTTCGCAATGATGGGTTGCGGCTGGAAGGGCAACCGAGTGAGTAGGTGGCGGGGCTTTCTTTTTGCACATCAATCCCCTAATAGCAAACTAGTGGTAAGAGGGGTATGGTTAAGAATATTGTGACTGAAGCCTTCAAGCCGACTTCAACAGAGAAAGCCTCTCCAAATGTAAAAGCAAATGGTCAGATTTGATTAAAGATTATGATTAAAACAATGATGTGTGTGAATTAACTTGCATGGATTAATTGTTAACCTAAAAATACCAATGTGCTGTAGCAAATTAAACGTATAAAATTTTAATTTCACAAACACTTGGATTGACCTTTAGCTTCTCCATCATGTCCATGAGAAGATCTGAGGCCAGCACCAGTAAAGGAGTGATCACTGTATACAGTTGCTCTATGGTCAGCTGTCTGGAACTTGCGTCGGGGTCTTGGCCTCCCTCCAACAGGAGGACCAATGTACAGCACTGGTCCCACAGAATTCGACATGCCCACTGTAGAGTTGTCCAGTAGCCCCAACGATGTGATAGCACCTAGTGTAAAAATAAAGAATGTCATTGATTGATTCACAAGGTAAAAGCAGGTCAAATTAGGCATAAAGGCATCAGGCTTATTAAATTGAATTGCATTTACCATAGCTCTGCGCATGTGAGAAGAGGCTTTATCAAGTGTGTCCAGTAACTTAAAGGCAGTTTGATCAGCAGAAGCACCGTCAGCTTCAGGATTGTGGGCGTGCTGAAAGGTGGAGTCCACATCACCTTCTACATCACTTTCTGCAGAGTTCAGCTTCTCATCACTGGCACTTGCTTCTCCTGAGGATGTGTTGAAAAGTATGACAATCATATATACACTTTAAAAAGTGTAGTCCGTCAGATATTTGAAAAGACTTGTACATTTTATTCAGCAAAGCTGCATTCATTTTGTTCAAAAGTGACATTAAGAACTGATAATGCCATTAAACAAATGTTGGTGTTCCTTTCTCGAAATCAGGCAATAATACACTACAAAATACTATAGTAATTTATAGTAAATACTATAGTGTTTTTGAACTTTACTACAGCAAAGTACTTGAATCTGTTATGATTATTCTACAGCTGCTGTGGTAATATGACCCATTTTTCTATAACTATATATTATCTATTATAAGCATATATTATAACACACCATTTACTGTAGTAAAAACTATAAGTATACTACAGTATTTACAGTAAAACTAGAGTTGTAAAAACTACAACATATACAGTATATATACATTTTACTGTAGTATGGTTTAAAAATATGCTATAGTATTTAATATAAATTACTATAGTAGTAGTATGTGGGTGCCTAACAATTAAAAATAGATCTATTAGCAGATATGTCCTGTTGAGGCCTCTGTGTGACACTTTAAAGTCATTACTTTTTGTAATGATTTTAATGATTCTAATGCATCATTATTCAATTGTTAAAATTACTGTAATTATAGTAAATTTTAGTAAGAATAAAACAGTGTATTATATTGTCATACTGGAATTATATATTAAGTGGCATTGAATGTTGTTTATCGCAATACATTTTGTCGTAGCAAATGACAGAAATTAGATTTTCTAATTAGACAATTTCAAAACATTTAAGCAATAATGTAGATTCTGCTTTAATGCTGAAGAAATCCACCTTGATTGATCTTTTTTACTCTATGCTTCCGTTTAATGCGATTAGTGCGTTGTTCAAGATGAGGTTGAGCTTTGGGAAGAGTCAGATCAGGTGGTCTAATGTGCTGTGGAGCGTTCTTCCACATAATGAGCATTCCACTGTGGGCCAAAGAGAAGAAAGACTGCGGGAGACAACTGAAACTAGAAGGACAAAAAAAAGCTAACATTTCTGTCATTTATATACAAAAAATAAATAAACTAAGGGGTTTTTAACAATACACACTGTATAATAATTGCAATAAAGTTCAAGAACAATTGTAAAAAAAAATGCATATTCATTTAAGCGTTCACACAAAGCCCTAAATTGATGTTCTTAATTTTGTTGTTGGGTATAAGTACCAGAGCTGAGAAGGTGTTCTTAATTTCCTTCGCAACATGCCTAGGTGGGCACGAGCCAGGCTCAGATTGACATGGCAGCGCCACAGTGAATCCTCAGTCCGCATCTGCCTCAACTTCTGGCGCCGCTGGTGTCTTTTGATAAAAGCAGCCAGTTGATTTAGCAAGATGTCCACAGCTTTGACCTCTCTGAGAGATACAATGGAAAATACAGATATGGTTTGAAAGATTTAATCATTATGTGGTACCTTTGAAAAAGGAGGATAAAAAAATAGTACTTCATTCATTCAAATTGCTAACAAATTATATTTTCTACAATGATTTGACTATGATAAAAAAGATTTCTCCAATGTAATTTTTTAAAACTTTCTATTCATCAAAGAATCCTAAAAAGAAAAGAAAAGGAAAGAAAAAACATCACAGATTCAACCAAATTTAATATGTAAAACGTAAAAAGCATAAAAATATTAGTAGATATTGCTTTGCCATCATGGACATAAAATAAATTTTGAAATATATTCATACAGAAACCAGACTTGCTGAGCATAAGAGACTAAAACAAATTAATCAGTCGTACCAATAACAGACTTTTCATGGTATTGTTTATAATTATGCATTAAAAAACATTGTACAAATATTTCTGTATTGTGAAATTTGGGCAGATTTTTATTTTACCTTTCAGAGATCTGGCACTTCAGTGCGTTCAGCAGTTTTTTCTGTAGCAACTTCCTGTCACTCTTGTCACCTTTTTGTTTCTGCAACATAATTTCAAAGTTCACCCAAAAAAATTTGAAATTAACGTATGTCAATTTTTTCTTCTGTATATTTTGCAAGATTTTAAGCCATGGCTCCTGATAATACACTGAGCTCCTATTAGCACATACGTGATCACATCTGGGAAGAATTCAGATTCCTGACAATTGATATATACATGTATGCCATAATGGCAATGCGGTGGCGCAGTGGGTAGCACAATCACCTCACAGCAAGAAGGTCGCTGGTTCGAGTCTCGGCTGGGTCAGTTGCCATTTCTGTGTGGAGTTTGCATGTTCTCCCCGTGTTTGCGTGGGTTTCCTCCGGGTGCTCCGGTTTCCCCCACAAGTCCAAAGACATGCAGTATAGGTGAATTGGGCAAGCTAAATTGTCCGTAGTGTATGTGTGTGAATGAGTGTGTATGGATGTTTCCCAGTGATGGGTTGAAGCTGGAGGGGCATCCGCTGTGCAAAACATATGCTGGATAAGTTGGCGGATCATTCCGCTGTGGCGACCCCAGATTAATAAAGGGACTAAGCCGAAAAGAAAATGAATGAATGAATGTATGTCATAATGTGAAAGAAAGCTCACACTTCATAAACACTCTCAGGACCATTTGCTGTAAATTAAAAGTAATAATAAATAATAATTCTTGCAGAGACTGATCTTTTCACTTCACAATGCTTTGTTAATAGCCACGGGTATTCATTTTGTTATGCTTATTTATTTTTATTTGACTTTCAAAATGCCAGTAGCCTTTAACTTGCATTTTATGAACACACCAAGCCCAAAGTTTCAGGTTTAATAATCTTCTTTAATCCACTTCTGTGGGCTAAACTTAAATTACATTTATAAACCTATAAAAAAAAGAAGCAATTAATGTACAAAAAGTTGGAATTTGAGTATATCAACAGGTTTTAAGAAACTAACCTTAGTGTTAAACTCTATCACAGAGGCTGTGAAGTCTTTAGATTCCTCCACTGGCAAACCTGAGTGTTTCTTTAGCTCAAACAGAGCCTCGTCGCGTCTACAAATATTACAGACAGCAAAGACATGCAATATAAAACACCTACAACAAACAGTGCAAGTATGCTCTACACACACATACACACAAATATTGGTCATACACACACACCTGCTAAGCCAGTTCAAGATGATCTGCTTCCACTCCAAAACCAGATCTAACTCATCTTCTAGCAGAGCTTTCTGAAGCAAGCGCACAACAAACTCCAGGAAACAAGACTTCTGCTTGAGCTTCATCACTTAATCAAACATACACACAAATACATACATTAGTATATTATAGCTCATTCAGTGGATCAGATTTTATCTCGTATGTTATGCAATAATTACCCTCTTTAAAGGCATGATGAAGAGGGCTGTTTTCAATCACCATGTGAACTACAATAGGGTCTTCCTGTCCCGACAGCTCACATCCATGAGCTCCTGCAAAATATTAAGCAGCACATCTTCAGGTTTGATAATAAAAGGAAAGCAGCATATTCCAATCAATTCTGAAGGTGATTAACTACATTTTAAAAATCAATTAACAAACTGTAATAATGGTTCACAACATTACAGCTTTAAGTATATCATATAATGCAGCTATTGTGAGATTTCTTTAAAAAAAGGCAAAATTAAAGTATAAATTAGCATTCTGCTTTAAGGTCTTGGAAAATGATATACCTATTTTGATACTGGAAGTCACATCATCATTTTCTAATGCTTCAGCTCCCATGTTTTTCATGATAATAGCCTCTAAAGCCTTTTGATGTTCACTGGGCTCCTCGTCATTGGTGGGAGCTGTTTTGTTCTGGAAAATACAAACGTACAGACTGAATATGTGGCATACTATCCCAAAAGATAACTAAAAAACATGATCCTGACCGCATCCTGCTCCTCTGATAATGTTTTTTTGAAGGATTGCTGAGAGTATTCAATGATCTTCTGAAGCAGCTGCTTTCCGGACACTAACACGGATGATGCTAAATGATGAGACGAGTCCAAGCTCTAAAAACACAAACAAACACATCAAACACCTTTAACACATGCAACAAACTAAGACCTGTAGACCTCTACTTTTCAAATGTAGAGGGTAAAAAAAGATTGATTTTGATTAATTATTTATATTGAAAGACATTAGAAAAGATGCTGTTTTAAAATGTACATTCATTAAAGAAAAAAGATTTTAAAAGTATGATGTTTTCCAAAAATAAGCAACAACGGTTGTCAAAAATAATAGTAATAAAAAAATGTAGCATATTAGAATGATTTCTGAAGGATCATGTGACACTACAGACTGACAAATTACTACAGCCATCAAATTAATAAATAATATTTTAAATATATTAAAATAGAAATATTTAATTAATATTTTACAGTATTACCGTTTTACTGTAGTTTTTGATTAATAAAAGGCAGCATTGTTCAGCTCGAGAGATCTTTGAACACACAAATGAAATCTTTGGCACAAATCAATTTACGTTAAATATTTATATTTTATATTATTTTATACTTGACTTTAGAATTACTACCTTTGCTAAATAATATGTCATAGAGGCGACCATGTGCTGCAGGCACTCTGCGGTGGAAGCAGTGTGTTTCTGCTTGAAGACGTCTGGAATCTCCAACAACACTGTAAAGCACTTCAGTAACACCTGAAACACACAGATGCAGAAAAGCATCTATATTTACCATTGATATGGTAAAACAGTCAAACATAATCTGAAAATGTATTGATGAAATTCCTAACCAATAATCCAACCAAATCTTAACAAACATTTAAATCGTAAGCAACAATTTACAATAACCGTGGATAAATAATAATGTTCTATTATAAATAAAATATTACATCAATATGAACTAATGATGAGTTAAGATGTATTAAAAACCCTTACTATAACTACAACAAGAGTCATATGAATTTATGAGTGAAAATTATCTATATATTTTAAATATCAAACATGTACCAAGATGTAGTTAGGTGATAACTATTCATACATGAATTCATATAACTCATAGATCAGGTTGATTAGCAGATGCCTTAACTCAACATTAGTTCATAATAATTCATATTTAATTTAGGCATTAGTATATGATGATTATTAATGTACTGTTATTGTAAAGGCTTTCTAAAAAAGAACAGACCGAGAACAGCTAAGCTTACACTGACACAAATTAACATCACATTAATCATTTTCAATCCAAAGCTACTTACAAATGACAATAAAACCAGCACTCAAAACAAAAATAAGCATATCTATAATAGCAGTCACCTCTATAACAGGTTCTGACAGAATCTGGCTGAAGATAATTGGAGCAAGAAGGCCATAACAGTTCACTACGGCCTGCAGGGTATCAGAGCTATCATTGAGGTGCAGAGCGAGATCAATGGCCACCAGCATCCGTTCACACTCTGCAAGTCTGGCCTTCTGTAATGAATGTGAAAACATAGCAGATTTGGACAAGACCAGGATAAATTGTTTGACATAAACTAGCCTTTATTATCAGTTATGATTAAAAATTAAAACCTATTTCACTAACCTGGCTCCAGATCAAAGGCCCTTCATCACAAAGACTGTCACAAAATAGTGCTTTCTCTTGGATGTGAATATCCATCTGGATGAAAATAGTGGAGAAAAACAACTGCTGTAGAAGAGGAGAAGAAAGGTGTAGGGTCTCTGGACGGAGTCTACATGAAATAAAAAAGAGGACAAATGGAACAGATATATAAGAGATTTAGGGAATAAAATGTATATGTCCACACAAAACAAATATATCCAAACTCCAATCAAATAAATCAAGCATTTCACAGCATTTCTTCACGTAATTAACATTAAGTTCATATATATACATATGAACTGGAAAATGTTATTTGTTAAATTGTGTATTTAAAATTCCTTCACACTATAAATTTGTACATTTATATTGAAATTAGTTTTCTGTACACTGAAACTCAAAATGCACTTAGCTGTTGCCATGCATGTTATGATAACATTTTATTTCTATACAAAAAAAGTTATATATATATATATATATACATATAAAATTGTTGAGGTGTGGGTAAATGACCAGTAAATGGATTTTAATATTTGGGTGTTTTTAATATGTTATCCCTTTAAGGACAGCACAACTATTGAAGTGATCGTTCACCCAAAAATTATAATTGTGTCAACATTTGCTCACTCTTTACTTGTTTCAAACCTTTATGAGTTTCTTTCTTCTGTTGAACACAAAAGAAGATGTTTTGAAGAAAGCTGAAAACCTGTAACCATTGACTTCCATAGTATTTTTTAACAGGTTTTCAGCTTTCCTCAAAATATCTTATTTTGAGTTCAACAGAAGAAAGAAACTCATAAAGTTTTAGAAGCACTTGAAGGTGAGTAAATAGTGAGTAAATCCTTACTTTTGGATAAACTAGGCCTTTAACTAAAATGTCTATTCAGAATCAGAATAACCCTCAAAATGCATAAATACTAAAAAATATTTTATACCAAAATAAATCAAAACATATATAACAGAAATCAGCTTTTATGATCTTAAAATTGAGAACTTACTTTGTTTGAGCCAGTCTATCAAGACAGTATTTTTCCTCAAGTTCTGGACCTTCAGGATTTGAGCTTAATGGAAGGGTAAAGTGGCTCCAAAGCTCATTACAAGCTCTCTTGCTAAAAGCATGAAGTCCGATTTGATAAGCCACCTAAACAATATGACATCAGACATTAAGACATGTGAATGGCCATTTGAAGTGGTGCAAAAAATGTTCATTTATGTACCTTAGCTATATAGGCCCACGTTGTCAGCAGAGGTAGAGGCAGAGAGGCCAGAAGAGGCTTGGTTGTCTCTCCAATGGCCTTTCCTACCATTTTGCCCTGAGCATCAAAAGCAGCCACGGCAAAAATATACTGCTTATCTGGCTCCAAGCCACTTACATGAAGTAAACATTCACCTTTGGCAAGAATCTAGTTAGATACAAACTTAGTTTGAGGTACTGAATAAGCAAACATACTGATCTTAAAAAGTTAAAGGGATGGTTCACCTACAAATAAAAATTACCTCATCACTTACTCTCCCTTCATTTGTTCAAAACCTGAACACAAAATAAGATATTTAGAAAATTTCATTACGTGCTTCCCAAATCCAATACTTTTGCACTATTCTACATAATTTTGTAGTACAAATAGTGTAAGTGCATTCAAATTAAAAAGTATAAGTGCACTTTAAATACCCGAATTATGCTCTTTTGAACTATTGGAAGATATTCTTCCAATAGTGTGGAATGGTGGACACTTCATGCACTCAACTGTCACAGGTTAGCTCACAGAGTGAAAGGGGAGGAGCTATAGGGTGCTGAGATTGGATTAGTTCATTTATCTTGGATTGGATTGTGTATGCAAAATTCTCCTATGTGAGTGATTATGCTGCCTCCCGATGGTGAATGTGGTTGCACAAATGACAAATACTATTTGGTAGTTTGGTCATTTATTTTACTAATTTGGCAACCATCAAACGTTGACTGGGTTTGAATTTCTGTTTAGTAAAAAGAAATTGTATTCCATTTGGGACTGGACTAAACTCAGACACATGGTTGAGTGTATAAGTACATAGTGTATAGTGTGTAATTTGGAAAACAACTATTAACTTCAATAGTAAAAAATATTATAATGAAAATCAATATGTACTAGCAACCAGCATTTTTCAAAATATCTTCTTTTGTGTTTTCAACAGAAGAAGGAAACTCATAAAGGTTTAAAACCACATGAGAGAGAGTAAATGATGAGGTAATTGTCATTGTTGGGTAAACTGTCCCATGACCCTACCATATCTCCAGTCCCAGGCAGGTAGCAGTCTTTAAGACGTACTTTAAGGTTGACACCTTCAGATTCTCTTCCATAAATGCAGTACCAGCTTACCTACATCAGGACAAAAGTTAACTGATGTTCTTCAGCATTTATACTTGAATATTACAATGAATGAATAGCAAAAAAAAAAAAAAGATTGATATCAAACGGATGCAACCTCCTTCTCCAGTGTGTATGGTGCAGGTTTAAAGGTCATAGAGCGATTGGTTCGTGAGAGGAGAATTGGGGTTGGTGGAGGCTGTCTCTTTTCTGCCAGTCCTGAGCTATTCTCTGAAGATAACCAACAACTAAACAGCCTTCTTTCTTCAAGCTCAGCTTTCTCTACCAACATTATGGCCTCCTGGAGAAAAGACAACGTACATTGTGTGTTGTTTTATTTTATTATTATTGAAATGTTCAAAAACGGACCTCAAGTAATTTCTTGGTCTCTCGGCTTGTCTGGTCCTTCCTGAATGACAATAAAGCCTTCTGAACCAGGAAAGCACACTTAGAGATCTTGTTCTTCTTAATTTTTTCTAGCAACGCAACATCTGTCAAGAAGTAAATCTGAGTATTAACTACCTGTATTAGTGTTAATGTTACATTAAATTGAAGCTCACCTCCAGTAGGTCTGTGTGTTTTTAGGGTCTGAGCTTGATTGGTGTGTGGCTTCTTAAACTCCAACAAACTCATTTCTGCTAAAGGGGAACAAATATGACACGTTCAGTGGCATGCTTCCACATTGATGTTTAAGGTTTTCAAGTTTTTCTAACCTGTCCAGGAGTCAGACAGTTTGAGAGCGAGTCTGTGCTTGAAGACCAGCAGCTCTAGATGTAAATCCATGGAAATGAGATCGGAAGTATTGTTGCTCTTACTGCTCTGGCTGTTACCAAACTTCTGTGGTTAAAAGATACATCAGATCTCACAAAGCATACTTACTATTCAAGGGATAGTTCACCCAAATATGACAATTTAAGCAACCTCAACTGGTTGTAAATGTTAAAATTTTTTTCTTTTGTTGAACTCAAAAACAAGATATTCTGAAACCAGCATCCATAGTTGGAACAAAAAATACTGTGGAAGTCAATGGCTGCTGCTTTCCAACACCACTCAAAATATTGTATTCTGTTCAACAGAGGAAAGAAACTTAAACACGAGTCAATGATGAGACAATTCTCATTTTTGGGTGAACAATCCTTGTTTAAACTACTGATTTAAAATGAGTTGAAACAACAAAATTCTAAAGTTTTTTTGGGATTACTTAATTGTTTTATGTTTAATCTACATGTCAATTTGTGAAAACGATTAGTTAACTTAATCGATTTGTGCAGCACCCACTGTGCCATAAAAAATTCAGCACACTCTGTTCTTTAAGTCAATGCACACTAGCAGTACCAGCTGGCATCTGTTCATGGCACCAGCTACAACTCATAATGTTGATAACAATTCTGCCATGTCACAGAGCGCCACACAGTTTGCCATTAAACTACAGGAAATTTATGCCAAACTGTTGTTAAGGTACATAATATCTTCACCCTTAACTGGAAGATTTTGTGTTGTTAATTTTGTCTTTCTGTGGTTTGATGTCTATATACTTCAGTGAAGTGTAATAAGATTGTTTTTTCTTTCCATACACTTCACTACAAACTCATCAGTGCTACTTTGTTAAATTCTGAAGTGAACTTTTGGCATGTTTGATGAGTAGATTGACTATTTTGGACTGCAATCTTGAACTTGCCTGCATGAACACCTCATCAAAGACAGCAGAAGCCCCAGAAAGTGATCTGGCCCTGCCTCTGGACACACAATCCACACAGCGCTCCACTAAATCCAACGCGGTTTGCAGCTGCTCAGTTCTGGACCTCTGTATACATGTTAAAACTGGAGTTAAAAATTATGGCTGGAGCCTAACACATTTTCTAAAACTGTCAACAAATGTTACTGGTTTTAATGGCATTCTTAGATACTAAGGTAATTTTTCCTGTGTAGTTTGATCTAAATGACAAATATGATGCTTATAAATCCAACAGGTTTTCATTTTCTAGGACAACATACCATGAACATGGAGCTTGGAGTTCTTCTAACAGAGATAGACTCTTCACAGCTATCTTCAGTAGTGGCTACAGAAAAAAAAAAACACAAAAAAACTAAATATATAGTGAAAAGTGCTAAATCCATTACAATTTAAAGGTTTAAGATTGGTAAAAAAAAAAAAAATTATGTCATGAACTCATTATATTTTTTATGCTAATCAAGGCTGCTTTTTAAAGAAATTATAAGCAATAATATTGTAAAATATTATTGTATAATATATAATAATATAGTATTATATATATATAGTATAGTACTATACTATACTATACTAATAATATAGTATTATTATAAATAACTTTTTTAGTGTTTTAATTACAATTTACTTGCAGTTTTGCTAAATAAAACAAACTTTAAAAACAGTAAAGTATATATTACTGTCAGGGTTCTGCCACTCCTGTCTTGTAAATTCATGTTTAGGTGGCAGAGTCCAGACACTAGTCATGTCTTGTCCTGTATGTTGTGCTCGGCTCGAGTTTTCTCGGGTCGAGCACTCGTTTTCTGTCTTGTGTTATTGTTTGAGCGGCATTTTTGATAACGCGCGCGCTCCCGCGTAATGCGGAAGCGCGCGGTCTGAGATGCGCGCTCTTGTCCTGGTGTTTGTTTGTTCTGTCTGCAGCGTGGTGTTTCATTCCCAGCGTCTCAGTCTAGTTGGTTTCGGTTTTGGTTGGCGCTGGGATGAGACATGCACGTTGCATGTGTGAGTGCACGGTAAGTGTTTTCACTTATCGTGTACTCGTGTCTTGCGTTTAGTCTTCTGTTGGTGTTGTGTCTAGCACGTGGTGTATGTTTACATGTGCCGCGTGCGTGTCATGTGAATGCGCGGTTAATGAGTTATCTCATTGGCTGCGTCTTCAAGTCTTGTCTTTGTGAGCACATGTCTTTGTGTTTTGTTTGTCATGTGCTCTCCCGTCTATTGTCTAGTCCCACCCTCCTTGTTAACCCATTATTAGTTTATTATGTTCACCTGGTCATGTTAATTATTTGTGCTTATATTCTCCTCATGTTTGCTGTCCTGTGCCAGTTCGTCATCTGAGATTCCCTTGTCGTGTCCTGTCCTGTTCAGCCTTGTCCGGTCCTGCTCTTTCCAGCCAGCCCAGTCAAGTTTGTTTGTTTGTTTGTTTGTTTGTTTGTTTGTTTATTTTATTTGTTAATGTTTTCCCCCTTGGGGTAGTTTGTTTTTCTCTTTTGTTTTATTTTTATCATTAATGAACCCATTTTCCCTGCACTTGAGTCCTCGCTCCTTTCCCTCCACCCACAACTGTGACATATTACCATAAACACAGATCTCGTCTTTACATTATCTGCTGCAAAGGTCAGATGATTTTTGACCAATATTATTATGTGTAAAATCCAAATTTTTGGTGACACATAGTACCTGTTTTCCTCCCGGATTGTGGTGGAGCATCCGCACTGCTTTCCAGCACCACTGCCATTCTCAGGGTAATTTCAGCCACTAATATAAAGTCCATTTCAGCCACTGGGTGCTCATGGGCAACTTCACACAACAAAAACAGGGTTTCTACCCACTACAGAACCAAAAGAATAACAAAAAAACACAAATATTTTGGATTCAGAAAACATAGTTGAAGAATGAAATCTAGATACATTGTTAATGTGAATATTGACCTGATCTTGGTTTGCCATTCTTCCCCGATAGCGAACGGGATCATAGTTCTTCGTCTGTGCTCTTTGGAAAATGGATTTACATTGTGCCCAAAAGAACAGCATAATATCCAGCACCAAGTCTGCATCTGGCTGGATATCCTGTTTGCACATACAGTTGAAGACAAAATTGTTAGCCCTCCTGTGAAACTTTAATTCTTTTTCACATGATTGTTGAATAGAGCAAATATTTTTAACACATTTTTTAAAACATAATAGTTTTAATTATTTAATTAAATAGTTACAATTAATTCATAATTTCTAATAACTAAATTATTTTGTCTTTGCCATAATGGCAGTACATACTACTTTACTAGCAAAATTGCAAAGTGCAATTTAAAGGCTAAATTAGGCTAATTACTTTAAATAGGCAAATTAGGTAAATCATTGGACAATAGCGGGTTATTCTGTAGCCAGGGGGCAAATAATATAGACCTTAGCATTATTTTTTTATTCCAACCAAAAAAAAAAAAAAAACGAAAGGAAATACTGTGAAAAATGTCCATGCTCTGGAAAATATTTGAAAAAGAATACAAATTTCACAGAAGGGATTATAATTTCATTTTCAACTGTACATGCACATCATCAGGTTACCAACAACTCTTTCATGACCTCTTCAGACATTGAGAGAGAAAGACCTGACCTTGTCTGTCCTGCACACACAATCATGAAGGTTCTGAATGAGACAAAAAAATTCTTCTGTCATGACTGCGGGCCCAATATTCTTGTCTGCAATGGAATAAAACCATAAGAGAAGAAATAATTATATTCTGAGTTTATAAAAAATATATTACATAAAAACTCAAAATACATACAAAATAATATTTGTAATATTACAATGTTTGTAATTATAAAAATATTTTCAATTTTAACTTTTTAAAATGAGCAATTAATCCATCCAATCTATGTGACAAATGATTAGTACCAGCTTGACCATCAAAATCAGTATCTTTCATGATGAATTTAACTTTCTGAGTGGCCATCAAATGCTCCACAGCTTCCAAAAGCCTGAGTTCCAATTCAAACTTCCGAATCGGGCGGACCTCCATGTTCTGTGAAGAGGCCAAGAAAAGAGAACTAAGATAGGATTCAGGCTGAATTTTTAAACTATGTAACAGATGTACTCACAGGTAAAGCTGACAGAAGTGCGGTGGAGAGGGAGCGGAACGTGCTCCATTGTTCATATCTGAAGAGCTGCTTCACAAACTTCACTGCAGCATCAACGGCAATCTTATTCGTTCCTGAGAGACACAAAAGAGAGACCCTGAGCAATTTATAGTACATCAAAAAATTAGAATGGAGTGAGATAAAAGGGAAATTGAATGCAATACTCACCTGTGACAGCCTCTTCAAATAGAGAGGAAACAGAAGTGACTGCTTTCACAGAGGCAGGCATGCTCTCATCAAAAGTGTGCTCAGAATCACCAAATCCTACAAAAAAAGAGAAATTTAAAGTCAGTTTTATTAACAATTTGTGCCAGCACAAACCCTTATATGGCATTAAGAAACTATTGTCAGGATATATTAGAGACACATTTCTTTAATGTTTATCTCTCAATTCATTCATTCATTCATTCATTTTCGGCTTAGTCCCTTTACTGGGAAACATCCATACACTCTCACATTTACACACATACACTACGGACAATTTAGCTTACCCAATTCACCTATACCGCATGTCTTTGGACTTGCAGGGGAAACCAGAGCACCCAGAGGAAACCCACGCCAACACGGGGAGAACATGCAAACTCCACACAGAAATGCCAACTGATCCAGCCGAGGCTCGAACAGCGACCTTCTTGCTGTGAGGCGATTGTGCTACCCACTGCGCCACCGCGTCACCCTATCTCTCAATTATTAAATATAAAAAAGGTGTCCCTGTGAGATATTAAAATTATAAAATAAAAAATTTAGAATCTTACCATCTCACAATATTACCTTTTCAACAGTTTCTTGAAATTGCAAATGTATAGCCTTCCTCAAAATTTTGACTTTTGTCTTCAAATAAATTCTTAGAATGGTTAGATTGAGTATACACTTCAAAATCGCACAAATAAAAAGTTTCATTTCTAAGGAAAAAATTGTCAGAATTGACAATTGTGAATTGCACAATTGTAAGTTAATAGACCTTTCTGAAATTCACACAATGTTTGTACAACATTTGTATATTGTAATTCTTATTTTTGTTTCAGATTCATGACTATGTCTTTCACTTTCATAGGTTTTTAGGCTTTCTGAACTCGAAATTTCACGGAATTTAACATTTAAACTCACGATTCTGAGAAAAAGTAAGATCTGCAATATGTTAATTTGCAAAGTTAAGTATATAATTTGCAATTACAAGTGAACACCTTACAATACTTCAACAGTTAACCCATTTTGCACTTCACATGTTGTGAACAGCTGATGCTAAGAAGGAAGCTGCAGCACAGAAAATCCCAGAATACTAGAAGTCTAAACATACAGATTAAGAAACCATAATATTTATTAATTTGCTTTTCAGTAGATTGCAATGTCCATTATGGAAATTAGTTTACTTAGAGGTGATCTTTAATTTTCACATTGTCACCTGCAGAACTTTCCATTCCCATCTGTGCTTTTATGGGAATTCAATTTCATTTTACCTGTTTATATCTGTAAATTTGGCCTTTAAATGCTAAAAGTGACACTAAGTGGCAAAAAGAAGCAAAAAAAAAAAAAAGTTTACCAGTCAACAAGCTAATGCCAGCCGAAATGAGCTCCAGTACCACAACCTGAACCTCAAATTCCTCAGGCAAGCCAGTCTGCAGAGGCCTGACTGTTCTGTCTTGTAGAGCCTCCAGAACAGCCAAAAACCGAGCAGCATTACCCTCGAATATCTCCATTAGGATACGTTCGGTTTGTGTGCGAGGCCATGGAGACTACAGCGAACAAATAAAGAAGGAAAGACAATATTAGAGAAGATAAAAATATGCATTACACCATATTAAATTGAATACTCACTAGCTGTAGCTGTTTTAAATTCTTTTTCTTTTTGGGACTAAAGAGGCCTTTGGGTTTCCTTCGGGGCTCATACACTGAACGCTTAAACACCATCACTGCAAGCTTCTCTCCATTAATAGAGCAAAAACATGATTCAAGACAGGCATGAAAATATTGTAGTTATAAAACAAGAAATATAAAAACAACACTATGTTTAATTGAGGATACAAATCACACTTTTATTGTGGCCTCCTTATAAGCTTGCTGGGTCTCAAGTGTCATTTCGGAGCCAGTCAGCTCTTCCAGCTTGGCCAGTTCATTAATCTTGCTTAGAGCTCTGCGTGCAAACACCTTTTTTTCCCGACAGGAAGTAAAAAACACAGAATGATATATTAGACATGTAATCTAATATGATTTAGCAAGAAAATGTAGACATTTTACAAAATTACCTCTGCCTGAACTGAAGCACGTTCATGAAAATAGCATTCACACACAGCACAGTAAAGTGAGGCTCTCCATGGCAGGAATTTAGCAGTCAGTAGAGGAACAGAGGTCTCTAGGCATGAGCAAGCCCATATTAAGTACTGTAAAACCTGAAATTATAAAGATAAAAATGTACAAAAGGTTTGCTTCTATGGGTTGCAGCTAGAAGGGCATCCGCTGCGTAAAATATATGCTGGATAAGTTGGCGGTTCATTCCGCTGTGGCGACCCCAGATTATTAAAGGGACTTAGCCAAAAATGAAAATGAATGAATGAATGAATGAATGAGGTTTGCTTCTGAAATACAGTTAAGGGATGTAATTCACAGAAATATAATTGTTCTTTCAATATAATTTTAAGCAAGTGTTTTGCTGCATTACTTTTTTTTGCGTTGTTTTACAACAGTTGATGTGTAAAAATAAAGTACACTACAGTAGTCAATGAGAATTTCTGTAAAAAAGCTTTAAAGAACATTGTTTTGGTAAAGTTTTAAAGTTTGTTATACTCACAAACGCCGCTATCTGATCTTACAGTACAATACACTAAAACATTAACATTTGTTAATCAGTTTTCTATTTCATTATCATTTTAAAACATAATGTATTTCTGTTTTTATCCTAAACTTGCATTTTCAGCACCATTACACACTCTTCATTGTTACACAATCCATCAGAAATCATTCTAATATGTTGATTTGGAGCTGAAAAAAACATCCTGGAAACAGTTGTGCTATTTATCTGTTTTGTGGAAAACATTTTCCAGGATACGTTAAGGAATACAACATTTTTAAAAAACAATTAAATGATTTAAATGATTTTATTGTCACTTTCAATGTATTTAGCACATTCTTTAAGAATAAAAATATTTATATATATATATAAACAAAAACTTGTTTCTGTGAACCTGTGAAGTATGGCCTGCTGACATCAGAAATCTGGATATATTGTATATGTGTAACGAGCCTGTGGAAAAACAGAAAACAAAGACACAGTCATCATTTATTGTCATTGCAATATATTAAAGGATTCAGAAGTATTGCTAAAGGTACCATTGTACAGGATCCAGCACAAAGCTTCATCAGGTAGAACAGCCTGCATCAGAATGCGCAGAAAACCCAGGATTCTCAGCAACTTTTGAACCCCGCTCTCACCCAGAAGTGCACCTTTTTCTTTCTCCAAATAGAAGATGCACTGACTTTCTCCCTGAAGAGCACGAAACTAACAGACAAAAAGATAAAAGGAAATTATTACGAATCAATCTAAAAACGATGTTTAAAACAGCTAAATGTATTTCAACAAGGATCTTATACCGTAAATACGGCTCTCTCTGAATCAAAGCCATCTGAGAAGAAGGACAGTTGGAAGTGCTCCAAATCTCGTATATTTTCCAGGCTTTCTGTGCAAAACTGCTGGAGATACAGCCTGTAGCCTTGCCAGAGAGCAAGCCTGTAAAACTTGAAGAAAATGATGAAGAAAATATTCATATACGCAAAAAGGTGATGACGGGATAACAAATTTACAAAGTAACTTTGGTAATAAGCTGGAAAAAAAATAAACAGTGAGATGAAATTACCTTATTGTCAAGGAGGAAATCTGCTGTTAGTAACAGATGCTCTTCGAAATAAGATTGAGGAAGTCGAGATTTATACTTGTTCCATGTTTCAAACAGTTTTACGGACCTGTAATTGAACAATATTTTACATGTGAGTAAATTGCACTTGAAAATCATAAAATAATTAGATAACATAAAACAAAAGATATGCACTCTCCAGACTAACTTTAATATTAGCCTGAAAGTTTAAAGTAAAGAAAGTTAAGCCAGTTAACTTATCTTATCAATCAATGATTACTATATCAAAAAAAAAAAGAAAAAACAGAACTAGTATATAAAGAATAATAATAAATAAAAACAGATATTATCTTAAAAAAATTGTCACATAAAACTTGTAGATTTTATAGCCAATATTAGGCCCACGTTTTTAAATAAGCTTGTTTAAATTACTAAGAAATATTCGATTAAATATTAGGTTAGATATCTAACCTAAACTTGTCCACGGTAATTAGAGTTTGTTCAGGTTTGTAGTCCCTTATATTTCCATGTTTATTTTATCTCTTACCCTCTAGAGTAGGATCGGTAGTCGTCGCTCGGCGAGCCTGAAAGTTTCTTTATAAGCGCTTTAAACTCTTTTAATTCACTTTGAAAAGCTAACAGGACAGGGTTGTGTTTATCCAGGGGTCCGTAGTAGGACGCTGGTGCAGGGTCCATGTTTCAGCCGACGCGAGCGAGCTGATGTGTTTGAGTCCGTTGTTATGGAAATGACGAGCGCCACAGTCTGTTTAGGGGCACGAGCAGTCGTGAATGATTCCAATCTTCTGTCTAAATCTATTGAGTCCTTTAAACATTTAATTTAATATAAATATTTAGTCAAATTATACTATAATAATTTAATCATTTAAGCTGAACATGAATATTTGCAAGATTTGATAAAATAAAGTATTGCAGTACTGTATAACTGTATGCCTGCCATCTAGTGGTTATTCGCCATTAGATCTTAAATGACGAATCTAGTTTACAAAAATAAATAAATAAAATAAATAAATACACAATACGTAACATATATAAAATAACATGTGAAATATCTATTGGGTATATGTATAAATATATTTATTTTAAATCAACAACAAACAAAAATTCTACATCATCATCATCACATTTTATGCTGTAATGGAATCTGCTAGCACGAATCAGAAGTGTTCGGCAGCCTCACTGTAACATGTGAAGCACAAGTTTACATCCTGCATTGAGGACAGGCGAGTGGAATCCCAAGGTTAGTAGCATTTATACGCAATTTAACTATGATTTTAATTGTATATCATGGGTATTGTGTTTGCACAGACCAGGGATAGTGGTTTAAACTCTTTTTTTCTTGCAAAGCTAGCTTGCTAATATTGTCATTGACACGCCATAGATTTCTGTTTGTTTTACACTACATTATGAAATAGTTGTTTCAGTGTTAGATTAACATCCCTATTATTTATGTTTTAGTAATAAGGGTAAACAATGTGTAATTGATACTATTAATAAATACTGCAATAAATACTATTTGTTCACGTGTATCTATCTATCTGTTTGTATTTGGTGGAATAATTTTAATGTTTTGGGAAATAATTACAATAGGCTCAAAATGACAATATATTTAATTTAATCTGTCTATCAATATATTTAATTTATTCTATCTGTCTATCTATCTATCTATCTATCTATCTAGCTATCTATCTATCAGTATTTGGTGGAATAATTAACATTTTCTGGGAAATAATAACAATAGGCTCAAATTGACAATATATTTAATTAAAACATCTAAGAAATAATATCAACCCTTTTATGGAGTAAAACAATTAACTAACATGACATTTTACTAGTTTTCAGAAGAATTTTCAAGTGGTCTCTTAATTTCTTCCATAGCTGCATTTACATATACATAACTTACAATAGTTCCAGTATATAATTTCAATTAAGTGTGTTAATTCTGTTCTTGCATGCAAATATTACACTTGATGAAGAAGTTAATCAAGTTATATTCACTAAACTGTTTGCCTCATTTCACTTTCTCTCTCTCTCTGTCTCCATCAGTTGTCCAGAGGATGTTTCGACTCAGAGTATTCGACAGGCATATGTCATGGAGCGTCCTGCAGTCAGCAAGGAGAGGAAACAATAACCTTTTAAATCACATCCCAAACACCACATGCAGATCTTCAACTCCACCACATTTATGTGCACGACAAAGAGCGTTTTACTCTCAAAACTCCCCTAAAACTCCAAAGCCAGGCTCGTCCGCAGGCATCAAACTGCGCACACGATTGGTGGTGACACTGCTTTTCGGAGGCGGCATCATTGGCACTTGGTGGTACGCGCATCAGGAGAAAGAAAAGAGGATCCAGATGCAAAGACTGGAGCAGTTGCGAAAAGTGGCTCTTGGACAGGGAGATTTCCATTTACTGGATCATACGGGACAGCGCAGAACCAAACGAGACTTTCTGGGACATTGGGTGCTGTTATATTTTGGCTTCACCCACTGTCCTGATATCTGTCCCGATGAGCTTGAGAAATTGACCAGCGTGGTGCATATTTTGGATAAAGACCCAAGCTTGCCTGCTGTCCAGCCTCTTTTTATCACCGTTGACCCTGAGAGAGATGATGTTTCTGCTATGGCCAGGTATGTGAAAGATTTTCATCCCCGTTTGGTTGGATTGACCGGGAACGCGGAGGAAGTGAAGCAGGCGGGACGGGATTTTAGGGTTTACGCCAGCAATGGGCCCAAAGATGAGGATGGGGATTATATTGTGGATCACAGCATTGTCATCTACCTGGTCAACCCAGATGGACTGTTTATCGACTATTATAATAGGATGAAAAATGACACCCAGATTGCTGAGAGTATACGCAATCACATGAAGACCTTTGTTAGATTGTTTCCAGATTAATCTGAAGTCTTTGTGTCTTGTGTGCATAATGTTATTATGGGGTATAAATTGTTGGAAAATATTTGTTTGTAATCTAAATAAAGCTGTAATGTAAATTTAATTATTAGAAAAATCTCATGACCATTACTTGTCCCATTTGTTCAGATTGATATACTAAATTTAAACTAAAATAGATTTTTTTTACATTATATTACATAAAAGTTTATACACTTAATATTGTTATATTATATACATTATACTAAAATAACATATTTGAGGTACTTATCAAGGCAACAGACCCATTTTTCAAACTGAACTACTAAAATGAAAATAAATTTAAATATTAAATAAAAATGTACAAAATATTAATACATTTTATAATAGTAAATATAGGAGTTATAAATGTTTATTTTTAAACTTATAACACTATAATAAATACATTATAATTACGATTATATTTTTAATATCATTCATTCAATATTTATATATTCACATAATATATTTATACTGGCTAGTTTTTAATCGAAATTTTACTGAACAAAACATAATACTGGTACTTGTTATAATGTTATTATGTTATCATTAAAAATTGGTTTGGGAAATTTAGATTTTGAATTAAATTCAGCTATATAAATGCAGTCATTTAAAACTAAACATAGCTATTATAACTGTTATTTATACAAATTACAAAGTCACAAAAATACAGAAACATCTCATTCACTGCTATTAAATATTAGTACATCTTCTGTTTACTCAGATCATATACACACACACACACACACACACACACACACACACACAAAAAGCTTTTTGTGCAGCACTATTATTTTTTATTTTATTATATGTGTCAATCTTCGACAATTGATAAAAAAAGGTTTGGAAACTGTACAGGCATACAGTTTACTGAATGTATACTTTGAAATTTGAACATCTCAGTAAATTAATAGAAACAGACCATTTTACAGACTTTCCTCATAATTTTAGACATGAAATTTGATGTTTGGATATTAAAATGTAAGTTTATATGAAGACGCCTGTCATTTCTTCATTTAAGCATTCATTCCAGCATGTTTGAAGACCAAATTCAAAAGCAAGTGCAAAGCTGGATATCAGAACACATGTCTGAATGACCTAAAAGCTCTAGAATAGAAAAGCACAAAGCCTTTTTATCTGTAAATATATGATAAATAGCTTCTGTTCAAGGCCAAAGGTAAGAGATGATAAGCAGCACAAGTAAAAGGTCAGGGAATATCTGTAGCAGCAGTTGCATTGTAGGTTTTGAGACGTTCGTGAGCCCTCTGAGTAGTCAATAAAGTGAGCTCCATCGTGTCTACGCTGCAGTCAAGACCATCCACTTTGTCAACCTCCACTGTATAATCGTTGGCCTGTAACAAAAACGCAGCATCGGATCATAAACCGTTTTTTTATATATATATATATATAATAATAATATTTCATATTACATTAGCGAGTCAAAACTTTGGGATCAGTCATTTTTTGTATGTTTTGAAAACGGTTTTCTTATTGAAAATAGTTTTAGTAAGTAATTAATTTAAAGCTGAACATAGTCGAAATAGTTATTAGTAATTAATGAAGTTATGGTAACTAATAACCTTACCTTTTCTGAATTTGATTGAAATAATGTGCACCTTTTGTAAAGCTGCTTTGAAACAATAAAAAGCGCTATATAAATAAACTCAAATTGAATTGAATAATCAGCTCACATATTGTTTTTAATGTTCTATATAGTAGGGAAGAATGTGATTTCGGATGCAGCATCAGACTCAAGTTAACAGTACCAGCAGTCATTTTTCAGTGTACCTACCAGCTGTAACGCAGCCAGCATATATCTGCAGGCTTCCGTGTTGTCCTTTCCTCTCACGACAAATGCAAATGATTTTTTCACCCCAACACTAGAGAGTGCGTGGACAATTCTGTCTCCATACTCGTGGATGTCAAAAGCTGGGCTGATCTCCTGTGCTCACAATATTGCATCAAATCAGACTCCTTTTATGGAGCTAAACTGAGCTTATGTAAACTTCATCATGCCACATTATTACCTGAGCAGCAAGATGAGGGTTGATGCCGTCCTCCCACTCTTTGACTCTTCGAGAGAGCGCCGTCTCTTGAGCGTACTTCTGGGAGTTCACCAGAAACAGATCCTACACGGAGTGGAATCGCAAAAAATAAACTAGCCAAATCATGACATTATTTTTGTGTAATTGAGTAGTAAGCTCTCATACCACACTCTTCTTAACCAGATCTTCATAACTCATTCGGCTCATATGCAAGTCCTGGAAAATCTGCTCCTGTTCGTCGAGGTGATCGGCAGGTTCAAGGTCATCAGCCAAGTTGTCATGTTCCTGATCTGAATAGTCGTCTCCTGAATAAAAGGTAAATACATACCAGTGTTTGGTGCATTGTATGAAATAGATCTATGCTGTAGTTCAAATAAATGAACAGTGATGGGGAAAAGAAAAATCTAGGGCTGGATATTTTTGCATGACCATCTCACCATCTGCGTCTGGATGCCGAATCACCTCGACCTGGTGCTCCACATTCTCTGGCTCCAAGTACGTTTTCTTTAACTCCTCGTCAGAGACAAAAACACCCTGAAATAGAAAAATCACTTAAGGCTGGGAGGGTTGGAAAGATTTTATTTAAATTTATTTGATTTTATGCAGAATAATATACAAAACATAGCAAAATCTTATTACACAATATTATATAATTTAATATAATGCAAAATTACAATACAATAACTTATAATATAATACGTTTTTAGTAACTTTTTTGTAGAATTATTTTTTTTAATTAATGTGAATCATTCTAATATTCTGATGTGGT
>CAIGQW010000596.1:6993907-7020939 GCA_903798125.1 Danio choprae
TCCTATACCACGTTTGGTTTGGATTGTCCTATACCACGTTTGGTTTGGATTGTCCTATACCACGTTTAAATTAAGTGAGAGATGAAGTAATTATTTTGAATATGCACAACATTTTCCTGTTATTGTTACAGTCAGCTGAAAGACTGTAACAACAACACTGTGCGCTTGAAATTCATTTATACAGTCAAAACAGCTTCATTTTGCACCAGATCATCGTGGAATTATTGTGTAAACGTCTGAAAAAAATAAACGGAAGACTAGCTGACATTGCTGAAAATTATGTGACAGCCCTAATTCATTTTATACACTCGTAAAAATGTCAGTTCTTCTGTAATTAGTGCCATCGATGGTTCCACAAAGAACATTTAACAACCATAAATCTTTGAGTTTGTTTATAGTGCAAACGAGATTCGTAGTATTAAAATGTTCTTCACAATACATGTTCTTCTAAGAACTCTAAATGTTCTCCTATATGGCATTGCTGCAAAAACGCTGATATTTATTTCATTATTTTATTTTGGGGGCGTGCAGCCACGTAATGCATTCTGTCGTCTTATACACATTTCTTATTTCTTTTTTTAATTATTTGTTTTGTTTTTTTAGATCGGCGCAGCCACATAAAATCCACAGACGCTGTGGAAGACTTCTCACATGTTTTGGTTGATTGTAAGACTCAGTCGTCTCTGAGGGATAATTATAGACATTGACTGGATGCAGAACGCGGTTCTCCAATGACCTGTCACTCATCCGACTCCACGGAAAGCATCGAGAATGAAAGGAGATCGCAATCCGAAACCCAAGTCGCCGAGACCGAGCAGAGTCGCATTGCCACTGCCATGAGAGACCTTAAAAACACTGGTAAACGTTTACTGCTCTTTTTTTTACTTCCACATTCTCTGCATTTGTTGCAGTACGCCTATATTACTCTCTGACTTCATGTTGTACAGTCGACACGCAGCCGCAGGGCAGAGCTTCATGTAAGGAATCATAATTTTAAATGCATCAAATTTGATGTTAACAGTGAAAATACCAGATTAACCTACTATATGAAATCTTATTAAAACGTTTAAAGGTCGTCTTTAGTGTACTTTAATCTCATAAATCAAACTGGCAGCAGGTCTGCATTAAAGCATGTTCTTGGCATGAGTTTTTGAATATATTTAAAGTAGGTATGTTTTGGTATTTTTAATACCATTGTTGAAATTGTTGTTTGAGGAGTTTTATTTATGTATTTTTACACATTATTACGTTTTTGGTGTTTTGTTTGAGCAGAAGATAATCATGAAGATATCAATAAAGGGGCCATTAAGGGGCAATTTTAACCATTTTGGATTTATTGGAATATTTATATATAATATCTTATTTATGAGGGCAAATTGCAGTCTTTAATTCTGTTACATCACTAGTTGAACTTAATAATAATAATTCGATTGTGATTGTTGTATATGAAGATTAAAAAAATTCACAACTAAAAGAAAATAATAAGAAATATTGTAATACTAAGTATTTACATGATTTGCCCCCACAAACTGAATTCCGGGGTAATTTTGTAACTTTTATGTGGCATTTTTCCCATTAGCCCCCCTTTATGACCCTGATATGAAGTATGTACTGTAAATGGATGCAAGTAGGAGCCATGTGAATTTCCCGACAAAGCCTTTACTGTTTACATTTATTGTTTTGCTTTTGTGCAACAAAAGAGTGACATTATCATGTCTATAAAGCCATTGTTATGTTTCCTGTCCTGGCTGGAACATTTGTCCTCATATCTCTACCGCATGCCTTTCTGTTTTTAATTTAGTTCATTGCAAAAAGCAACATACAGTGATTACGATTCTGCAAAAGGTCCATTTTATGTTTGTTTGCTGCCGAGCAAAACATTCTGAACAGCATCTGCCAAGCATCTGCCTTTAAAAAAATTCATAAACTCCCAAGACGAAACAGTCAGATGGTCTCGTTCAGTATTTCAGGATAGATACGTCATCTTTGTTGACATTTTTCGCAGCATTGTTTAGTCTTGCTGCGCCACATTTGCCATAATGTTTTCAATTAACGTTTATTTAACAGCTCATTTCGGAAGTGCTTGCTTTTTGCTGCATTATCAGATGTGATTTAGCTCTGTGCATCAGGGGAAACAGAGCTGCGAGGTTGGGCGTGATGTGCTGCGTCTCCTTATTCATCTATTCAGAAAATGCCTGACAAAACAACACCCGAAGAGCCAGTTTATGACTATGTAGCTGTGTCGGTTTTTGTGAGCGTGTCCTTAGAGGAACAAGTTATGTGTCTCATGTTACACAAGCAAACGACTGAAACAGATACAGTGGAAGCGGATATGCATGACCATCTCTGTGTCTTCTTTTCTTGGAAGCAGGCTGGTATTGGGGCAGCCTGACAGCCAATGAAGCCAAGGAGATCCTGCAGGACACATCGGAGGGGACATTTCTTGTCCGGGACAGCTCTCAGAGGGACTACCTCTTCACCATCTCCGCCATGACATCTGCGGGACCGACCAACCTGCGGATCGAATACAAGGACGGCAAGTTCAAGCTGGACTCTGTGGTGCTGGTCAAACCCAAACTCAAGCAGTTCGACAGCGTGGTGCATCTCGTGGAGCATTACGTGCAGCTGTCCCGGACGTCTTGTAAAGGCAGGACTAACCAAATCGCCCCGTCCAATGGTACCGTGCAGTTGCTTCTCACGACTCCGGTGTACACGGCCACGCCATCCCTGCAGCACCTGTGCCGCATTGCCATCAATAAAACCACACGACAGGTACAAGAACTTCCTTTGCCTAACCGGCTGAAGGATTACCTGACAGACTACACTTATAATGTATAGAACCACATGGACCACCGTGACCACAAGTGCTGAGGTTCTATTGATAATAGATCCAATGTAAATGGGGTGCTGAAATCTTGTTTAGGATCATTTGCCTGCGATCCCTCTTCTTGTGCCCAAGGACTACTTTAAAGTACTTAAAAGTGAGCATTCTGTCATTATTGTTTACCCGCATGTCATTCCAAACCTTCTTTCTTCTGTTAAAAACGTATGTCCATGATAGTCAATGGAATCAAACACACAGCACTAGATTGCACTGACTTTCATTGAATTTGCTAAATTTTCCACATTTCTCGTGTTTAGGATGTCAACAGGGCGAGTAAATAATGACAGAATTTATATTTCTGGTGAACTATCCCATTAGTGCGCAGAACATCCTAACTAATGTTAAGTGTCCTTTATTGAGCACTTAACAAGTTTATGGCCTGTAGGTATTCTGCAGTCAGTTTTAAACGAGTGAGTGAGCAGTATAAGCTAGGCGCTGCCTACACTGAAACCTGTGGGTTAGGGAAATCTGTAGGTTACGGCCACCAGATATACAAAGTGTGGCCATGCATCTCTTTTACAGGAAGAGTCCACCCCCAAATAGGAAAAAGTCATTCCAAACTCAATTTTCTTTCTTTCGTGGAGCACAAAAGAAGACATTTTGTATTGTAAAAGTAATTGCAGTTGTTTTGTTTTCTCCATTGATTAAAGTTAATGGGGTCCAAAGCTAAAGGAAGTAAAGGGACTGTCTTAGGAGCCGTTTACATTTTTATGCCCAAAAAGGTAGCAACGATAATACCTATTCCCCCTTTTTTCCAAATCACTCAAGAGCTTGAGCTCCTGTTGTGTCTACCATTGCAGCCCAATCTCACGGTGAAACATAACTATTTTACACATTGTCAGATATGATTTCATTATTATGAAAGTATGAATTTTAAAAGGAGGAGTGCCTCCAGATCCTACTACTAAACCCAACCATCATTGGGGATAAGCAAATTGTACTAAAATGTACAAATGAGATCATACAAATTAGCCACTGGCCATTGTCATCCATAAGCTGCACTCTCCATTTACATCAATGATAAGTTGCTAGTATTGCAGTATTACTATCAAGGTAATACTGTGCATTTGTCATCCATTTACGCCATATAGCCAGGCTGAAACCAGAAAAAGAAATGTTTGCGTTTTGGTCATAATCATAGCACCGTTTGAGGGCCTGAAAATGCTAACTTAGGAAAATAGGTTTCAAAGTGCAAAAGTAACAACAGTTGGGTTTCCATCATGTTAATGTGCATTTTGATGTACCACATGTGAAACGAGTCATAGAAATGCCAAATTTTTTATAAAAATCTCTTAATTCACCAAAAAAAATAAAATAAAATGTTGTTACTTGAGATGATTTTGGACTTTTAAATGATTAGTGTGAATAATAGGAGATGGAAAAACATTTACTGAATAAATTCTGATGTAGGGAAAATTACGCCAAGGTGACTCCATTATGCCTCCCTTGTTTACGGTTGCTTACTAGATTACCGATACTACAGTCAGCCACTCTAACAACTAAAATGCACCTAATTCACATTTGGGACTATTTCTTTTTTTGCAAACTTTTGTTTGTTATGCTTAAAATCCTTAAGCAACTAGTGGCCTGGCATGAATAATACAGCATTTTAGCCATTTTTGCATATCTGTATGAAATGGAATTATTTTGAAAGTGTTATTGAAAATTCTAAAGCATTTTTTTTTTCATTTATAGCACACCACTGTCACGTAAATACACCCTACAAAGAATAGCTCCAAAAGGAGGGTTTCACTGCAATGAAACAGAAAGAAACATTTTTTTTTATTAAAGGCATTTTACAAACCTTAAGATCTTTTTTTGCACTAAAAAGAACCTACTTTTTCAACAGACATTCAATGGAGGGTAAAGGTTCTTCAACTGGCTTGTATTTTACTCTTTAAAACCATCCATCCAACCTCATTAGGACATCAATTTATGTTTGTGTTCCACAAAAGAAAGAAAGCCATATGATTTTGCTACAAGGTGAAAGTGAGTAAAGAATGACAATTTTTCAATTTTTGGGTAAACTCTCCGTTTAATGCAGCAAGTGTCTGAGATGTTTTGCATCCTGTGTTTGAGACATGGGAGTTTGAAACTGTATGCTTGAGTATGTTTTATTTGCTCTTTATTCATGTTATATTTTTGTACTGTAGTCATAGATGATCATTTGATGTCATGGTTGCCCAAGGAACTGCTGGGAATTGGCAAGTACCTTGCGATATGATATACTGTATATCTTGATATGTCAACATTATATTGTAATACCTACTGAAAGAGTACATTACAAATAGCCCTTTGTTAAAACAGTTATACAAGACATACGCTACTGTTCAAAATTTTGGGGCCTGTAATAATATTTTTAAAGAAATTACTACTTTTAATCACCAAAGACACATTATGTTTTATTGAAAGTTTGACTGTAGACGTTTAAAATATTACAAAAATGAATGTTGAAAAAATGTTTTCGACATCGATAATAAAAATGCTATGATTATCTATGTTATCAACATCGTAACCTGCATATTCAGTTGTTTCTGAAGGATCATGTAGCGCTGAACACTGGAATATTGGTGCTAAAAATGAAGCTTTAAATCTCAATAATAAATAGCTTTGTTTGACAAACTTTCAAAATTACTGACCCCAAATTTTTGAACGGTAAAACACATCAAGGTTTAAATTTAAAAGCTCTAACTTGCTAAGGCAGGTCCTTGCCATTCTCCTGGTTTAAGGGTGTGTACTCTTTGCAAATGAAATATATCACCGGCTTAGTATTTTATTGCACATTCTAAACCAAGAGGTAATTTAGCAGCATGGTTTGTTTCTGCTTTTGTTGCATATGGTCAACAAGTATTGGCCTGTGTTAACCCTACCTCAGGAGGGCGTCTTGATAAACCTGCATGCTGATTGGTCGTATTTGGTGAATATATTTGATTCTATACTGAATCGTCATTTTTGACAAAGACCAAAAAATAAGTACATACTATAGGTCTTTTCTTTTCTCCCCATTGCTATTTGTGGAGAGATTATTAGAAAAATTGCATTTTCCTGTCAAGTTCCTGACTAATCTGACCTATTTTCTGTTTTGGTTTAATGAAACATGCATAATTCTATCCCTTGAAGAATGGGCCGCTCTATGTCCTATTCATCACTGTCGTATTTTTTTTTACCCCTCTCCATTACAGACTTTGAGAGAAAGCAATCGGATAGTATTACCAAATGTTGGCTTGAATTAGCCTTTATTTAAAATGAAGATATTCCTTCTTTAATATTGAAAAAAATACAAAAAATTTACCAATACACTATCGGTCCAAAATGTGGAAACAAAGGATTTGTTAATATTGTTGAACAAAATGTCTTCTGTTCAACAAGGCTGCATAAACAGTAAAATCACTTAAATGTTATTACACATTAAAACAACAGTTAAAATATAAACTATATCTGTGATTCCATTGGATTTCCACCATCTTTACTCAATCTTCTTTCACATGATGCAATGTGTTATCATTTATTCGTTTCTTTTTTTTTTTTTCTCAATTCTAAAGGATACTTTTATTCAGATGCAGGACTATTTTATTCACGTTAAATTGAACTAAAAAGGCATTAATTATTTTCACTAAATAATTAATTTCAAATAAACGCTGTTATTCCAAACCGTTCATTCATTAAATCATCCTGAAAAGTAAAACCGACCACGGCTTTCACAAAAATATGAAGCAGGAAATTAATATTAAGAACCATTGCCAATGATTTATCACCAGCAATAATTGATCATGACAAATCATTATAATGAAAGGATTTTGAAGGATCATGTGACATTGAAGCCTGGAGAAATTATGCTAAAAAAAGTAAGCTTTGACTCACAGGAAGAAATCAATTTTTTATATATATACACTTAGGAAACAGTTATTTTAAATCTGAAGCCTTGCTAACAAATCTCAAATGTTCCACACTTTTGAACTGTAGTGTAAATAATTAGAAAAATAATCTTAAAAACGGGCCTCACAGTGGCGCAGTGGGTAGCACGTTCGCCTCACAGCAAGAAGGTCGCTGGTTCGAGCCTCGGCTGGGTCAGTTGGCGTTTCTGTGTGGAGTTTGCATGTTCTCCCTGTGTTGGCGTGGGTTTCCTCCGGGTGCTCCGGTTTCCCCCACAAGTCCAAAGACATGCGGTACAGGTGAATTGGGTAGGCTAAATTGTCCGTAGTGTATGAGTGTGAATGAGTGTGTATGGATGTTTCCCAGAGATGGGTTGCAGCTGGAAGGGCATCTGCTGCGTAAAACATATGCTGGATAAGTTGGCGGTTCATTCCGCTGTGGCGACCCCAGATTAATAAAGGGACTAAGCCGAAATGAAAATGAATGAATGAATGAATCTTAAAAACGTCATTCTGCCAACATCTTTCAGCTCCAGTATACTTATGTCCTTTTTATTCGTCGTCTTCCTTCAAGACATGGTATATATTGGGTGGAAAATATGCACAGGTCTCTCTTTGCCACTACTAAATTCTACTTATATCATTGTACTACATTGTGTTGCATCAGGAGCGATTGTTTCCCAAAAAGTGAGAAATAAAAAGCAAGCATAGCTTTAAATTCCTTGTTCTGTGACTGTGTCTGTTGTTAATGTTGTGCTTGTTAAGTGTGTGAGTGCAAAAAAGTGAAGAAAAAAACATCTTTAGACAAACACAGTAGTTTGTTTTCCTTGACAAATTCACTCCTTTATTTTTGCCCCTGAATAAGCCAATCATGTGCAGAACTGATAATAACACCCATCATCAAGGTCACACACCCACAACCTGGCAACCTCTCAAACATTCAGTACATGGACTTCTGGTTCATAATGTGCTGAAAATGTAATAAGTATACATCTCTTCTCTATTTATTGGTCTAATTAATTAAAGATTTACTCGTTAGTCGTTAGTCAGACAGGGCAGTCACTTTTAAGTTTTTTTGTTTTTTTTTTGATTTTGGCCTTTTTGCCTTTTCAAAAATTATTTACTCCAATTAAAAAACATCTAAAAATAACCCTTAAATGATTGTTTTGTTAAACTTTTTGTCTCATTGCTTTCTCCTGCACTGAGCCATGATACATATCCATGTTTTTTTATCCTGCTGTTCGAAGTGAACATTTCAAATACACTGTAAAAAATACTGGGTCCCACACAATTGATTTGTGTTGAGACAACATGAAGGAATTAATTAAACTTATTAGTTTTTACTCATTTAATGGATTAAACATAAAACAATTAAGTTGTCTCCGAAAAAAACCCTCAAGAATTGTGTTGGTGCAGCTCATTTTAAATAAGTCGTTTGAACAAACAGCAAACATCATTTTTTGGTGTATGAAGTGATAAAAAGAGACCCCCCACTCATTTGTTAAAACTAAAATGTATGGGGAAAAGAAACAAAAGTGTTCCAATTTTTGTGCTAAAAATATTTATGCAAATGAGCTAATTCAATAATAAATGATGCCTTATTTTAATAATTACACATAACATTTGATAAAACTTGAGTAATGTACAGTAATCAGTCAATTGGGGAAGTGTATAGTGACAATAATATAGTGAAAAGAGTAATATAGACAAGAATAATATAGTGACAAGAGATAGTGACAAGAGTGTTCTAATTTTTGTGCTAAAAATGTATTCAAATGAGCTAATTCAATAATAAATGATGCCTTATTTGAATAATTAAACATAACATTTGATAAAACTTGAGTAATGTACAGTAATCAGTCAACTGGGGAGGTGTATAATCATTTTAAAATAATGATTTTTTCTATATATTCAAATGAAGTGCCTTGCTTATTGTTTGTTTTTGTACAACATTACGTGCCTCACAATATTTCATAGTATTTTAGTTTTGAACATTTCTCAAGTGTTTAGCCACTTGATTTGGAAACTGTAACTCCTAATTTGGTCTGTTTTCCATTTGCCACAGCTCTTCTTGTCCCCTTCATGTTTTTTTTTAAAGCATGGAAATTCTGAGTAACATTTTGAGTCACTCTGGATTTTCCAGGGATTTCTAGAATAAATTGTGTGTACAAAGGCTGTGTTTTCACGGATGTTTCCTCGAGAGGCAACGGCCAGCCGATCAGCACAAGAAAGTGACGATTTCTCTGTTAAATATTGACACCATTCCCAAGAAAGGGCTGCTAAATACTGGAGTTTTCCTTGTCGCAGCACAAAAGAGCTGTTTAGTCACAGATAACGTGGAGATATCGCCGTTTTCCTGGTAATCTGAACTTCATTGGATTTTACATGGAAATTGGATGTAATTTACCCCAGGAGTGCACCGTCACAGTTTCCGCTGTCACAAACACATTTGAGTGTTGGAGTTACATCAGAATTACATCAGTGAAATTCTATACAAGTTCTCTCTTATTTTCGTTTTTTCTTTCTTCCTTTTTCCCCTAAAGCATGAATTCATTCATGGACGAAGCTGAAAAGTATCTGCTTCTATAGAAATCACTGGCTGTGCACATGAAAATAAAGTCAACTTATGTTTTAAATTACACCAACAACTGTGCTAACTTATATTTATAAAAATAAATCACATACACACACACGCACGCACGCACGCACGCACACACACACACACACACACAGCGGCAGTATAGTTTTTAATATGTAAAGAAAATGTGTGACTATATGACTGCATATATGAAGAGTAACATCTGAAATGTTCTTCTATAATTAGCATTTTTCTCAAGCTTCTATATTTATGTTCAGTTATTTCATATTAAAGGCAATAATGACCCATTCTTTGCTATAACGGTGAAATGACTTAACCTTTACATAAGAGCTTGAGAAAAATCAGAAGAAATGTTGTCAAAGGATGATCAAAGGATGATCAAAGGATGTTTTTTGCATCTGAACTCTTCATATATTAAATAATCTTTAATCTGATGCTAACAAAAGTTCATATTATACAATCAATATTGTAGGAATCTGGAAGTATGCTGTAGAAAGCATATATAAAGAGAGATACATTTTCTACACTTTCATTATTAAATATTATAGAACTAATAATAATGATTTAATGCTATTTGTTATTGGTTGTACCAATAAGTGTTTTCTTTATATCTGGTTTTGATATTTTTTACTGTGTGGGTATAGCTACTAAGACATTTTTTCCCTAAATATTCCCTAAATATAATCTAGTGTAGAAATCTTTGGATAAAATAATATATAAAAAATGTATGATCGTTATTTGTGCATTCTGAATTTCTTTATTCTGAATTAAATGTATTAAATGACACACAGGGACAATTGAATGATTATTATATACTTTAATATTTATTTATATATATAGGTAATCTTACTTACAGGGATTAGTAAAATGTACATTTTGATTATCTGATGACATCTGGTGTCAGTTAAATGACAAATATTTTGACATTAATATGTTTTTCATATTAACAATTAGTTAAACAAAAGGTATTTGAATGCAATTTCAGAATAAAATCTTGTAAAATTCCCCAAAATGATAGGGATTTGCATTATTAATTTGATGTAAAGTTTTAAAAATGATTTAAGAACACACAGGGTCATTTGAATGAATTATAAATTGAATGAATTATAAATTTTAACAAATGTAATACATTGTAATTGATTATAAACAAATATTGACATTTGTTTAATAATATAAATATGTTTGACTTCTATTCCTTTTAAAACACAGCAAATAATAATAATAGATATAATAATAATATAATAATAATAATAAATTGGGTGCAATTTCAAAAGAAATCTTGGTACCAAATTACAATAAGCTTGCATGAATGTGTTTACTAACATGAACAAACAAAGAACAATATATTTATTACAGTAATTATCATCTTTGTATTGTTAGTTCATGTTAACTCACAGTTAACCCACTAACTAATTTTAACACGCATGAATTCAGATAAGGGATTAATAAGGCATTAATAAATGTTGAACAATGATTAATAAATAAGTATTGTTCATTGTTAGTTCAAGTTAGTAAATACATAAACTAACATTAACTAATAAAACCTTATTTATGACCAAAAATATTAATTACATAGAATATTAAAACGTAATAAATAAATAAACAAATATGTTGACCTGAAATGTGTCAATGGCTGAGGGTAAGAAGACCTGAACTGACCCGATGAAGAATATTTTAAAGCTCACATGACCAGGGCCTGACAGTGAAGATCTGAGCAGCTCATGCGGTCAAGTAAACAGGATTTAAAAGGTCAGTTCAGGGGCGAATACTACTGAACTCTCACCTCAAAATCACATGCACAGAAAAACATTCAACAGACTAATCTTAAGACATAAAAAACAGCCTAATTTACTGTTTGACAAAAGACGCCTTGTGATTTGTTAAGTTGTGATGTACAGTATTCACTCATCCTCGTGAAATCACAATAGCCGTTTATGACCACTGCTGAATCATGTCACACATTAGAACCAATCTTTTACAAAATCACTGTCACTGCTCAAACAGCAATATTTTAAGCATTTATAAAAGATAAATCATTGTCTAAGCATCTGCAATTATATGATCTTGATTTTTAATATTGCAAGCATATATTGGTGCTATTCGTTCTTTGCTTTTGGCATCTTTTGGAGCCAGAAACTTTGACGTGACATCAGACTTACGTGTAAAAAGCAGATGTCATTATCTTGTCTAGATGATGATAATATCTCAACTGTTCATTCAAATTCGTCACAGGTAAGTGGACGCCTGCAAAAACACAATATACAAGGCATGATTCAGACCTAGATACTTTAACCTTTTCTTATTAACCCTTGTATACTGTTCAAATGTACAACCCTTTCATTGTGTTTGTGGCTGTTTGTGCCCCATTGACTTCCATTATAATGACATTTTTTGATTGCAAAGCAATGACAGCATATAATCATGCATTGTTGGTGGTTTTCCCTGTTGAGAAGAGGTACAGTTTTTAATTTTTACTGTTGAACTTTTGAGAATATTCAAAGCATTTTACCAAAATATGTGTCAAAATAAGATTTGTCACTAAAAAACTTCACATTTGCTGAAACACAGAGAAAGTTGTGGCCAAATTAACGCTCAAAATCACCCCAGAATGGAAGAAAACATCCCCAAAAGCACACAAGGGTTAATAAATTCATTTATTTAGTTATTTTATTATCCTTATTTGATCATATACTTTAATGTATAGTTTTTTTGATTATTCTGTTCATCTCTAGCAGTGACTTTATAGATTTTTTCCGTTTTAAATTACTTGTGGTAATTTAAGTTTGAACTCGCAGACAGTGTTTTCTCTTTGTATTGCATTGATTTTAAAATATATTTTAGATGTCTGTGTAATAAAACATACCTTAAAGAAAGGTTATATAACATTCTAATTCTAAACTAAAGCATAAAATGACTGAACAGCTCATTTTCTGTAATTATCCATATCCTTTAAAAGGATAGTTTACTCAAAGATTATATCATCATTTCTTCTTTGTCCACTTGTTTCAAATGTGTTTGAGTTTCTTTTTTTTTTGTTGAACACAAAAGAAGATATTTAAAAAAATGTTGAGAAGCACCAGCCATTGACATCCATATATATTTTTTCTTCTCTGTAAATCAATGGCTACCGGTTTACAACATTCTTCAAAATATCCTCTTTTGTGTTCAACAGAGGAAAGAAATTCATAAAGGTTTGGAACCACCTGTATGTAATAATAATAGATAAATCATTTTCATAAATATTTTTCATATTTGAGTCTGTGTTGGGTCATATTTTGATCTCTTTATTCACCACTGTGGATACTTCCAATTTAGCTTGAATTCCATAAGCCTCAAAAATAATGGATTCTCTGAAGAGAAAATCCTTCCTAACAGATTGTAAAAGGATTAGCGACAAATGTGCTAGATGATAAAGTGGCCCTTATGTCATATGAGGAACTATACCATAATTGCAGTGAACTGAAAAATAGGACATCATTTGCATTGAATGCTGCAAAAGATGGTACAGAGCTGCAGGATTAGACATGCAAAACAATAACAAGAGGATTTACATAGATACATCAGCTTCTTGCAGCTCATAAATGCCATGATATTCAAATAATCCGCTCTTCCTGGAACAACTGTTGCTCTGAAAATAAAAAAATCATAACAGTGTTTGAAAGGCTAAAGCCACTTTATGGGCTAAAGAAAGCTTAGAGTTTCAGACAAGTGGTTTAGCAAAATGTCACGAGGACAAGAAATGTATACAACAGAACTTGCCTTGTTATATTTTTATGGGGTACTGAGAAATATTAAATAGCAGCAGCATGTAGGGTCAGGGCTAAAAAAAAAGGTTTGGTTTAAGGTTAGTTGCATGTAATTATGCATTATTCACTGTTATTAATATATTATGTAGTACAACTAGGATATTGTTTAAAAGTGTTACCTCAAGCTTTCGGAGAATAATCGCAGAAAAACTGGAGCACAAACACAATAAAAACACTCCACTCGATCTACAGCCATGGGGGAAGAAAAGAGAGGAAAAAGTTATGGGACTGTTGAAAAATAAGGCATTGCAATTATAATCCTTCCCAAGAGTTTACTGTGGTAAAGATAGTTTAAGCCAAAATAACAGAGCTGCTCTAGTTATTGTGACTACAACTTGGCTATATTTACCTGTGGCCGGCTTAAGAGAAATACTTGCCATAAATAATTTTTTCTGCCCACGAACTTTACTTCATTAAAATGGATAAACACATCTAACTGGGTATATAAATTGTCACACGTTACACATTTCCATTTATTCTGTCTGGGACTTTAAATAGATCTCTGTGAAAGCAAAAGGAAAAACATAAACATACATAAATATTAATAATAATGGTAATAATAATATCATCCCACATTTCCATTAATTCTTTCCTTCATTTTAAATGGATTGTCGTGAAAGTAATAGTAAATAAATAAACTATAGGATTTGCTTAGATAACAATAATGATGACATTATAGGCTGCAAACGTTTAGATTTCATTAACAATTTAATAACGTTTAATTTAAATAAATAACCTACAAAATCGTATTCAATACTGAGAGTGTGTAAATTTAAAATGTTAAAACAATAATAAAAAAACAACAACAACAAAGCTTGATTATGTTTGGTTACAATTATAAGCGTAGTTTTTGTGGTCAAATGCGATCAATCACTCCTGCCAAAAAAAAGTAGTTCCTCCTGATACTCGTTTCCAGCCGGCAGAAATAAATTGCGACATGACGCGGAAAAATCATGTGAAAGCATAACACACTGCACATTGTAATATTTCTGTAACATGTGTATTCATAAACATTACTGTATGCGTTTTTACAACAATTATTGGTTGTTTAGAGAAGAATTCGACGCTGTTGTTGTGGGTTAACATTCAGCACACAACGGCTTTTTAACTCGGTCACCGGGTTCAAATATGGACCCAAAACACAAAAAACTGCTCCAATCTCAGCGGCTTTTTCTGTCCGCGGAGCTTTTAGTGGACGGTTTAATCATACAGTATTTATATCAAGAGGAGATCTTGACGGAGAGCCATTTACAGGAGATTCAGTCCGAGTCGTCAAGCAGAAATAAAACGTTAAAACTGCTGGATATTTTACCGAGCCGCGGATCGACAGCCTTCCATCACTTTATAAAGTCACTGGAGAAAGACTTTCCCTGGATCAGAGACAAACTACTGCAACTCAATGAGGAAGAAGAGTCTCCTCCTCCGCCCTTCACAGGTGAGCTGAAACAGAAATATATAATCAAATATCCCACGTTCTCTCATATTTTAATATACTGTATAATACAACCATATAGTATAAATTTTTAAAAGATCCCTCGAGAATGATCAGTTTGATATGTTTCAGTAAAATATTCATATTCAATAAAGCCCACATACTATAGTAAAGTACTTAAATTAATCTGTTGTGGTAATTCTATATTCATTCATTCATTTTCTTTTTGGCTTAGTCCCTTTATTAATCTGGGGTCGCCACAGCGGAATGAACTGCCAACTTATCCAGCATATGTTTTACGCAGCGGATGCCCTTCCAGCTGCAACCCATCACTGGGAAACACCCATACACTTCCATTCACACACATACACTATGGACAATTTAGCTTACCCAATTCACCTGTACCGCATGTCTTTGGACTTATGGGGGAACCCGGAGCACCCGGAGGAAACCCACACGAACACAGGGAGAACATGCAAACTCCACACAGAAATGCCAACTGACCCAGCCGAGGCTCGAACCAGCGACCTTCTTGCTGTGAAGCGAGAGCGCTACCCACTGCGCCACCGTGCTGCCCGGTATTTCTATAGTTAATAAATAATTATATAGTGACTTTTACTATAGTTTTAATATTTTGCTATAGTAATATAGCCAAATAATTACCCTACTGTACAATAATTCTAAAGTATTATTCATTCATTCATTTTCATTTCGGCTTAGTCCCTTTATTAATCTGGGGTCGCCACAGCGGAATGAACCGCCAACTTATCCAGCATCTGTTTTACGCAGCGGATACCCTTTCAGCTGCAACCCATCACTGGGAAACATCCACACACACTCATTCACACACATACGGACAATTTAGCTTACCCAATTCACCTATAGCGCATGTCTTTGGACTTGTGGGGGAAACCGGAGCACCCAGTGTAAACCCACGCGAACACGGGGAGAACATGCAAACTCCACACAGAAATGTCAACTGACTCAGCTGAGGCTCGAACCAGCGACCTTCTTGTTGTGAGGCGATTGTGCTACCCACTGCGCCACCACGTCGCCCATAAAGTATTATGCTTCATATTTTAAATGATGTAAAAACTAAAGTATACTATAGTATTTATTACACTTTATTAGTTCCCTATATCTACAGAATGCTGTAGCATTCATTACCATCGTTTTATAATACATTCAGTATAATAAACTTTGCTATTGTATGATTGAAAAACTTTGAAACCATAACCTATATAGTATGAATTACTATAGTATTTTTTATACAAGGTCTATTTCAAATTTCAAATAAAAGTGTTGTCAGGGACTAAGCCGAAAAGAAAATGAATGAATGAATGAAATGTAGGGTTATTCCACGAAATATTAATTTCTCTTTATTTGAGACTCATCTGAGGTCAATGTATTGTTGTGCATGTCCCTGTCAAAATAAATTCAAAACTGATTTGAAGTCATTTATCCTTTATCAGTCATTGTTGATTCTTTGCACTTCAAAATGTAAGTTAAAGTAAAAATTGTTGGACAAAAATGGTTGGACAAATAGTGGCAAGTATAATTTGTGGCATTAGTAATATTTTATTAATTATGAATTTGTCATTTGTGGTTTAACAGTTTGCATAAATGTGATATTTATATATCAAATGATTCTTGTTCGAAGGCAATATTTTAATTATTTATTTTTTGGCTTAGAAACTTTTGAACACATTTTCTTTGAATTATGGTAATAATGTCTGATAGTCATCTTTTGTTCATTCAATAAATAAATACATAAATAAATAATAAAAATTTTATTAAACAGGAAACTATTCATTAATATAAAAAGGAACACAATTGACTGGATTACACAAACACAAGGCTGGGCTTTTATAACATTAGGCATATAACATAGTTGGAGTGTAAATCGTTATTATGTCACATTTTAGTCAGATGCTTGCTAATATTCCCTCCCAGTTTCACTTGATTTAATTCTCTCTCTCCTAAATAAATTATAATCTTTTTAATCAGATGTACTTAAAAAGTAAGAGGTCAAACCATTGCATCTCGTATATATCTGACCAGAGTGTTAAAAATGTAGAGTGTTTAATTGAATTGCCCTTCTCCTGAACTCCTTGTCACTCCTTGTCACTAATTCTAGCAGTGAACCCATAACCAGTGCATTTGAAGCATAGCTAATTTGCATACAATTTGAAAATCAATGTTTTTTTTTTTTTTTAAATGAAGCACGGTCTGTAAAATGCCTTATTTGCATCCTCAATTACAGACAAACAATAGACCTCTCTGCTTAAACTATGCCGGGAAAAATACGGCTTATTACCACTTTCTGTTGTTTTTGCATCACCTCTTTTCAATCACACAGTCAGGCAAGCCCCAGAACACTTCTGAAAAAATAATAAGCAGCCCCTTGCCTCCGAGAAAAACAAGACGTGAAAAGGAAAGCAGAGGGAGAGCGAGGTATAAAAAAAGAGCTGAAGTAGTGTTTTGAGTCTCTCAAGGCCAGGCCGACTTGGTGCGCTGCCCTGCTTTTCCATGAAAGCTGCATTAATTCCTGGCACTAGCGCTGCGGCCCAGCACTCTCGCCGAGCATCCTCCTTTCTAGGAAAAATATAATCAAAGCCGTTTGTTGGCTGCTCTCCCTCTCCCTCCCATCTCCAGTTACTGAGCCGAAGATTTTATTGACTTACTGTGGTTCAGATGGTAATAAATTGGGGAGGATGGGGGGTGGGGGCTAGGAAGAAAGCATAAAAGAAATGGGGAGGGGGAAAAAAAAGAAAAAGAAAGAAGCATGCTTGCAGATTTCTAGGAAGTCGAGGACGAGCGTTATACTTTTAGCAAACATTCTTCACACTTAAGCACTCGCTTTCATTTCTAGCTCCGCCGGCAAAAACACAGTTTTCTTCGTGCACCTGTCAGTATTGAGATTTTGGACTTTTTGAATTTTTCTAAAGTGTACATTCAGTCTAATAGTGAGAATGCATTGAAAGTACATTTTCTTTTGTCACACTTTATCAATTTGTGTTTGTAGATTTTAATTACAGTACATATTTTTAAGGCTGTTTTCTCAAAATGAGCTTCTTCTCATGCGCTGATTCATACATCTCCATTAACATACATCATCTGTAGAGCTCTATTCATGTTTATACAGGTTTTGATATGTTCATGCATGAGAGATGAAGAAATATGGTTTAGGTAATTGTACAGAGTAAAAAAAAACGAAGTCTTCCATGCAATTAATTCATGTAGTCCCAACACAAATCGATTAAGTTAACTAACAAATTTAAGTGGATTGAACATAAACAATTAAGTTGTCCCCCAAAAAAATCTCAAGATCTGTGTTATTTCAGCTCATTTTATATAAGCTCATTTTGAAAAAAAAACATACATTTCTTTTGAGTGTATATACAAGTCACAATTTGGTATTTACATTGGTTTTGTGGTCACTGTTTGATATGGGTTTGGTACGTCCGGAATAGTTAACAAATCCCCAGTACTTGACTTTTTTTTTTTGTTTATTTCTTTATTTTCAGGTTTATTTGACAGGGACAATGCACATTAATCATACAAAAAAAAAAGGTACAGTATGCCATAATAAGCCAAAAGGATATTTTTCATGTACAGTCCCTGAGCTGATGGTAAAATAGTCACTCTAAAAACAACACAAGATTAATTAATACATAATATATACAAGCTTCAAAACATTCCTACAAATGAAAAATATAGTATCCCTAGAGCTGACAGATCAACATCCCACTTGCCTCACTCATACACATACGCAGCTGGCAGACAAAATAATCATAAGTAATTGTGCATCATATTTAAGATTCAAAGATCAAAACGAATCTCTTTTAATGGAAATGCTAATGAGGGAGGTCCATCCATCCATTTTAATGCACTAGTGGGTGCAGTGGATAACTCCTAGTCAATCACTGCTCTTGTTGTGCGCAGATACTTCCATTTTTTCTCTATGTAAACATCCTTTTGCTGGATGTGCGTGACCATTATACACTTGCGTCTTTTGCAGCGTGTCTCACATATGAGCTGCATTTTTTATATGCCATGTCATGATAAAAAAAATTCAACTTTTAGATGGTGCAACGCTCATCAAGGTCAGATGCAAAAAAAGTGGACCAATCAGAATAACCCAGAGTAACTCAAAGACGGGGCAAGCTTCTGTTTACAGTTGTAAGTTGGCATGACAACTGTTTTGTTTGACCGTAATATGGTGGAGGAGTCCATTTTTAAACCATTAAACCAGTGCTGTATCTAACATTTTCAGCATCTAAATTTTTTTGGATGTTATACAGTTTACTGCATTAAGAAATGATCAAAATTACCCATCATTTTGAATATCGGAAACAAGAGTTTTGAACCTGACTTCATCCAATGTATTACATTCACCCAATTTTTACACTTTAGACTGATTTGTGTTTATTTCAGTCTAATTTAAAGAAATTATCCAAAATATACTTTTATTTATATCCTCTGCCACACTGTATCAATTTATGTCAGTTTGTGTAGATTTCAATTACAGTACATATTTAAAGGCTGTTTTTATTTTTCTAAATATGTTTTTTCTCCTGCACTAAGTGATCTTCACTTCAGCAGCACTTGCATATTAATTTCTGAAGGGTTTTGTCCTTGCATATTTTCCCTGATTATACATAAACAACAATTTGTGAAAATGTATTATTTTCTGAGAAAGTTTGCCGTATTTTCTGAATTATGGAGTGATGAACAGATTCCCAAAACCCCTTGTGTAAAAACCTTTGACTCTAATATATATATATATATATATAAAGATGGGTTGAAAATTATTGTTTATTTCTTTTATTCGTCTATATATATATATATTGTTTATTTATTTTATTTATATATATATATATAGACGAATAAAAGAAATAAACAATAATTTTGAACCCATCTTTATACAATGTTCAGATTTTAGCACATATTTTATGAATGAATCCCCAATTGGCATATTTAAACAACATTTTTGGTTTATATTTCAAAAAAAGGCTTTCAATTCTTAATATAATCAGTCAGCTGGGGAAATATAGTGATAACTATTAGTTCACCTGCAGTGTCTTGCCTTAAAGGAACAAAAAGAATTGCACTGCTTTGTTCTTTCCTTTCCCGCTTTTATTTTCATCCACTTCTCAAATGATTAATATTCATGTCGCTATGAATTGGGATCCTGACAGCGGTGATGTCATTCGGTTGGCATGGGAACGTGTTTTTTTTTCATCCCACTCCTGAATCTGCAGTGTCACGGACGCATTAATAAAGGAGACGCATGTTCTGGTTGAGTTTAAATAATAAGCACAGCCCTTATTACCTACTTTCCAATGGAGGTCAGTCAAGTGGGGACACGAAATGCTCATTTTCCTCACACCTGCAGGTCACGCAATTTGCATGTTTATTAACAAAATGCGCGATTTAAGGAAAACTATGCAAATGGTTGCTTAATCCTTGGCTCATGGGTTCTGGGAATCATTGTACCTGAAGCATTACGCTTCTGAATTTTAAGTTGTTTACGAGGCAAAATGTTCTGCAGCCGGCCTCTAGACAAATTTAACCCAACTGTCTTCTATTATAGAGCAAGTTAGCGTGTTCAGACTGCTTGTTAGCGCAGTTGTGTGAATCACTGTGGAAGATTTTCTATGCAGACCATGCTGACTTATTTCCTCTCATGGCATATTGTAGTATTGTTGTATCTATTTTTCTTGCTTCTTACAGTTTTGTGTTTGATTTCTAATTAAATATTAATATTGAGAATGTTCACAGCTTAGTTGGCTTTAATTAGGTTTCATAATTCATTATTATAAATTATATATAAATATAAATTATAACAGTTTTGATTAAATTTTTTTTTTATTCCAATAAAATCATTTATAATGTTACATACATTTTAATATACAAATATATCGATTCAAAATTGAACCCTGACAAACGTTTACACTAAACTAATAAGCAGCAAACGGTTTTCAATATTCATAATAATAATAATAATAATATAATTCATTCATTCATTCATTCATTCATTTTCTTTTCGGCTTAGTCCCTTTATTAATCAGGGGTCACCAACATCCGTACACACTCACATTCACACACATACACTATGGCTTTTTTTAGTTTATTCAATTCACCTATAACGCATGTCTTTGGACTGTGGGGTAAACGGGAGCACCCGAAGGAAACCCACGCCAACACGGGGAGAACATGCAAACTCCACACAGAAATGCCAACTGACCCAGCCGAGGCTCAGGCCAGCGACCTTCTTGCTGTGAGGTGACAGTGCTAACCACTGAGCCACCGTGTCGCCCTATAATATTAATAATAATAATAATAATAATAATAATAATAGCCAAGGGCGTATGGGTAGCACGATCGCCTCACAGCAAGAAGGTCGCTGGTTCGAGCCTTGGCTGGGTCAGTTGGCATTTCTGTGTAGAGTTTGCATGTTCTCCCCGTGTTCGCGTGGGTTTCCTCTGAATAAATGAATGAATGAATAATAGCCAATTATGATAGCTGGGCACCAGTGATAACTGATAATTACTGACCAACAAATATAATATTAGATGGCATATTTTTAGTAATGATGCTTTGCATAAACAAATAGAATTTTAAAATATATTTTAGAAAACAGTTATTTGACAAATATTGTACAATATTACAGTTTATATTAAAGTGATTTTGATCAAATAATGTTTGACTTTTAATTTAATAAAATAAAATAAAAACATTTTTTGTAAATCAATGTATAAAAAAATCTATTGTTATTTTATTATTATATTATTTAAATCTTTATAATTATTATTATTTTTTTAATTAATCAGGGAACATTTTAATGGGTCAATAGGTTTTTGTATATATTAAATGAACATAAATTTTAATAGTATTGTAAGTTGGTCCACCTACAGCATCTGCAACGTTAAATATTAAGAGTGCAGTTGCTTTTTCTTTATTTTTATTAAGCATTGATTGTATTCTCTATCATAACAGATCTACAAGAACTTTTTGAGTGACAACCAACCAGTCTGATCAGTAACATGTGTCCACCACATCAGATCAAGATGATTTTAGTTATTTTCACAGCTGTGCTTGTGTATGTCTTATATCTTCAGGTTAATTCCCTATGCGCTGTTATTCATCCTCCGTAATACTCAGCAGCTGCCCGTTTATCTCAAGAGATTTTGCACTGTTTGCTATGTGTTTACAGTGGACGCCAGTGCTGCCCACAAAGACTATTAAGTAAAAGCTTGAGAACTAAAACAGAAATCCAGAACAGTATATTATGTGACAGCATATGGCACACATATGAGAAAACAATCAGTTAAGCTTCTGAGCAGCTTATAATTTACTAAGTTGACGTTTATATTTAGGTTTTCTGTACATGGAATCTTTGGTGCAAAAAATAATGCCAGATGCATTTTTCAGCATTATTTAAAGAAGACACGCACAAAAAGTTAGATGTAATTCGAACAAGAGTCATTTGTTGACATATTGAAAATTTCTATTTAAAGCAATAGTTCACTCAAACATGAAAATGACCCCATAATTTGCTCACCCTATGAGCTATGATTAATTTTTTTCTGCCAGACAAACACAGTCTGAGTAGTTTTACATTTTTCCTGGCTCTTCCATGCTGGATAATAGTGGCTTTTATTTTGAAGCTTCCCTGTCGTAAAACTAACCCATACGCTGCCAGGGGGTTAATGCATGTCTTATGAAGCAAATTGATGGGTTTATATTTCACATTTTTAAATTATAAACTCCAATCTCCAAACATTATCTGTGACTGACATATATGGTGCATTAAAGAGTAAAATAGTAATATACTGTATAACGTTTTACAGTAATGCCAAGCCAACTAGTTTTGTTGTACATTGTCATCTTCCATGATAAACTGCCCCTTTTTGGGACAGTTTTGGCTTAATGGTTAGGGAGTGGGACTTTTAATCGAAAGGTTGCAGGTTCAATTCCTGGCACCGGCATAGGTTAAAAGCAGAGGACCAATTTCAAGTATGGGTAAAAAAACCATACATTCATTCATTCATTTATTTTCTTTTCGGCTTAGTCCCTTTATTATTCTGGGGTCGCCACAGCGGAATGAACCGCCAACTTATCCAGCATATGTTTTACGCAGCGGACGCCCTTCCAGCTGCAACCCATCACTGGGAAACATCCATACACACTCATTCACACACATACACTACAGACAATTTAGCTTACCCAATTTACCTATACCACATGTTTTTGGACTTGTGGGGGAACCCGGAGCACCCAGAGGAAACCCACGCAAACATGGGGAGAACATGCAAACTCCACACAGAAATGCCAACTGACCCAGCCAGGGCTCGAACCAGCGACCTTCTAGCTGTGAGGCGATTGTGCTACCCACTGCGCCACCGTGCTGCCCAAAACCATACATTACAAGGCTTAATTCACTCATATGTTGTCAGTTGTGCATAACGTTTTAAAATATTGCATAAAAAAAAAAAACTTGCGCAGACATTTTAAAAAATGTGCATAAAAGAACATATTGAGCATAACTGAGTAGGATAAACTATTCTCGATAAGAAAAAAATGCACATAAACTATGATGGAAACAAATTTACAGAATAGCCATTCAAGTCAAGTCGGATAAATCGTATTTACGAGTTGGTGAACACATGAATGCCATAGAAAAGTTGTTATTATGAATGGGAAAATCAAAATTACCTTTAATCTCTGCATTTCCTAGTTGAGGAAACGTATCACTGAGATTTTATTAATCTGGGGTCGCCACAGCGGAATGAACCGCCAACTTATCTAGCATATGTTTTACACAGCGGATGCCCTTCCAGCTGCAACCCATCACGGGGAAGCATCCATACACTCTCATTCACACTCATATACTACAGACAATTTAGCTTACCCAATTCACCTATAGCGCATGTTTTTGGACTTATGGGGGAAACCGGAGCACCCGGAAAAACCCACACAAACACGGGGAGAACATGCAAACTCCACATAGAAATGGCAACTGACCCAGCCGAGGCTCGAACCAGCGACCTTCTTGCTGTGAGGCGAATGTGCTACCCACTGTGCCACCGTGACGCCCCCCTGATTCACTAGTCTATAATTATATACCATTATATGCTATTATATAAAGTTCAGCAGGTGGAAATCATGAATGCAAAGTCAACTCTTGTGGGTTTTCTGTGGGTTTATCTTCTGTATTTTCTTAAGTCATCAAAAATAGGTACAATACAATCTTGCGCCGATGAACGTGACTTGAACGCACCTAACATTGTTATTGCTATAATATATATTATTAACTTGTCAAGTCAGTAGGAACCTCCCAGCATAAATTTACATCTTTTGATGGAAGCACAGCTACAAAACAGACATGTTTCAGAAATAGGCTGATATTGTGCAGGTGATGAGGTGTTAATGGTTTCCTCCAGACATTATAATTAGAATTGAGGTTATTCATATTAGACAGTCTAGTTTAATACAGTCTAATAAAGGTAACAGGAAGAAGAGTTTTTTTCACAGTTGTACAGTAGGAGGAAGGTTTTTGGTACCCCAAAGAAGCTTTTAAAGTAATATCTTTTAAAAACGTGTATTTTTTTTCATGTAATATAATTACAGAGAGCACCCTGAATTGATCAGGTCACCATAGTCCAACAAAGTCTTTATGACTAGGTTATAATTTCAGGAAGACGTGCTAAACTGAAGACTTGAGATGTCCTTTTATAAGTTAATTAACAATAGCATGCAGTACAGCCCATTTGCATTCCTGGTAACAATCACATTAGTGTCCGCTAAGCCGGAGGAAGGCACTTGCATTAATTTGCTTTTGTACAGAGCCAGCGCAGTGCTGCTCGCTTGTTTTTGTTGGAGCGTCACACTGACTCTCCTCCTCTGTTCCCTCCACCCTTCTCTAGTACAGTCTGATTTCCAGGAATATTGGCTTGAGGAGAGTCTTCCTGTCAAAATGTGGAAGCGTAAAGTCCGTTCCAGCTGGACTCAGATCCTGGATTGCTGCCTCTTTTAGGAATGCTTTTTATTTGTGCAGGTAGTAAATGTTAGGACTTTTGGGCTTTTTTCTTAAAAAAACAAAAACAAACTGTTGTTGCAAATACAGAAAATAAACGTTACTGAAAAAACATTATGATCCATACATAAGAAACAAATTCTTATGCATTATGTGCTTATATGCATACTCAAACATATTCACTATTTTCCTATATGATGTTTTGCACGAATGGGAGTAAAGGCCCTTTTTACACCAAGCACAACAACTGTAATATAAACATAACGCTAAATATATTTATGTCCATGCTGGCGAACTGTAAAAATCTGTTTATTTTAGTCTATGCTTTTCATTCTGCATTATCCTGTTATAACTAGCAGATTTCCTTAGTGAACTACTAGCTCTATGAGCTACTAGAGCTACTAGATCTAACCAGTGAATCCAACTTGTGTAATGTTTGTTTAAAAATATCATATATTAATCTAATAAACCAAATTTAGTGATCATAATCAGTGTAGTAAAATAAAAACTGCACAAATTATTTTTTCACAACATAGGAGGCAATACAAAGATGCTAAAACTAGCACTGGATACCTGAGGTACTTTTAATTTTGGTTTTCATAACTTTTGTGTATATTTATTATTCTTTGCCTTGGTATAACTTTTTTCAAGATAGTAATTATCTATTATCTCTGAAGATGGTTTAACATCAATACTGCTTTACAATATTGTCAGTAAATTGCACAAGCCCTTTATATTTCAATGGATTCTGACTGGCTGTCAGTGTTTAATCAGTGTTATTACCTGAGAAAATTGTTCTAAAATTGATCCAAACTATATTGTTTCTCTACACCTTTATTGTTAGTTGTGGCTTGAACTCTGCTGTCGTTTTACATTCAGAAAGATTTTTAGAATTTGTTATCTTTATGGTTACCTTTATAGTTATTGTGCTTGGTGTGAATGACTAAAAAAACCAGTGATGTGTTTAAAAAACTGAGGTGTCATTATTCTCCTCACAGTTTATCCATTCAAAACTAAAAGGACATTTTTATTTAATTAACAAATTACTTTAAACATGACATGCATAAAAATCCAACCTGAAATCTCAAACAGAATTTTAAGATATTTTAAGACCAGATTTGATCAAGTGATTTTTAGCAGATGTCGTATTGGACATACAAGGCTAACCCATGGCTTTTTTGCTTAAAGATGAAGACCCCCCTCAATGTTTGTATTGCACAATTTCTCTTACTGTAAAACACATTTTACTGGACTGTCCTGCTTTTAATGATTCCAGAAGGCTTTTTTATGAAATGAACTCTCTTAAGGACATTTTTAACAAAGTGACACCAGGAAAAATATTAGAATTTTTATCATGTATTAACGCTAAAAATCTTATTTAATTTATGTATTCATTTGTAAGTTGTTTTTAATTGTATATTTATTATTGAAATGTTCTTGCCATGAAAATAGCCTTGGTTGCTGACATGGCATTAAATTAAAACAAACAACAACATGACATGCATAAACCCCACAACTTTAAACTACTTTTCACAGCAATATTACTGCACTGTAGAGAATACAAAGAGAAAAACATTCTGGAGGATGTTTTATTCAGTGTTTATTCTAAAAGTTTCTCTACATCTTTATCAGTATTGCTACATTCAGTGTAATTTTTCTCTTCACAGTTCATTCATTAAGTCTTTTTTTATTAACAATTTACTTTTAGTATGACATGTATAAGTCCTAAAATGCTAAACTAGTTTTGACAGCAATATTACTGATGTATATAGAATATTACTGCAGTAGAGAATACAACGAGAAAAATATTCTGAAGGAGCAAAAGAATGAATTCAAAAACACTTAGACCATGTATACTTGAGATACTAATGTCATGTTAAAATACCAAGCGTAACCTTATTTTCATGACAGAACAGAATAAATCACAAAGCTAAATATACCATTATGTTCAGTTATCATTATGGATTATTTGTAGTGTAACCTTGTTGGCCAAAGGGAAGGAAGAAAAATAACATAGGTATTCAATTTAATCTTTTCAATGTTTTTTTAATCAATTCCCCCGATACGAAGAAATTCAATGAGTTTGTTGTCTTAATCAAATGATTGGGAGGTTTTGCGAGATCAGATGTGAAGGATATAAAATTTAGCCAAACAAGAGTGCTTTATCTGACTGTTCCTGTGCCCCAAAGCCAAGGCTTACAGATGGGGTCCGTTAAGTACAATTAGTGGTTCTTAAGATTTATTGTGTCAGTCATATGAAGAATAATAAACCACAAGTGCTTCTTACTGGCTGCGTCAGTCCAGATTTGTAATTTCACTGCGTATGTTCGCTCTGACCCAACCACAAAATGTGAATTTATATATATATATATATATATATATATATATATATATATA
>CAIGQW010000596.1:7037331-7047331 GCA_903798125.1 Danio choprae
GAGAACTTAGTAAAGGGCACATAGCAGCCTGCCTGGAATTTGCCAAAAGACATCTGAAGGACTCTCAGACCATAAGAAACAAAATTCTCTGGTTTGATGAGACTAAAATGGAACACTTTGGAGTGAATGCCAGGCGTTGCGTTTCATCACCATGCTAATACCATCCTTACAGTGAAGCATGGTGGTGGCAGCATCATGCTATGGGGATGTTTTTCAGCAGCAGGAACTGGAAGACTAGTCAGGATAGAGGGAAAGATGAATACAGCAATGTACAGAGACATCCTGAATGAAAACCTGTTTCAGAGTGCTCTTGACCTCAGACTGGGGCGACGGTTCATCTTCCAGCAGGACAATGACCCAAAGCACACCGGCAAAAAAAAAAATCAATGGAGTGGCTTCACAACAACTCGGTAAATGTCCATAAATGGCCCAGCCAGAGCCCAGACCTCTAAATCCTATTGAACATCTCTGGAGATATCTGAAAATCTCTTCCCATCCAACTTGATAGCTTGAGATGTACTGCAAAGAGGAATGGGCAAAAATTCCCAAAGACAGGTGTGCCAAGCTTGTGGCATCATATTTAAAAAGACTTGAGGCTGTAATTGCTGCCAAAGGTGCATCAACAAAGTATTGAGCAAAGGCTGTGAATACTTATGTACATGTGATTTTTCAGGTTTTTTATTTTTAATAAATTTGCAACAAATAAAAAAATAAAAATTAATGTGTGTAGAATTTTGAGGAAATAAATGAATTAATCAATTTTGGAATAAGGCTGTAACAAAAAAATTTGGAAAAAGTGAAGCGCTATGAAAATTTTCTGGATGCAGTGTATATGATTTGTTTGCTTGTTTGTTTGCTACAACAACAGAAAAAAATGTGTAGTTACCTTCTATAGTTTCCTCTGCTGGTCCAATGAGATTTGCGAGGAGTTCTTCATTTCAACTCCTGATGATCTTTAGGACCATTTCCTTTAAATATGTTTCTGTGTTCTTCCCCAACTCTTGCAAACCTCATTGACATTCCATGCAGCATCTTAATACAAATCATTTTGTTTAGTTCAGGTGCATGTTTCCAAATATCACATTTTCAGTAATACAAGTTCCATAAACTCAAGCTTTTAATTGTCTAGTAATGCATTTCCGAGACTAAATGTTAAGACAAAAGAAAGAAAAGGTGTGCACAAACATGATCAGGAAACCAATATAGACATCTAGATTATATTTTCTATTCAATCTGCAATTCATTTAATACAATTGCCATTTCTGAGTGACCTCAATTCAGTATAAAAAAAATAATTCATTCATTTTCTTTTCAGCTTAGTCCCTTTATTAATCTGGGGTCGCCACAGCAGAATGAGCCGCCAATTTATCCAGCATATGTTTTATGCAGCGAATGCCTTTCCAGCTGAAACTTATCACTGGGAAACACCCATACATTCTCATTCACACACATACACTACGGACAATTTAGCTTACCCAATTCACCTATAGCGGGAAACCAGAGCTCCCAGAGAAAACCCACGCAAACACATGCAACATGCAAACCCCATACAGGAATGCCAAATGACCGAGCTGAGGCTCGAACCAGCGACCTTCTTGCTGTGAGGCAACAGCGCTACCCACTGCACCACCGCACCGCCCTATAAAAAAAAATTTGAATAAGAAAAAACAAAAGAACTCTATATCAAATAAAATACTTTATATTTGGCAGATGCTTTTATCCAAAGGGACTTACACTGTGTTCAATCTGAGCATTTATTAGTATGTGATCCATGCAACACAATTTTTTGTAATGTTTTTACCAAAGAAACTATAGGTAATTTACAAAAAAAAACCATATACTGATTTTCCTTATCTGCTTGGCACAAAATGTAAGCCTTTACTCACAAGCTGTGGCACTCCAAGAAAAAAAGCATTCTAGGTCCATCACAATTTGAGGTAGAAAGGTAGAATTTTAGAGTGCGGAAATAAGAAAAAAAAAATCCCATAATAAATTATTTAAGTTTCAAGCATCAGACTTAAAAACTGATATAGGGCTTAAAGACAACTAAAACAAATTTAAAGAAAACTTGCCTTGTGTTAAGTTCATTTAGAGTGCATCTCACTTCCTTTTAATCCCATACTTCTACCTCATTTGCAGGGTGATCGATGTGCTCACCAATGAAATCCTTTCATTTTTAAACTTGTTCTGAAGGCATTCCAACAAGGTATCATGTAGACAAATTTACACTTTATTTAAAATAAAACATTTTATATTAGTATATCCTAGTTTAAAATTGTACTTAATAAAGACCTAAATATTCTCACTGTATTAAAATAGCAGCAAGTATCTAATATTTTTATAATAAATAAAAATTAAAAATAGATATTATTTCAGTACCCAGCAAACAACAAGTCTAACATGAATGTTATAAAATGCAATACTGTACAAGGTGTGTTTGGCGATGATGTCAAATTAGTGATGCACATATTTGAAACAGTATCCTTCCTCTTCAAAGCTGCTAGACAGTCAAGTTGTATCCTGCAGGCCAAGGTCGGGCAACTAATAGGTCCCATGATTCTTTTCTGTAACCATGAATACAATATTGAAGTCTTTTATAAGGATATTCATTTTAGTTTACACAACATTTTGTTTAGACTTAAAAACAATACATACCGAGTACAATATTTATAATACAGTTTTATAGTCACGCTGTTTGAAGAAACATATAATATACATTAACATGATTTTTTTATTATTGTTCATATTATTACAATGTTCAGTATTTCACAATACACTTAGCCTACTGTCACGCTCGACTGTATACATGAAGGCACAGGAACATGGGATTTAACAAAAACACGAATTTATTAACGAACACTCACTGAATACAAGGGCACTGGAAACACGGGAGACTCTGGAAGGACATGGGATGAAGACAACATGGAATGACGACCAGACAATACATCGACATGTAGACAAAACAATACCGGACAAGGACTGAACCAAAAAGAGGGGTATAAATACACGGGGGACATGATGAACTGATAAGACACAGGGGATGAACACAGGTGAAACTAATGAACATTGAAAACGGCGGGAAACAGAACAAAGGAATCACATGACATGGAACACAGAACAGACACCTGACACCTACATTTTTTAACTAATTCATGTCCTTTATAAATAACACCTGATTTAAACTATGGATTATTTTTCTATCATGTTCTGGCTTTAAAACTTCTGAATACTAAATTAAATGAGCTATTGTCAAGAAATTAGCGCATGCATAGACTGCTGCACAGTGCTTATTCAGTAAAGGCACAGCTAAACAGATGTGTTTTAAGTCTGAATTTAAATGTGCCTTATGTTGGAGCACATCTGATCATTTCTGGAAGCTGATTCCAGCAGCAGCGGGCTCAGTAGCTGAATTCAGATTCACCCTTCTTTGACTGAACTCTTCGAATTTCTAGTTTATATGATCCTAAAGATCTGAGTGATCTGTTAGGTTTGTATTCAGTGAGCATATCTGTAATGTATTGAGGTCCTAGGCCATTTAGTGATTTATAGACAAGTAGGAATATTTTAAAATCTATTCTGAATGTAACTGGGAGCCAGTGTAAAGACATGAGGACAGGTGTGATGTGCTCTGATTTTCTGGTTCTGGTCAGAATCCTGGCAGCAGCGTCCACTTCTCTGCAGAGATAAAATACACAAGTTATATACACAAATTATTTAATTTATTTAATAAACGTGCACACGCTTCATTCACGCTGCGGGTGCTGTCGCAAAGCTCTTCTTCATATAACAGAGCTGTCTTATTGTTTTTGACACTTTAATTAACATTGACGAGCAAATAAAGGGATACTGTAACTTAATTTGTATAAAAAACTGAGCAAAATCAACCCACCGCTAACAAACCGATGGCTGACGAGGCCCATCAGTACTAACGTTACCAGCACAGTATTTATCCATATCAGGCACATTTCAAGTATAGGTATTTACCATTATTCAACACCAGGGCTTTTCTAACAAATAGAAACATTACCTGATGATACAAAATATCTCTGTAATATGATTTAAAAGTAATAACGTACCTGAATGTATGAAGGGCTGAAATGGTGGACCTCTCCTTTTGAAAAATTAACCGTCACTTGAGGCTTGTAGCAGCAGACTCAGTCGCCAGTCCACCAATAGGAACGCAAGAATGGCGAAACTCATATTTGCCACCAGGGGGGCATTGTTACCATTATTTCTTTTTTATGATTAAATTATCTAAACATTGAACTGATGATCAGTCTGAAGAAAAGGTTTTTTTTTCCACAAAATGATTTGTCAAATATATTATGTATACATATAAAACAATAATATATACCCCAATAAAGGTTAAAAATAACTCAACCATTGGGTCAAGGTTTCATGCTAATTTACAAATTTACAAAATTAGTTTCAAACTAATTTACATGGTTCTATAAAGGTTCTTTTCACAGTAGAAGTGCTATATAGCACCTCAACCATTTCAAAGAACCACTGAAGAACCTTTTTTTTTAGAGTGTATGACATGTTTTATATGCTGGTTTAAGCTGATTCTTGCTGGTCATTTGCTGGTTGCTCAAGATCAACGCATGGCCATCAAAGGACCACCAGGAACCAGCAAACAAGCATCAAAACCTTTTTTTTCCCAGCAGGGGAATCAGTGTAAAATGTTTTGTAATGTTTTTTTAATTTTTAGAAATGGCACTGTCTAACCTTGTAACATATTATCTGTCCCTTGCAAATTAGGTTTTCAGGTTTCTGTCATAAAGTGGAGAAAGCTTGTTTGAGCTTACCATCTGGCACTAAACCACTTTGGAATTTTTTTTTTATTTAATCATTTTTTGGGATCTCAACAATAGGCTTGTTGGAGGAACATGTGCTTATGAATAAATTGTTTTAATTTTCTATTTGATTATGAAATTAAGCCCAGAGATTTTGATTTGGGGAGAGTACTGAGAAAACACACTGAATGCAGTGGATGCGGAATCTGTGGTAAAATTTAAATGAATGAAATTATTTTCACCATTATTATTTTTCTTTTATCCTCATGCTGATGCACATTATTTAATCATTTTGTAGAATAAGAGTTTCTGTTGAATGGCTTCCATGATAAGCTCTAAGAGGATTTCAGCTGAAAATATAGCCCACGGAAACATTAAAGCTAGTTTATGTAATGAATCATATTAGATGAAGTAATAACAAAGACTATAATTTAAAGGATTTTGGTAAAAAAACAACAACATTTTATATTAGTTATTTGTTGTAGTCTATATTTAATACATTTAAGCGCCATTGCGCGTGACGTCATGTCATTCATTCGTTGGATAACTGGGAAAGGACAACAGTTAGCAATTCGACGATTGTGGTGTTTGCCCAACGCCAAAAACACTTGAGATGAAGTGTTCAGCACATTAGGTTTGATTTACAAAGTGTTATGTGAAATATGGTTTAAATTTTTTTCGCGTTAGGCGCGAATATGATTTGTAAACATAACGCGACATGATTTGTAAACATAAGGCGAAGTACATAATTGCGTCGTCCATAACATCTGAATTGTTATCTAAATTGCAGCATTTAAACATCAAACGAAGAGAAGCAGCTCAAGAGGAGGGCAGATTCTGATCTGAAAGATTCAAAGTTCATATCTCCAACTGTGTGAGTACAGAAATAACGTTACAAACATGAAAACACGTTTTTGGTCCTCGAATCTTTTTAATTGCAAATTTTTAATGCGCTGGGACTAAATTGACACTTTTTTTAGTCAATAAAAGTATATTTCTAAGCATAATCTAAGCAATATTCGTAATTTAAATAGTAATAGTTGTAGTAATTTATTTTTTGGTGTCAATATCAGTCTCCAAGACAATGACAATGACAATGACAACATTTTAGAGGAATAGCTTTCAAAGGTAGCTGTCTCTCCCTCCAGCCAGTATAGATATATGATTTTTGATGACACCATTCTGCACTTCAGCTACTAATAAGATTTTTTGACCCATCAAATGCTTTCTATAATCTGAGGTGTTTTATGAACAGCTGCATCATACATACAGTAAGCTCTGGTGTTGACACAGAGCAGATCATCCTATGCAGGGGTCCACAAAACATATAGGATTCAATCAAATTCTTCACAGAATGCTGTATTTTTAAAAAGCAACGTGGATGTATGTGACTTTAACTCTGGCCAAGTATGAAAAAAGGAGAAGCTGTGTTCCACTCTTGCTTCCTGTTTCAGCTGAAATGATATCATCATACTGAATAATGGTTCGAGGCACTTCAGGGGAGATTTAAAAGAAGTATCCGAATACCACACTTGATAAATATTTTCTTTTGTAAGCTTATGTTAAAGTGCACTGGTATTAAAATTTGAAGCCACCACTGATTTTTAATAGAACAACAGAAAGCACGTCATTGCTACTTGTAATCTTCCTAGCTGCCAGTGAGATCAGACAAAGCTTGTCCAACATTATGCTGCTCTGTTACACCCTAACCTTAAAGCCACACTAACAGCTGCAGTGAATGAATGTAAGAACAAAGAGCTGTGTCTGAGCTTTAGATTTAGCTTGGCCTACTGCAGTCATCTGACTCTGTGCATTACCGTGGAAATGAGCTCACCCCTGTGTTAGGAAGTGTATACCGTTTCAGGCCACACAGTGTTTGCACACAGATGTCAGTTTCAATGACATGAAGCTCCGGTGTGTGAGGCTGTGTTGTAAGACAAGGCAATGTGTAGGGGAAGTGGGTTAAAAGTAGTTAGAAAAACAGGAAACATTTTTCTAGGATTGACTTAAAAGGTCATTTGAGTCAGTTGTAATCTATTTTGTGATTTTGAAAAATAGTTAAGCCTTACCAGAGCCAAAACATGCTTTCAAAAGCAGCCATCATAAAGCAATCCAATACACTAAAAAACAAGATGTATACTGTACATATCCATATAAAGTAGGCTGTACATTAAATAAAGAGATAAACAGTCACTGGTATTTGAATGTATGGTTCAGTCAGTAGTGTAATGTGGAAAACAATGGAAATAATCTGCCTGAGATTTGTACGTAAGCTTTGAACATTGAAGGCGTGTTTCTCAGAAATGCATACTGTGCTACATACTGTATATACAGTAGATAAACTATACATTCCGTAAGCATGTTATTAACCAGTGACCTTGTCCTCTTAATCCTTCAGCTGTACATCATACTGTGTGCATAAATTTTGTATTTTTTATCATTTTAATCATGGTCTCTGTTTGGGTTTAATGATGTTTTTTTTATATTTATATGACTTTAATGAAAATAAATATAAATGGAAAATTCCAACAGAAAATTACTTGGAAAAGGTAAAATGTCTGGTATAACCCTAAAGAGATTGTCATTATAACATCAAATTAAACTTCTGAATTTGATTTGCATCTTATTTTGTTTTTGAAAAGTAAGCAATGAGTACAATTCTAAATAAATATAGTATAGTAAAAGTATGGATAGTAAAAATTATCATTTAAATTAAAAGAAAATATATTTTTAAGAAACATTTTGGCATAGTGGGGTACAACCATACTAATTAGGAGAAAGTTAGCACGCAACGAATATTAAGGAGCGTGATATCCTAATTTATGTATTTACGTGCGTTTATTTTATTAAAGCTTCACAAATCCTGTAAATTTGGATAGTATCATGTTTATAATTTTTGCACATGATATGATCTGTTACACTAGTTATTTTTATTGTGAAATTTAATTTTTTGAATTTAGAAGGTCTGCATTTATTACACCCGTTTGCCCATTAGACCCGTCCACCTCAGCGATCACTTCAAGTTATGTCGACTTCATTGACTAGGGGATTCGCTTTGTAGACCAATCACTCTGATTTGCTGGATTCCAGTGCGAGAATGGTGCATTATGCTGGGTTCCTTCTTCTCCCATCCAGGCTTTGGACGAGTGTGCAGGATGTCTTTGGGGCAGCTGCACGCCTGCCATCCCCTTCTCCAAACTTGGACCTCCTCCTCCTTCATCACCCTTGATGGCAGAGCGACCAGGGTACGTGTCCATTCCTCATGTGGGTGGCAATTGTGGTAAATCTTGCCTGGTGGGACAGGCCACAACTCCTGCCCATAGTGTATAGGTTTCTTATCCCTCTCGGCCAGAGCCTACACTGTGCTGGCCAGGCCGGTTCTGCTCTGCATGCTCAGCCACTATACCCCAGCAGGTTGTGATTAGAGGACGGTCTCTTTTTCTGCAACATGCTTACATGCCCTTCCCCTGGATGCGCTGCTTTTCAAGTGCTTCACACTCCTCATACCAACCCCTCCCTGACATTTTCCCCTCAGACCTTCCGGTGTTGTGTTTTCCTTTCTTCAGTCCAAGCTAGAGAGCGGGCTGTCGCCATCCACACAGAAGGTCTCCATTGCTGCCTTAGAGAGTGCCTGCATGGTCAACTCGCGTTCTGGAGTATGGTGCCAGGTATGCGGGATCCCCTTTCCAGGCAACCACACATGCATGCAGTGTTTGCCACGGTGAGTCCTCCTACATAGGTGGACTCGTGTCTTCCCTACCAGTTAATCATCTTTTATGTATGTCTCTGTCACTGGACTCCATATCGGGGTAGCATTGCTCTCCGAAGCATTCTTCCCCGTCCATTTAGCTAGGTGTACTGTATGTGCTGAGTATGACCACATTTCAGTGAGTGTTAATATTGGCTAGGGACGTTGGATGGTTAAATTTTTAGTAGTGCTTGTTTGCTTACACTACGCTCCTGGCAGATCACCCCAAATGCATTATGGGCTCAGCTTTTGTGGCACTTAGTATAGGCATCCCCTATTCGACTTGACCAACATAACTCGAAGTGATCGACTGAGGAGAACGTCTAGGTTATGTAGGTAACCCTCATTCCCTGAAGGAGGGAATGGAGACGTTATGTCCCTCTGCCACAGGAGCTGAATCTACAGCTGAATGCTAGAGGTGTCGGCTCTTCAGCAAATAGTCTAATGAGCTTCCTCTCAAGCCAGCCTTGAAATTAAAAAATAACAGTGGATAGTCTATATAAATAATTATATCAATATATAATAAGTGTATATATACTGGATAATAAATAATGTATATACATTTATAATAAGCATATTTAAATTTTCTATATAAATAAAGAATAATTCTTAAGCTGCAAAAGTAATTTAGTCATGCCACAGGTAGCTCATTGGGCTTGAATGATAGCTTGCAAAACATAACGTGTACAAATTGTAAACTTTAGTAATGGCCAGATCAGACAAGTAACATTTCTATTAACTGTCCTGAAACATGAGCAGAAAGTCTTTTTTATCGCAGTGTGATTCCCTTTTAAATGCAGACACACTGTGCTGATATAAAGCCATTAACTTGCAAATTGACAGAGAGGTATTCAGGCAAGTACTGTTCGAGTGTTTTGTGGAAAAATTAAAAACACCGCAACAATTATTTGCAATCGCACAAATGCTCTCAAACATATTGCACAGATCAAAGTTGTAATGCACAACTTTGACCAAAAAAGTCATGATTTCAAGCAGTTAACACCATTATGGTAACACATGATATTAAAGTTATAATAAAAACGAAAAAAACATAAAACATCAAATGGGATGTGTCACAGGGAATTCTGGGAATGTAAAGGTATCCAGTATATACACATACTGCAAAAATGTTTTCTTATTTGGAGTTTTTGTCATGTTTCTAGTTCGAATATCTAAATATTTTTAAATCAAGAAGCATTTTCTAGACAAGTCAAAAAATATTGTTTTTAATAATTAAATGTGAAAAGTATTTTTTCAGTGTACAAATGAAATTTCTTTCATTATTTACTCACCCTTTCTTTCTTCAAAACCTATTTGACTTTCTTTCTTCAGTTGAACACAAAATAAGATATTATTAAATAGCATAAGAATGCTGGTAGCTTGCACCCACTGAATTTCATAGTAGGTTTTCCCTTCTATGGAAGTCAATGGGTGCCAGCAACCAGCATTATTCAAA
>CAIGQW010000596.1:7052331-7075807 GCA_903798125.1 Danio choprae
AATGACAAGTGAAATGTGTGTTTGTGTGCATGTGTTGTGACCCAATGGCCTTACAAAAATGACACTTTATGAATAAGAAATAAATCATATAATTTGATCCTTATAAAAAACAAAAACATATGACTTCAGATCTCTTCTTTCTTGGTGAACAAGCTCATTTAAGTGCAACACAGTCTTCCCAACTAAACACCTCACCACCTGCCATCATAATGGCATTTGGTTGGCCGTTTAAAACATTTACACTCATATCATTTTTAACAATTCATTCCTGCACATAAATCTCGTTGGGTCTCGTTGCTCTGTCTGTGAGCCGGATCTGCGCGGGGTGGTTCAGACGAGGATTCTGGGAAATCTCCACACCCCTGAGTGTGCAGATAACAAGTATTAACTGGGGCTTATTGGAAGTAGATGCCCTTTTCCCAAAAGCCTCAGCAGGGTTAATTTCTGAGAGTTCAGGACTGTGTCTTTTACTGCTGCGATCGAGGGGAGCATTCGTGTGTGTGTGTGTGTGTGTGTGTGTATGTGTGTGTGTGTGTGTGTGTGTGTGTGTGTGAGCACAGTTTTGTGAAAGATGCTTCAGTTCCTTGAAAGGCTTGCCAGCTGATGGTTTTTTTTTTTGCTGGGTTGACTAAAGACTAATCAGTAAAATTATGTACGAAGGGGCTTTCAAATATAAAGCTTTATTATTATTATTATTTTTTTTTTTAATTTAACAGAATGTGCGATAATAACTATAATACATTAAACACCTGCTAGAATAACATAGCTCTGTATGCTTGCTAGTAGGAACTGTAAGCTGAAGCTTTGCGTTTAACTCAGTATTTTTGTGTAGTGTTATGTAATTATGTATCTCAGGCATTGCGATCTCTCATTTCATACAAGCACAGCTGCTGCCTTAATCATCTTGTCAGGACTAGGCTTATGACGTTTTTGATTGTAATTGTGATAATTGATAAAGCTATTATCATAATACATGGTATTATCTTAGTATTGACATATGTTGCAAAAAAGGCAGGTATTATAACAAAAATAACTTGTTTTGCTTTATTGCACATAAACGTTGAATTGTAAAAGAATTATACATTTCAGATCTACACTTCACAATAAGCTCTCATAGTTAATTTATTAATATCAATGGTGAGAACGTTTTTATTTTAATGACTTATTTGACATTAACTTAGAGGAATATTCATTCATTCATTTTCATTTCGGCTTAGTCCCTTTATTAATCTGGGGTCACCACAGCGGAATGAACCGCCAACTTATCCAGCATATGTTTTACGCAGCGGATGCCCTTCCAGCTGCAACCCATCTCTGGGAAACATCCATACACACCCATTCACACTCATGCACTACGGACAATTTAGCTTACCCAATTCACCTATACCGCATGTCTTTGGACCTGATGGGGGAAACCGGAGCACCCGGAGGAAACCCACGCCAACACAGGGAGAACATGCAAACTCCACACAGAAACGCCAACTGACCCAGCCGAGGCTCGAACCAGCGACCTTCTTGCTGTGAGGCGAACGTGCTACCCACTGCGCCACTGTGAGGCCCTTAGAGGACTTACTTGTTCCAAATCTGTTTGACTTTCTTTCTTAGATGAAGATATTTTGAAAAATGTTGAAAACCTGTAACCATTGACATTTCCTATGGGAGTCAATGGTTACAGATTTTCATCTTTCATCAAAATATCTTCTTTAGTGTTCAACAGAAGAAAGAAAATTGTTAATGTTTAGAACCACTCAAGGGTGTGAAAAAAACTTTTTACATTTTCATTTTTGGGTTTAATAAACGCTTTCATTTGCATCCTCAGTTTAGATAAACTAACCGTAATGTTAACTAATAGAGTCTTATTGTAAAACCACAGGCCTATAAACAATAACAACATTTTCAATCAATATTTAATCAATTATTACCTACTAATACTTTAAGTAATTGGTGCTACTTAAACCTATTAAACCCATTCACGGTGAATTAAGGCCATTTTTCTTTTGTTTATACTCTGTTGATATGAGTACTTTTTGTGTTCAAAGTAAAGCTGCACAGTGAAAAAAAAACTGTAAAATTTATAGTATTACTGGCAATCTATAATCTATAGTGTGCTTGTAAATTTTCCCATTCATTCATTCATTCATTCATTCATTTTCTTTTCGACTTAGTCCCTTTATTAATCTGGGGTCATCACAGCAGAATGAACCGCCAACTTATCCAGCATATGTTTTACGCAGCGAATGCCCTTCCAGCTGCAACCCATCACTGGGAAACATCCATGCACACTCATTCACACACATACACTACGGACAACTTAGCTTACCCAATTTAGCTTACCCAATTCACCTGTACCGCATGTCTTTGGAATTGTGGGGGAAACCGAAGCACCCAGAGGAAACCCACGTAAACACGGGGAGAACATGCAAACTCCACACAGAAATGCCAACTGACCCAGCCGGGGCTCGAACCAGCGACCTTCTTGCTGTGAGGCGATTGTGCTACCCACTGCGCCACCGTGCTGCCTCTAAATTTTCCCAGTAATACTGTAAAAATGGCCAATAATACTGTAAAATTTACAAGCGCACTCTAAATTAATAATTTCAATTGTGCTGTAAAACTATACAGCACAATTGAAATTATTAATTTACAGTGCAATTTTACAGTATTAATGGCAACCAAAATTGCCAGTAATACGGTAAATTTTACAGGAGTTTTTTACAGTGTATGCAATATGGCGATAAATCGTATGGACAAAAAAAACGTCTATCATTTCATATTATGCTCTGTAGTGTATATTGTGTTGTCGCAAAATATACATTGTTTTGCGGTAATACTTTTTCATCATTTATATAAGCGCAATGTTACACACTATTATGGGGATTCAGACAGAAAGATGAATAACAGCATCTTGAGAAAGTTGCAATCCTGAAAGTTCAAAACATTATTTTATGCTGGGCCTGTAATCATTACTTTTTGAAACCGGTTTTATATTTCATTCATATTTATTTTATATGTCTGCATTACTTAGTCAAACATTTGCCCTATATAAATAAAGTGAGAAATATGATTACAAATGAATGAGTAGATGTTTGAGTAAATGTGGTCAGTTTATATAAATTATTAATTGGTTGAATTTACAGAAAGAAGTGCTATATTGTGATGTATATCATTATCGGGATATGAGATGACTTGTATTGTGATATGGGATTTTTGTCATATTGCCCAACCCTAACTTAAAGTACACATTATATACAAAAAATGTACCCCAAGACCCCCCACATAATCAAATAATGTGTAAAAATCTAAATCCAAGACTCCAAATCATCTGTAAAACAATGTCAAACAAAAAAAGTGGCTTGTACCTATATTGGAAAATGCTTCCGTTTTCCTAGAACTTTAGGAGTGGATGTTCTATTGATCTTTCCAAGAGCAAAGAACTCAGGAATGCGGTCCGTCTTGTTGCTATAGCGATAGCAGTCTCTCCATACCTTTATTTTTATCACTGTCTGATGGATTGTGTCTCAAAGCATGAGCTGTAATTGTGTAAGTGTATATCTCTGTGTATTTGTGGGCTCTATCATCAGTGCTCTAGTGATGCTTTTCTGCCAGAATAATTGTGGCAAATTGAGTTCTTTGAAGCCGTACCATCCTTTCAGAGGTAATTTACAGTGACTCTATTAGCAGAATAATAGGGAAACTACGTCTAACATCAAATGCGCCATTGTTAGGCTTAGAGCAGGCATTGAGTTTTTCATTGTTTCATTGTGTTTTTTTATAAACTTTCCTGTAAGAAACTTCAAGACTTTTGAATACTCAAGGTGGCATGTTGCAGAATGGAAAGTTATTACAATAATGGCACATTTGTAAGGGATCTTTAAATTGATAGTTTTTACATACGAGGATGCATATATTTGGATCACTGTGCCTATTTATATTTTATAGATAGCATTTTTATATATTATTAATCCTTATTACATTATTGCAGAAAAAAGATTAATAGCTTAGTCATACAAAACTTATAAGCAAAAAGAAGTTTGAAATTAGTATTATAAAATGTTTATTTGCAATGACAGTATATCACAGTATATAATAGAATAACACAGTTAGAGTAAAATATAAGATTAACAAGGGAAAAATTGAAAAGTTACAATAAAATCTACAAAGGAATTGCACTACACTACTAAATAACAGACTTCTTCTGTAAGAGCTTTGTGTTTTTACAGTGTACTTTAATAAGTGAGTATAAAGCGCCACCTGCTGTCCGGAGAACAGCTCCACTGTGTAGATGGTGAGAGCCTGAGAGACGATGTAAGCAGGACTTTATAGCATAATTTAATTTATTACGTCTAGATGTTTGTGTTTACTGAATAGGTAAAATATTTGAGATACTGTGTTAATTTTTGAAAATGAATAACAATATACAAAAGATAAGAATAAACAATGAGAATATGAAAGGAAATGCTATAGAAAAAAGCACCAAATACGCTGGGCCCTGTCCTCTGAAAAAAGTTTCATACGTCCCAACTCTGATCTGAAATGACAATAAATGAATTTTCCTATTCAGAAATATATATATATATATATATATATATATATATATATATAAATATATATATATATATTAAAAACAGACTCACCTGGAGTGAATCCACTCCTGGGACTGTTCCTGGTCCACCTTTAATCGTACAGATGACAGAACGAGACTCAATTCTCTCTACAACACACTGATACTCGAGATCTCCATGTAGACCTTTCACATTCACCTCACTTATACTCAAATTCAACATATCTGCCTTTTTCTGAGAAAGAGAGAATGTGGGATTATGTGAAGGTTGTGAATGTCACATGTTGATGACTTGTCATTATATTGTTTAGTAAGAAGTAACCAGGGCTCTGTAAAGACATGCATGAATCCAACACACATGCTAAAACTGTGCAGACTGTACACTGATGTTACACTAACATCACTAACCTTAATGTTCACTTGTAGATCATTGGCCACCTGTAAGGTGGTGAATCCGAGGAATGCTAGATTATCCAAAGACAATTGTCCACAGGACAAAGTAGAGTTTCCAACCTTCAAGAAGGGCTGCTCGATTAAGGGAAAAATCATAATCATGATTATTTTGGTCAAAATTGCAATAACGATTATTTAATGTGAAACAAACTAACAAAGAGTCCTCAAAATAATGGGAAAGAATAAAAATGTACAAATGAAACAAGGGCAACATGGTGGCTCAGTGGTTAGCACTGCACAGCAAGAAGGTCGCTGGTTCGAGTCCTGGATGGGTCAGTTGGCATTTCTGTGTGGAGTTTGCATGTTCTCCCCGTGTTCGCATGGGTTTCCTCCGGGTGCTCTGGTTTCCCCCACAGTCCAAAGACATGCGCTATAGGTGAATTGAATAAACTAAATTGGCCATAGTGTATGTGTGTGAATGAGAGTGTATAGATGTTGCGGCTGGAAGGGCATCTGCTGTGTAAAATATATGCTGGATAAGTTGGCGGTTCTAAGGGCATTAGCTGAAGGAAAATGACGGGAAATTATATCTTTTATACAAAATGTATTTTTATGAGAAAATTTATAATCTCACTTCAAAAAAAACAAAAAAAAAACATGGTTTGCTGAAACACTTGACATTCTCCTTTTGTACAGGTCATCGCACGAGTGGGAAAGTCTCGCCCCTTTGTGCCAATCTCCCTAATTAGCACAGGACGTGAGTCTGCCACTATGCTGTCACATGGTCATTTGTAGCTCCGCTCTCTTGTGAAAAGAGGGCAGCTGGAAGCACAATCTTATTTGAATTTAAAGCTCTTTAAAACTCTTTTTTGAGTTTTTTTAAGGAAATGCTAATGCTCTTATCTGATTCAATTAATTATGCAAAGCTAAGCTATAAGTGACCCTGCCGGAACAAGATATCGAGTCAAATCTCAGAGACTTGAAAAATAGCTTTTTTCAAAAACAGTAGAGTGTTCCTTTAAGCTATGACTTTACATGTGCTGGTTGTGCAGATGCCAAAATTGAAATTGAATTTTGATTAATTGCACAGCCATACCGTCAAGCTATATGAACTGGAATACTGGGGGGAGAGAAACCACACATTCTGAAAATCAGAGAGAAAGAAAATATGACCATAATACTTGTTTTCTGGGAATACAATAAAGAATACAGTTTAGTTTGAATTAATAATAAATATCAACAGTCAGTTTATTAAACAAAGTAGCAAATTAACGACAAATTAGAACTTATTCACTATATTTGTACATAACACAGTAGGTCATATAAAGTCCAGTTAGCTAGGATTTATTAAAACAAAGCTCACCCCTGAGTTTGGGTCGTATTGTGCTTGAAGTTGAACCCAAGGTTTCCCAACATAAATTGACTGCACAAGTTCCATATTGCTTCCATGAACATAAATCTTTCTTCCACCACTGCATTAAGAAATAATACAAAATAATGTAATAAAATAAAAAAAATAGCACACCAGAATCAGGGAAGGCAAAACTCAGAAATACATGGTATAAAATAAGATGTTCAGCATAGTATACTATAATAGTCAACATTTGAACAAAATGAAAGTGCAAATGATTTTCAAAAATTTGTTTCAAAATTATCCTTCGATTATGGGTGTTGCTCAATAGTTTTAGGACAACTTTGAAGAAGTTTTGATCCACTTCAAATGTTAACTGTATATATATATATATATATATATATAGCATCCAACATAAAATCTGTTACACACAGTTTTCATTCTATTTCTTTTTTATAATTGTTTATTGGCTCAAAGTACGCTATACAGGGGATAATGATACAGACAGTGTAATATGATATCCATTGGGTGCATGAAATCTGGTTTTGTGTTAATGTCACATGAACCGCTGCATGAACAAACTAGTGAACTGCATTATCTTTACTGCAATACTGAATACTGCTTTTTACATTATGGGTTGGACTCATACATTTTAAAAACTTCACTGATTGTTCCCAGTTTGTCGGAAGTGACTCTCCTAATTCATGTAAAGCGTTATGGGGCATTGGAAAAACACGGATAATCAAATCTGTAGTTGAGCTTCTACTTGTGTCTTTCAGCTTTAATACTGCAAAGCTAATTGCTTATGGATAGAATAAAAAATTACTTAATTTTATTTGGTAAAGTACTATAAAATAAACTTGACATGACAAATTGCTGAGCTTCTGCATACATCGACGTCTATGGTCAGATTAGATGCAAATTCAATCCTATTTTCTTTCTTTTTTGTTTTTATGATTTTGTTTTGTTTTTACCCCTGCACAAATAATTCAGAATATGTTTGCTGTTGCGTGTAAAAGCCTTTGACTGTGTTCTAAAATGATCTTACCTGTACCAGGTGTATTTTGGCTGTATTTCTGTGCAGCTTGGCAAGGAACTGTAAGTGATGATGCTGTTACCATGACAACGGTCATCAGGAGTAACAACACACATTTTCACTTTTCCTTTAGCTTCACTGGGAGGAATGTTGAACACTAAAGTTTCACTAGAGGGATTGAGCACTGGAGATCTGGAGGAAAACATTCATGCACGTGAACAGTAAGATACAACAGAACTGAAAGTACATTAACCCTCTATTGACAGCATGGCAAAAGAATCAATATTGGCTTTTACTAATTTACTCAACAGATTACACAACCACACATGCACAAATATCCCTATCTTAATTTACACGCATTCATTTACTGTACATCACTAAACACAGACACACAGTCTCACTCTTTAGCAATACAGTCCAGATTCCCCTGAATACGGATTTTGGTGACAGAGTCCAGGTTTCTTCCTCTTAGTAAAACATAGTTTCTGCCATGAAAAGAAACCTTGTGGGGCTCTAAAGAGAGAATCTCTGGCTCCTACAAGACAACAAAAACATGTTACATGATATTCAAGGTGTTTGAACATTTTATTGAGCTCTTCTACAAGACATTTTACTTTGTCTATGGGCCTATGGCACTTACTTCATACTTGGAGAGTAGATCCTTACATTCATCCTAAAGAATAGAAGCATTTAATGTCTTTTTTCTGATTTGCTTCAGTCTGTGCATTCATATTTCAGGCTGTGCTTTCAACAATAAATTAGATTCATCTTGAATCTGCATGAATATCATGCATTTTTTCAGATAACCATATATTTTAGATTATACATTGTCTCACCCAGATGTGTAATTGTGGTCCAAGTCCATCTGACCAATCACATCTCTGGGTTGTAGAGGACCAGTGACACCCAGAAGAGATACACTGCACACACCTGTGTTTATTTAATGTTACAATGTGATGTTAAACTCATACGCCTGAAATACATTAAATACATTGTTTTTTTAAGACAGTTTTTATAAAGTTCTTACTGTGTATAAGGAGGACTTATTGAATTATCTGTGATTTTCAAACAGTTTGTCAGTGTCAGCATCTTCGTGATATTCTGATTCTCAATATTAACTGAAGCTGAGACGTTTAATCCTGGAAAGATAATAAAAAAGTCATCAGAATGACTTTCTTAAATACATTTGGGAGACAATTTTATACAAAGCGGCAAATGTTCCTTGTAATTTATATAGATTTTTTTTTGGTCTAAATTTATCAGGTTTATGTAAGTGTGTATTTTTTTGGTAAATATTTGAAAGTAAGTGGTCCTCTGCATTTGAGATGCTTAATTATTAAATGTATATGCAGTTTCAGCTAGTTAAGAAACTTAGGGCCCTATCAGGCACGATTTGTTGCTATTTTCAGACCAACGCAACCCTAATTTTCAAGTTTTGTGCCACATTGTTTAAATAGCAAATCCATTTGCGACGCTTTGTGGACTCATGGTTGTGCTGGTCTATAGAGGAGGTGTGTTAAGGCACATTGTTGGTGCGTTGCTATTTTAAGGAACTAAAATAGACTGCGCTATTGACTATCTAAAAGCTGGTCTAAAGTCCAGCGCAGATTGCGTTAGTTGTGTGGCTTAAACGCGTACACATTGCTTAATACACAGAGGATGCACAGCAATAAGCAAATATCTTTACAAATGGGAAAAAATTAAAGGATTAAAATATTACTAAAATTACTATTTTCTACATAAATATAAAAACCACTGCCTCTAGGCCTTCTTCATGTCGGGGGGCTTTTTTCAGTGTATTCATGACAATTTGCTTAATATAATATTATTGGTATTTATTTATATTTGTTTTAATAAAAATAATTTGTCCACCTGTCAGGGTTTGGACCATATGGGGAAGCATATATGTTATATCCATATGTGTTTGAATATAACTCCATCATTGTTCATCGTTATTATTGTTCATTTATTAGTTTGCTGGAAATTAGAACTGAATTTAGAAATAGTTTTAAAAGAAATCTTTGCGCTTAACAAACCAAATTAAATATGTAGGCTGATGAATGTCTTCAGTGAAGTGTACAACACCATTTTCTTATCCACGAAAGTAAAGGAGTAAAGTAAAGAGTAAAAGTAAAGTAAAGAGAAAGTATAAAGGCTGAATGAGGAGGCTCATTCTTTATCCTCGCGCTCCGGGTAGTTTGTTTAACTGTTTTGTTTTGTTTTATTCAGTTTTTCCACTTACAAAGTCCGCCATGTAAATAGCAAATGCGCCATGGCGCTGACTCTTAAAGCGAATGGGAGATGAGACTCTGATTGGTTTAATGCACGTTATGCTCAAAACACACCCATAACTCATAAAGAGAATAAGCACAACCCTGTTAGACCATGCGCCGGGGCGCAAACCGTATTTTTCCATTCTTAAAATAGCAAAAGTGGATTCGGACACGCCCTTAATGCTTTTGCGCAAAAGACTTTGCACCTTGATCATTAAAATAGAGCCCTTAGTCTTGATTGCTGAAAGAGCACAATAAAGATTATTAGGGCAAATACCAAATCATGAGTAATGAATGAAATAAGAAGAGTACATTTTGATTTCATGATGATTTTAAGTGTTCTATTAATATTAATATATGTAATGTGTATATATGCAATATATGTATTTTTAAGTATATACTTTTAAACTTGATTTATGTGTACACATTCAATGCAATTAAGCAAAAGCTACACAAATGAAATGATCTGCCAGAGAACCAACCTCCACTATGTAGTAGCTGGTCAGAAAATGTACAAGAGCATTTTGGGAAAACTGCAGTCAGATCAGACCTGTCACACAGGTTCACACTTCCACTGCTGAAGACGCATGAGAAGGCAGGATTTTCTGTGCTCTCCAGACTCAAAGCAAGATGGAGAGTAAACTGTAGAGGAGAGGGCAATCAGTGTTTCCCCTACCATTATATTAGGGGGGCGCCCCTCCCCCATTGAAGTCAAGTTAATTGTATTTTATATATAGCGCCAGATCACAACTTCTTTTAATAAACAAGCTAAATAGCCGTATGTAATATCTTATTTACACAACAGCATGTCATTTCTGTCTCTACATGGTCGCGCATTTACAAATTTCTGCTCTCTGAATCGTGCACGCATCTGCTGTATGGGAAGAGAGTGCGCGCTCTGACAGGACCAAAGACGCACGTGCGCTTCCATATATTATGCATAGCCTACAGCAGCCACAACACAGATAAATGATGCGTGGGGACGTGAGCGATCGATGCGCTCATGTCACAGCAGCTAAAATATATACAGATGCGGTGCGAACTGTTTATACAGTCTATTGGTGCAACTCGCGTGAGTGATGCTCTCTATGTTGCAAGTGCAGCCATTGTATTTCCAGTGTTTTGAGCTGCTGTGACGCGAGCAGAGCGTTCGCCCCTATTTTATTTACCAATTTTTATAGGGACTAAGCCAAAGTAAAATGAATGGATGAATTATTTTCTGTAAAGCTGCTTCTAGCCATGACATGTTCAAACCTAAATGGTTATAAGAGATGTGTTTATATTCAGCATCTTTACTCTATTCTCTTAGGTGAGGCAGATCTTCTCTTAAGGTTCACACCTAAAGGGAAAATGTGCTTAATGCATTATAAAGCTTGAAGCATTAGAATCTGTACTCAGTATTGGCCGATCACCATGAGAAGGAATCGGTACTCGGTATCTGTAATTTTTAGCTTGTACAGTTGTACAGTTCAAATAGTTGTTCAGTTATTTACTGCTGTCATTAAAAGAAACAAATTAACACTATGACTCCTTGTGTTTGTGTCGTTGTCAGTCTGAACAGCCGCACCCCCAAATCCCCCCCCCCACCCCCCAAAAAAACTGTAAACCTATGGGAAACACTGGCCGTAGCTGGTCAAAATACATTATTGATATCTTTTAAATGTTTGCAAATTTTGCAAATAGCTACATTTCAAACAAATATAACACCTTTCTGGAGGATTTCTCTGCAAAAAGCTGAAAAGAAACTAGTGATTCCTTGAAAGAGTCTTTTGGGCTGGACATCCATAAAGATTTTGAGCATTCATCTAGGGTGGAGCATCTAGACAAGCAGAAATACAGTATATCATTTAGTGTTTAAACTACTTTTTAGAATAAATAGCTACTTTAAAACAAGCAGGATGGAACCTGGCATAACATATTGAGTAGATGGTAAAAAATAGCACATTAATTTCTGCACATTAATCACTCTTAATGTTCAACAGATATAAATTTTACCTCAGTGTTTTCACACACCAGCCGCAGAGAGGATCAAGAGCAGATCTGCAGTCTTTCAGAATTCTATATTTAGCACAGTTAACCACAGGCACTCTTCTTATCTATATCAAAATCATGAGCAGAAAAACATCCACTATTCCTTTCACATGATTTTTAAATTCAGAAAAAAGAGAGAGCTTGACAACAGTCTAAAGAATGATATCACACTTACAGTGTTGCAGTAGTTTAAATACATTTACACTGTCAATATCTGTGAGCATGTACAAACTACAAATGTCAAAAGTTACATTATTTCTAATTTACACTTTTTATTGTAATCGTAAATTAAAGCTCACCTGTTTCCTCAGAGCGATGTAGATATGTTTGAAATCTACTGGATCAAAGTGCATTCTGGGAAACACTGCTCGTTCATCGTCAGATTTGTACAACACTATCGGACAGCCTGGTCTGTAATTCTCATCCAACATAAGCTACAAACACAAGTAGCATCATTATCCAAACAATTGTTGTGGTGTTTTATTCATGTCGCCGAATCAGATCTGAATATCTGAGAACAGTCAAACCATTCGACATATTGAAATACACCACATTGGTTTATTTAGAAAAATTGACAAATAAACATCACACTCACACGGAATAAAATGGCAAGTTTTAAAACTAGAAAAAAGTAAACTACAAATATATTACCCTATAAAAAAGTCCTCAGTCCAGCAAGCCTAGTATTGGTCCTATTTACACCCAGTATCTTCCTTACTGTCTCTCTTTTATTTATTTAGATAAATGCTTTCCTCATAAACTAATGTCTTGCCTTGCATCGTTCATTCAGAACACATAATGCACACTCATGGATTTTTTTCTTACTTGCAGTATTATTTAGCAATGTGCTTTATATATCGTAAATAAATGAATTGCCAAAAAGAAAAAAAACAGTCGATGAGATGTTAGCGCTGCTAAAAAGAATAAAATAAATTATTCTATGGACAGTCTAATTTCTTATTTTTAGGAAATCTGGTGACCAGGGATTCCAAACAATGACTTAACTTGTGGCTGAACTACCATAGTATGAGGCATTGTTTGGAAAATGAACGATGTAGTGACAAGTGTTTCCCGAAACCATAGCTACTCTGTGGCAGATCCATCATTTGAACCCCATTAGTTAAACATCTGTAATGCTCTAAAAGGCATGGAGTAACAACTTTTTTAGAGAAAATCTGCATTTAATTATCATTTTTTGTACAATTTATATTGTTTACAAGCACACGCATACAATTTGTAAAAAATCCAGTATTAGTTTTGATAAACTATTAACTGAAACACACACACACACACACACACACACACACACACACACACACACACACACACACACACACACACACACACACACACACACACACACACACACATATATTATTACAAACATTATCGATAATATTACATATTCTATTCTAAAGCAGAAAACCTATTACAATATCTTAAACATAGGCCAATTTCATATAAATCAGATATATGGTCAAATAATGATTTTCATTAAGTTTCAACTGTTTGTCACCTATATTACATTTGGACTCAGGAATTATTAGTATTATAATTATTACATTTTCTATTTTTTATTTTGTTTTATTTGGAAGTCTACTTTACATTGACACACTTTACATACTTTACTTTGACACACTAAAACCTCTGAAGAAATGTTGTAGCCTATATGTCATGTACTATAAATGAAAATCATTTTAAAATATCCTGTATTTTTTGTTTTCACAAGCTTTTTAATGAAGATTTGTGCTTGTAAATCATAGGCCGCCTATAGCTTTCGTCATGAGCCATGGCTGTGTTTATAATGGCATAAAATGTTTAAAGTGCATTACGAAGGAAGCACAATTGTTAAATCTGAAGGAACTGTAAAAAAATAACTTGGAATGCAAATTACACATGAAAGAGATAAGCTTTTTTTTTAATCATTCAAAGTGGATGTTGGAATGTTCTGAAGAAATAGGGCATGGGGGGATAACTCGGAATTGAACACTGCAAGGAACTATGTTTCTAACTACAGCTCTTTAAGGAGTACTTGCAACCACACAAGTTTGCAATGCAGTTTGTGAATATTCATTGGAACGATGAATTTGGGAAATTACTGAACTATGTTTCTAACGACGAAACTCGTGTCTTGCCACAGTGTAACTGCAGCAGTGCAGTTGTCAAAATAAGACATGAGACAGACCTTTATCAGTTGACCATCACTGGTTCCCATGAACAGCACAATCCAGGATCCACTTCTAACTGCTGCTACTGATGATATTGAGCTGGACTTGATGACCACAGAGAACGGCTGAAGTTCACTGCCACTCTGAAACACAATTTTTCTGACTTTAGTAAACAGTGAAAATAAGTTTTATTATTAAAAAGATATCTGTGACTCAATGTCCAACCTCAGAACCACATGTTTGTTCTCCCTGAGCGCAGAATTCTGTGACTCTGCCTTGAATGCGGCTGATGTCGTAGAGAGCCAGTGCAGTGTTCTCTGGGTCCTGCTGATCCTGTGCACTGAACACTCCTGCCCAAATAACAGCGTTCTCCGAGGGAATAACAGCAGAGGAGACCAGCACTGGACGCGCTTTATCACTGCAGCACTTTATCACAGCAGACTGAAGAGATCTGAAGATTTCACTCTTTGTTCTTTTAGAGCTGTCCATCCACAGGACATGAACTTTCCTCTCAGAGTCAGACTTTGTGTTGAGAAATAAGTACAAATCTGAGGACGATTCTCTCTGGAATCCATCAACAAACTCCACATCTCTTGCTGTGGTCTGAATGGAGGGTGTCGATCCTTCCTCAATATTAGAGAAAATTCCACCAGCCTGAGTCTGTAAAGTGTTCCACAACGTAGCAATAGCATATGGGGAATCTTGAGGTCCTGCAATGTTGTTGTTTTTCCCAACCAAAAGGTATCTACTGCTGCTTGTATCCGCTATGAATGCAACAGATTTCTCATTCTGTTGCAGTCCTATTGATTTGCCACTTTTGTAATAAATACTCTTTGTGATATCACTTATATCAAGAATTTCACAGTATTCATCTTTAAATGTCCCGCATGTTATCAGGGTGCCATTGTCATCAAAAGGCACCAGAATGTTGACTCTGTTTGGATTAGTATTAGTGACTTCCTTGCTTTTCTCTAAAACAAGATCGTGTTTCATCTGTTGCAGTTGATGGCCGGTAAGAACAAACAACTTACCGTTACCTATTTTAAAGTCATTGATATCTTCATTAAAGTTGTGCACATCTTTGCAGATGCAATGTTTCAAAAGTACAAGTAATCCAAGTAAGTATCCTCTCATTTTTGAATATCTGAACATGCTGCTGGGTCGTTCTGTGGGAGTAATTGATGAGATCTTGTCACAGTGATCAAATTCTCTTATATGCATCTGCAAATGAAGTGATGCAAGTGAAAACTGTGTGGTGAGATGAGGGCGGAGGATTTAAACCTACAGATAAATTTAGATTTCTAATGCTTAGGTCAAACTAGCTAAATTAATAGCATAAAATATAATTTAACTTTCAATTCATTCAACATGGTTTCATGGTTATAGTCTCTATATAGTTTTGTTTTTTCAGTCTGATGGATTGTGTCTCAAACCATGAGCTGTAATTTTGTGAATATTTATCTTTGTGTGTTTCTTGGCTCTGTCATCAGTGCAATAGTTTAGATTTTCTGCCAGAATAATAATTTTAAATAGTTATTCTCTATGATTAGGGGAAACAGATGAATTAAGTCTAATAAAAGATGAACCATGGGAAGTCAATCAACTACAATTTAGGGATTGAGTTTTGGTAATCATTCCTCATTTGTTTTATTTATCTATTAAGTGTATGTGAATTTTTAGTTGAAACTGAAAATGTTATTTAATTGAAATTGTATTAAATTTAATTGAAAAGTAGCAAACAATACATTTTGGTGCTAGGTTTTTTGTAGTTTTTTTTCAGCTGAATTGGCCTTTGCACATTTCTGTATATTATAGTATTAAAATATATCAAAATAATTGTCACAGTAAATATTACAAGTTTGCACAGCAACAGCTGCATGTATTGGTTGGTGAGGATGTTTTAACCACAGCGCGCACAGGAAATAAAGCAAAAAAAGTGTTAATCATTCTGATAACATTTTGCCCTGGTGTTATATGTGACATAAATATTCTGAACGTTGGATGTTTGAAAGCCTTTATTTTTAATATATTGAAGTATATACCAGAGATAAAGTATTTATTTAACCAAAAATATATGTATTTATTTTATTAAATGTACAATACATACATATACAATATAATTCTTTACTTTAACAAAACCAAAAATTTTAAGTTCTATCTGATACACCAAAATGGCCCTTGAGCCCTATAGCCTTCATTTTAGTCTTTTTTTAAATTTATTTTTTATTTTGTTTATTAGCCATGCGTGTTATAACTAGGTCTAATAATTATGTACTTGAGCTAGTAATCTGTGGAAGAATTAAGCCATATAATTGCAGTTTTATTAAATAATCTGAATGAGACTGGAGTTGGACATGTTAACATTTACACTGTCAGAATAAACAGATAGCAAGTGTGTGAAATAGATTGCTTTTGTTTGTTTAAGTAAACACCAGAGTGTTTGCAAACGATTTGACATTTTAATGTTTATTTATGAGTATACTATTTATTGCTCTCGTAGACTGACATATTACTGGTGCATAGAAGATATTAAAAGCATAATTCTACTTATATAAGGTCTACATTTGTATATATCTGAATCACCACTAAAATTGTGTTAAATCTAAATAATAGTAATAAAAAAGATAAGAACAAATACAATGTCTTATAATAACACTTGTTCAGCTGTATGACAATATTGTACATATAAAAACCTATAGTATTTGTATTAGCAAATATTTTTTAAGCTTTTTTTCTTTTGATTATGCAGTGGCAATTGAGTGTCAGAGTGTTTCCCTTTGCTTCTTCAAACTTGATCAGACGGGTTCTGGAGGCAAAATTGTACCTTCTTTGAACAAAAGAATTCCCAACACTGGTCTGAAAAAGCACAAAAAAATAAATGTTCTATTCATTAAGTAGCTCAAACTCTCAGTTTGAGAGTTGCTGAGAAGCTGTTCTTATACAAAACTACCACATTGTAGTTACTAACATATTCTCATTCCTAACTCATCACATATTGATGCTCAGTCAGAGCCTCTTTGCTTTATTTTGTGATGCTCTGGGTACCCCTCTGGCATCATTTCACGATAAGCAGGGTGGACCCCGCCCATTAAACAGTTTGCAAGAATTTTTAAACTACAAATTATTTTATCAACATGCATACACATGCATATCAACACCTAACCCCACACCTACCTATTTCTGAACAACATAAATACCATGAGGGCCTCACAGTGGGTAGCGCAGTGGGTAGCACGTTCGCCTCACAGCAAGAAGTCGCTGGTTCGAGCCTCGGCTGGGTCAGTTGGCGTTTCTGTGTGTAGTTTGCATGTTCTCCCTGTGTTGGCGTGGGTTTCCTCCGGGTGCTCCGGTTTCCCCCACAAGTCCAAAGACATGCGCTATAGGTGAATTGGGTAGACTAAATTGTCCGTAGTGTATGAGTCTGAATGGGTGTGAATGGATGTTTCCCAGAGATGGGTTGCAGCTGGAAGGGCATCCGCTGCGTAAAACATATGCTGGATAAGTTGGCGGTTCATTCCGCTGTGGCGACCCCAGATTAATAAAGGGACTAAGCCGAAATGAAAATGAATGAATGAATGAATAAATAAATACCATGAGTGTTGAAGAGTGACAAGAAGGGGTCCTGAACAAGTGTTGTTCTAGAAAGGACCCAAACAATTTCCCGTATTTCAACAGGAGTTAGATTTCTCTGGTCACATGATGAGAATAAGGAGAGATGACTGAAAAGGCCCTGAGACAATGGCAATTATAATCTCTTGTAAAAATGTGTCTTCAGTACTGCTGCTCCCTATACACACAGTACATGTGCTCACAAATTACACCCATGTCCTAACTACACATGATGCAGCGACTTGTGATAAAAGGTATCTTTTTTCATGTTAAAAGGATTTTTTGTCCTAATCATCTGCATGGCAAAAATTTCTATTTTAGAAACAGTTTCTATTTCTGCAATGTCATGGCTAAAAAAACCCCAGCTTAAACTACTACGACAGTGAGCACATCAGGTGATGATATATTTGCTTTAATCAGTGTTAAATGTTACCTATGAGTTGAATTGTATTTTATGTGACATTTATTGCTATACTGAAGGTGGCAGCAGATAGTTTACCTCAGATTTGGAAAATAAAATAACTAGCAAACTAAGTTTAAACATGAATTTAGAACTGTGACTCAGTCCAAACCAGTGACAGTCCAAACTGTGACTCAGTCCAATAACATAATCTATTGATCTATAACATTTTAGTTACTGTATGCAGGAAAGTATTGAAACGTACTTACATGGTGTAACGCCTGGATGGCCGATAATGACATGATGAGGGATATATACAAAAACGGATTTATTGAACACTTACGGGGAACAGATACTGGATGCGGGAAGACAGGACGACACAGGAACAAACGAACCACACGAATCAAAGTACCGGACAACAATGGACACAGACGAAAGGGTATAAATAGATGGGGCATGATTAGACTAATCACACACAAGGGATGAACACAGGTGGAACAGATTGACACTGATGGTGGCGGGAAAGACAATACAAAGAAATCACATGATGAAAACAAAGAAAGACACAGACGAACACTGACACATGGAGTGATCCACTGCTGGGATGGCTCTTCTTTCTCCTTTAATCTTACTGATAACAGCATTGGATTCAATTCTCTCAAAACACACTTATACTCCTGATCTCCCTGTTGACCCATCACATTCACCTCACTCATACTCAAATTTAACTCATCTGTCTTTTTCTGAGAAAGTAGAAGGGACGGTTATCATTTCCACACAGCTGACAGATTATATTTTAGCTCTGCATCTTTCATTAACTAGTATGCATTTAAACATTTATTTAGTCAGTCTGATCCCGCTTTACCTGAACGTACACTTATAGATCGTCAGCCACCTGAAATGTGGAAAATTAAGTGAACTTTGGATCAGGATGGTATGAGATATACTGCACACAGTCCACTGTGGAGTTTTTTGTGACAAGTTTAATTATCCACTGCCATTATAATGGGGGGAAATAAATCTATACTGCCAGAGATAATGAAAATAGGATTTCAATAAGTGTGATATCCACAATGTCATTAATTGCCAAGAAGGTTAATTAAGTAAATGCAACTTTTATTTTACACAAAGACAATTCAAGGGCAGCGCAGTGGCTCAGTGGTTAGCACTGTCCCCTCACAGCAAGAAGGTCGCTGGTTCGAAACCCGGCTGGGCCAGTTGGCATTTCTGTGTGGAGTTTGTATGTTCTTCCCGTGTTCGCGTGGGTTTCCTCCGGGTGCTCCGGTTTCCCCCACAGTCCATGACATGCGGCATAGGTGAATTGAATAAGCTAAATTGGCCATAGTGTATGAGTGTGAATGTGATAGTCCATGGGTGTTTCCCAGTACTGGGTTGCAGCTGGAGGGGCATCCGCTGTGTAAAACATATGCTGGATAAGTTGGCTGTTCATTTCACTGTGGCGATCCCTGATGAATAAAGGGACTAAGCCAAAGGAAAATTAAATGAAATGACAAGACAACACAAAACACAGCAGTTTTACATAGAGTATACATAAACACAACAACAAAAAACACTTCAAGAGTTCACACTTAGCTGATGATTGATAATAAAGCTTGTTTGGCATGCTGTCCTGTGAGAGAACCCGGAGCTCACGAGATCCTCGAGCCCTGATTGTGATGAGTGACGTGACGTTAGATCTTCCTGGTAGAATACTGCTAAAAGTTGCATTTGTACCAGAAAGACCAGGAAGATAAATATGATATTGAATTACATTTATTTGATGAGAGTATTATTTGACAAAGTATTATTTAACAAAACATAGAATTTCTTTGGCGGAGGCTCTGTCCAATGCTTGAATTGGAAGCTTGCAGATCCAGCTATGACTGCCGAAGGCCGGGGTAGAAGAAAATAAAGAAAACAAAGAATAAAGAAAATGTACCCACCAGTCACAGTATTGGTTAGTAGATCCTAAAGCAAAACAGAAATAAAAAATGCAAGTCATGATTTGACAGAGATATAACTTATGTTACCCTTCATAGGGAACTGCAAGCCCTGTTGCTCCCCGTGAAAGCAGTTAGCACTCGGGCAGATCTGAGGATTACAGTGGGGGCTTATCCATCGCCTCTGGGCTCGCGAACCCCCTATTCCTCCACATCGCTCTCTATCCAAGCTTTGAGCGGTTGTGACGGTTCATCCCCCAGGATGCCTGTGCCTCCGCTTGATGACACTGGAGATCAGACACCCATCTCAACATTGGAGGGCGAGCTGTTGTGTTCAAATGACAGACTGGGCTTGCTACCACTTTATGGGGTGCAATGTGTGGTCAAGGTTCTGGAGTTGAACATGATGGCTGTGCTGGAGATGGCTTGTCCCTCAATCTCGCCACCGGACCAACTAGATGGGTGCAACATGCGGGCTGATATAAGAATAATCTTCGCAGCCCCCATCCCCTTCTTCTCGGGAGCACACAGTGAGCACACACAGGCATAGAGGGCGTTTTTCTCTGCCTGGTCCTTGTGCACTTTGCGTCCTCACCTCCCTTGATGGCGTGGCAACCTGTGGGTACAAAGCTATTCCTCGGTGGTGGGCGCCGCCACCTGGAGGGGTAAGCTGAGACCCCCGTCCAATGCGGGTGGGTTATCTGTGTCTCTCACGGCCAGAATCCACACTGCCGATTGCCATGCCACTTCTGCTCTGCACCACGGTACCACCGCAAGCGCTGGACGTGCTGTACAAGGGTGGTTCTTTCCTAGGCTTATGCATAAGCTTCGCTCTAAGAAAGCTCGCTTTCTTGGTGCGCCCATTTCCCAGATTACACTGTAGGGGACTTTACCCGGGAGTCCTCGGTGGTGAGAGATCAGCCATGCGCGATGGGGCAGGTCATCACTTGGTGGGCTCAGAAGACTGTTCCCCTGCCAGGCCCATCCACACTGGCTAGTGATCATGCTAAGTGCCCTGCAGAGTGCTCTGGGGACCGTTTACACCAACCAAAAGAGCTGCTGGTCGTCACCTGCTGCAGTAGATCCATATACACATTTTGGTCAATGTTATTATCATTATTATCAGACTCACCCCTTCTGTTGCTCCCCAAAGCTAGGAATGCTGGTTGGCAGTTCCCAGGTCTTCAGGCTTGTCGACGATGCCGCTGTCTTGTTTCAGTAACCGGTTGCATTGTGGCGGCGAGAAGTTGATCAAACCCCGGCCAGTCTGTTCCCAGGACAGAGACTGGTACGTTTCTCACCATGCCTACTTTATTGGGCTAGGCTCCCAGCGATGCAGAGATCATGATGCGAACTGGTACATGGCGGGTATCTCTATGAACGCATGTGATAGGTATCCTGGCTTTTCTACCGGCTTGGGGTCTCACTACTTCCGACGCTTTATGAGTGGGGTGAGTGGGGGCTTCACGAGGCGCTGATTTGTGAACAATGCAGCCAGTTAACCAAGCCTGGGTACCAGGGGAAGGTGGTTCAGTTGGCATCGGCTCATTCTTGGTGCTGGGGACCACAGATCTGCTTATTGGCCGCGAGGTGCCCTTCAGCATTCACCAATTTGGGTTCACCCTCCGGGGCCCACTCTCTCTCCAGTGTCAGAGATGAACGACGTCTCCATAGCCATCACCAGTTCAGAAATGGTCGCGGGGTTTCTCATACTCACCGGCTTCCTAAACTGGTAAGATGTAGCAGATGGTCGATCACCACTTTCTCAGCGACCTGGATGGCGGTGGGACTCCCGGAAAGAAACCACAGGTGTGCGTGAGCTGGATGGCCTGGAATATAATAGGAACATTTTCACTGTAGGACTACTGAAAGAATTGTTGCGCTACACCCACCGGTGAGAGCCTGATGTGGGCTAATATCTCTGTCTTCATCATCTCATAATCGTTGTTCTGCAGGGTTTGTAGAGAATAATTGGCCCTGTGAGCTTCTCCAGTGAGAAAAGGTGCCAGCACACGTGTCCACTTTCCCTTGTCCCAGCTCTCCATGGTGGCTTACCTCAAGTAAGTAGGCTTCTATATCGTCCAGGTTGCTGAGTTTGGTGAAGTACTGGTGGGCTATGGACTACGGGCCGGTTCCGGAAGGGGGGCTTTCTTGCCTTAGAGCTAACTTCTCTGTGGACATCTGCTGGCATGTAGTTATGGCTGCAAGTTGTTGGATCAGCTTCTCCAGACACTTTGGGTGTATGCTATTGGTCATCTAGCATACTCCCAAAGTGTCTCTCCTAGACACACGTTGAGGTTCCCGACCTGATTGTGAACTGAGCATTTCCTTCTTGATTTTGCTTCAGTCAATGCAATGATATTTCTGCTGTCAACAATAAATTAAGCTATTTCCCAGAAAGCATGTAATTAAACAATGTACCGCAGTATTAATCCACAGTAATACTAATGAAGTTCGAAATGAAAGTTTGAAATTAAAAAATACCATTGTTTCAAACCTCATTCCAGTTTATTCCAGGGCATAGAATTTTGTGCTATTGAATTTTGATGTATGTACTTGGCTGTGGGATGCTTCTGTTATCATGTATCTGTGTGCTTACAGTACGTGGGCCTATTAATTTAAACCAGACCATACATTTTTTGGTGGATTTCATTTATTTGCCATGATTTTTAATAAGCATACACAGTGATAACATCTGGTTAATAGCAGATAATCAAATAATAAAATGGAATTAGCTATGATACATTAGAAGCATTCTACTCCAAATAATTGTGCTGTAGTACTAAATAGAAGACCAGTCAGCTTTAGGAACAGAGTTGATTGTTGTTTATACAGTCTATATTAAAAAAGTATATTACACTAACCTTGGTGTAATATTACACCAGGTTGATCTCACATGATATTTATTTTATTTGAACATTCACCTTGAGATCTAGATAACAAAGAAAAACACAGTTTGATTACAGTAACAATACACAGCTCTACAATAAGACATATCGTGCAGATGCAACCAAGAGCAGAGATTGTGTGTGAAATGTCACAAGGGGGGCGTAATTCTGTGTGTTAAAGCTCAAGCGCAAAGAGGATCCAGAGCAGATCTGCAGTGCTTCAGAGGGGTATATTTAGCACAGTGAACCACAGACACTCTTCTTAACTACATTAAACACATGAGCAGAAACACATCTATTTTAGAGTCAGTTAATGAGGCTAATGCTATTTCCGTTTTGTTTGACATAAATATTTCAGAATCAGAATGGGTTTTATTGCCAAGTGTGCTTACACACACAAGAAATTAGTTTTGACTACAGAAGCTTCCAGTGTGACAAGTGACAACACGAAAATAAATATGAAAAAGACGACAAACATTAAACAGAGATGCAATTAGTCAAAATGCTCTGGATGTTGAATTGTATGTACAGATTTGTTATAAATATACAAGTTATAAGGTGCTGTGTACAAATGCGTATGAGAAAGTATTGCATTGTATATTGTTATAAGGTAGGGCCTCACAGTGGCGCAGTGGGTAGCACGTTCGCCTCACAGCAAGAAGGTCGCTGGTCGCTGGTTCGAGCCTCGCCAGTTGGCGTTTCTGTGTGGAGTTTGCATGTTCTCCCTGTGTTGGCGTGGGTTTCCTCCGGGTGCTCCGGTTTCCCCCACAAGTCCAAAGACATGCGGTATAGGTGAATTGGGTAAGCTAAATTGTCCGTAGTGTAT
>CAIGQW010000596.1:7092095-7113059 GCA_903798125.1 Danio choprae
ATGCTGTTATCTGTAAGATTAAAGGAGATCCAAGAGCATTGGATTCACTCAATGTGAGTGTAAATATGTCTTTATGGAAAATATTTTTAATTAATTGACTAATTGATTATTTAATTGATCAGTAATAATTGCATATTTGAAATAAAAACATTCATTATATTTTTCAGATAAGTATTGGTAATTTTTTTGTTATAAAAAAAACCTTTGAGTCTCCAAGTGGTATGAAGTATTTTTCCATCCTTGTCGTGTTGATTGTGATCATAATTCTGGGTGCTGTTGGTAAGTAGTTTTAGATTTATGTTGCATATTTCAACATCAGTCCCACAAGGATTAATATTCTGTGTGTTTGTCATCCATGAAGTTGGAGTCATTGTTCATCGAAAGAGCCAGAATCAAATGAGTAAGAAAATGAACGATCAACTGGAAATGATGGAAAGCAACATCAGAAGGGATATACGGCAAGGTCAGTCATCTTTAAAACTAGTCTTTGTGATGTGGTTTGCACAGGGAGACATGACTGTTTGTATTTCTCAAGACGTTTGTCATAGATTTATGCTGACAGAGGGTCAAACGATTAATGATGGGGGTTGAGAATATCATAGATATGTGTTGTGTGTGATGGTACTCGATGGTCCTTGGTGGATCTCCTCATACTTGTCTAGCCATGGTGATTGGAGACTGGTCAAAGTTTGAGCAATTTACATTACCTGTAAATTGCTGAAATTCTGCTGTGTTTGAATTGCTGGTATGAGCACATAGTTCAGAATGCGTCAGTCAGATTCATACTCAAACATACCTCTTGATATGCGAAAGTGTTCTGTCCACAATCTGTATCACAATGACAATAAGAATTTTATTTATATAGCACAATTTGAACAACTTTCCATGAGCAATGCGCTTTCCAACAAGTAAACATAAAGGAAACACTCACCAACAAACAGGTTAAGAATAACAGTCACACCTCCTAACAGCTGTAAGAATCAGCTCTTTGGTTTAAATCGAATATAAACTTTGCGGATTTGAATCCAAAGATTCGAACGTGATTCACATAGAATTATTCAAAGCTTACACGTAACCTACTCATTTGTAAAGCAATCCTGTATTATATTATTATGTGGCCAACAATAACAATGTAAAAACAGCATTTAATTATTTAATGAGCAAGGTAGCAATATCTGAAGCTGAGGCATTAACTTATAAAGCACACAACACACCAACACAGATCTTAAAAACGAAACACAAGTTTATTGCTACTCTATAACACAACGTACTAATCTACATAAAACACACAAACGCACTTACATACACATACACACAAGCAGTTTGTGGAGAGTTATGACGGAGAGCGAGTAAGGATTCAAATTCTAGCATTTGCTAAGTTCTTAGAATTGCAACCTCAGAGAAACCATAAAAGCAGAGAATTTCGCTATTCTTTGCTACTTAAATATAATTCACACCAGTTTCAGCAATGGATAGAAACCTTGTTTGTGTTACTTGCGTTCTGATGGAATTTTGGTTTCCTCGACTGGCCCAAAGGGAAAACCCAGCGAAGCTGATTGGTCAACTCCAATGACGTGCTGGAATTCCCTCGTCGGTGAAGAGGGGTTTCTTTACTTTCAGGAAAGCTTGGAGTCGGTTGCTAGGGATACGGATGTTGGAGGAGGCGGCATTGTAGGTGAAGTCCTTCCTGGGGTTTCGGCTCTCTGTGGAATTCTGTAGTTATGACAGAGTTTCAAAGTTCTGATGGGTTGATCCAATGGCTTGTTGTTGAAGCGGTTGCAAGTGAATGTCGCGGTTTGCTCCGTGAGGCAGCTTAAGGCTTGGTACAAGCAAGTCTTTGGAGATGTAACGAGGCTTCCAGCAAGGTGATGTAACAGCCACAGCACAAGAAGAGCGACGTCCAGTGAAGCGAAGACGGTGACGACCGGCAAAGGCAACAACGAAATTTTCCTTGTTCAAAGTTTTATACGCTTTGGATTCGGTGTGGCCTACAAAGTGATTGTCCAATCAGAGAAGCTGTGGGGTGGGGTCACACCCCCATTCCCTCCTGTGGGAGGCCGGGTTAGCACATCGTGTGAGCATCATGTGTTGCCCGTCTTTGATTGGGAGTTTTTACAATCTTAATAGTAAAGTATTGTAACATAGACACTTTTTGTAGTATGGTTTCTTCATGCAAATCAATGCATTTAAAACTTTTCTAGCTTTCAATCAATACCAAACATGAAATATTTCACAAACATTCTGTAGATTTTGTCTTCTACCAACGGGTATAACTCATTAACTATGCAGAACAGTTACGTTTAACACATGGAACATGTACACACAAAACCCCACAGAAACGTAAAACAAGCATACATTAACTCAAATGAACACAGTTAAACTGAATGTCCATTTAAATTTTGGAAGCTTTTTGACCGCTTCTTTGGCAGACGCGGGCAGCAGGCGAGACCAAAAGGGATGGAAGGTGCTTGTCTTATTGGCGATGGTAAGGATTTCCAAAGCCTGGGGGTCTCAATACAATAAGCTCAATCTCCTCTACATTTAAATCTTGATTTGTGGATAAACAACTGATCCTTATTGGAGGACCAAAGGAATCTAGTAGCTCGGTACAATACGCAATACTGTTCCATATATTCATAATTGCCCATGTCAGTCACACAGACTTCTTTTTAGTAATATGAGTAAGTTATTTTGTCAGATTTTTATATATAAACATATATTTTATATATAACCATATCGTTTTTTAAGTTGCAGATAGCTACTCTGCCTTTGTACATTAGTGATAATGTTTTTTTTCTATAGTTCAGTATTTTGCTTTGTCTCTGGGACAAATGAAGCTGCATGAGTACAAAAGTTTTAGCTAAAAATGAAACCATCAACAAGACAGACAGGAGCAGCCATTGAAAAGTCATTTCTTTTTAATGATGCCAGAATTGTCCAGTGATTTAAAAATGGATGTGTGAGTGGTGCTTTTCTTGAACAAATTTGGAACGCCCTTGCCTATATGAACAGTAGTTTTTTGAATTTACCAGTAAAGTTGTTATAGAATTGTACAAATATTTATTGGTATTACTGTGTGAAAGGAGTGGTTGATGACAGTCACCCTGCCATGACCCAACAGACAGCAGTAAATTGATTGGTCCTCTGTCAGATCACTCCTGCACCACTGCACAGAGCAGCTGTAGGGAGCAGCTGTTTTCAGCAGCAAGAAAGACCTCTTTTTTCCTCCTGGGTTTTGCCTTCAATGTTGCACTGTTTATAGTGTGGGAAAGAAAGAGGCATGAGCCTGCTCAGCTTAAACAAACCTCAATAAACAAAGTGGCCTCTACTATTGTTGCTGCTCCTTATGTCTTTCTGGAAGTCTTCTGTGGGACTCGAGACAGACGTGTTCCACAGGTGTCTCTCATTAACCAGCAATCCCCCTATCATCCAACTCAAAGTAGAGTTTCCCAACTATTTTTACCCTGTACTTTAGCAACATTTGTAAGGTGGTGTTTACTACAAATTTTAATAAACAAAACAAACTTTAATAAACGAAGTGGCCTCTACTATTGTTGCTGCTTTTTATGTCTTTCTGGAAGTCTTCTTTGGGACTCGAGACAGGCTATTACTATTTTTACCCTGTACTTAAACAACACTGACGTTTGTAAGGTGGTGTTTACTACAGTGGTTCAGTCTGTAGATTTGCCGAATGAGTAAAGAAATTTTATCATCATCTGTTAAGCGTGTTGAGACTTTTCCCCTATTGTTTCGATCTTGACTTATGTATGGAGGACCTATAAAACTCAGCCGGGATCACAAAGAGCCTTTTGAAACTGCAATTTCATATAGATGCACTCCTGCACAGATGTGCTATTGACATGCTGTGTATATTAGTTTGGTCATTAAATGGTTTTATTAAATTATTGATCTATGGTTTTTTTTTTTTATTCCTGCAAGTCTTTTATCTAAAACATTCAACCCAGGCTCATTCTGAAAACGTACCTTTGGATACATTTGTGGAGACCGTGAAATACGTCCCAGAAGGTACGTTTTTTTGCAGTTTTTGTTTTCTCGAATCCACCAGAGGCCGTTGTGTACGCTTTTTGAGATCTCAAATTTCTCTCGCGAGTGCCATTCGCACCTGCCGTTCTCATGTTAACCCACCAGAGGTCGCGGTTGACTGACTGAATGTCTCACTGACCGATCGACTGACCCACCCTTCTCCTTCCGTAAACCCAACCAATTTTAATTTTATTTTTAAAGGAACGGCGTCATACCGCCCCGTAGCGTTCGTTTAAAAAATGAAATGCAGCCATACGTCCCTCTGGCCACATAATTCCCGATCTCCAGAAATGTGTACAGGGCTATGTTTTCAGAATGAGCCTGTGTTGAAAACATTTTTATTTGGGTGAGAATGCTTGCATTTTGTGTGTCATTTGCTCACTTAAGGGTTCTGTTTTGGTTCCTTAAGTTTGATAAGATGAAATGGTTACTAAGGACATTGTAGCAACGGTTAAGGGAACACTTAGATCATTAAGGGTGGAATACTTAATGCCAGTCTTAAATTCCTTAAATTGAGCCATTTAAGTTGAGTTTTACTAAGGGTACCCTTAGCCTTCAAACGAAGGTATTTCTTAGCTTAAGGACTATCATGCAACCTGGCCATGTTCTTTATCAGCACTTTTGTTTGTTTTGGAATTTAAATTGTCGCTTTTGGTAAGAAAGATTTGGTTTGCATTAAAAAACAAATGCCTTTGATGATTTTCATCCTTACTACACTATCAACTGGAGATAAGGTAAAAGCAAGGAGAGTGCGGAAAAGGAGAATCATAGGAAAAAGGGGAGAGAGGGAAAGGAAAAAAGATTCCTTATCGAATCTCATATCTTATCTTCCCTTGGTGATTGGAGACCAAATTTCAGGTGTGCCCCAAATTTGGGCATCCAGCAGTGAGCCCAATGGTCCTTCAAGTTACCTGCTCCTACTTGTGACAGTGTATAGCTACAGACTCTGGCATCCAGTAAATGATTACGACTCCTCTGTCCCATGGTAGATGACAATCACCCCTCTGTGACCCAGCGGACACAGCAAGTTCATCCCTCTTAGAAAGTCATAACAGCTACACTAAAATGAGCAACTGTGGACAACAGCTGGTTTTATTCTCTTACAGTTTTTTGTCTTTAGCGTCTTGATCCCCTTCAACAGTGTGGGCTCATGGCGTGGTTCCTCTCTGTGGTGGAAATGAGCAAAATTCCCTTCTTTTTAGCATTAAATGACTGCTCTTCTGTCAACTTGTAGAAGACAGCTGCCCTTCATGATCTGACAATATGGCAAAATTACTTTAACACCAGTGTAACAAGCAACCGTTAGCATTAATTTTTCTTGTCTTCCTTGACATTGCAATCCCACTTAGCACCAAGGGCTCTTTTAAGCATATTCCTCTTTCATCCCACTGTTTTGGCACCAATATAAAAAATGTTAGTGTGCTAAACTACAAAACTACAAAAGGAAAGAGGCAGCTGCCACCTTGTTGAACTACTGCATCATGGGACTTGTGACCTACATGTCTCATCGACCATAGTCAAGTTTGTGGCATAATCAATTCTTGACAAGAATGGAAATGAGACTGTGGGGGATAGAAGTAGAAGTCATTTGAATTGTGCTGTTGTTTACAAAATAATGAATGTTCAGTTGGTGGAAAAATCTAACTTTCATTAGCTATAAAAACAGCTGTGTGATCTGGACTTCATACTCTTGCCACATTTATGTGTTTAATTGTTTATGTTTGTTTTAACAGGTTTTGTTGACTTGCAAACAGAAAAATCGGACTTAATTGATAATGTTGGAGCCATACCTTTCCTGGATTATAAACACTTTGCCTCAAGAATCTTCTTTCCAGAGGTTGAAGAGTTATATTTATTTAAGTGTACTATTTGATGCATATGTACTATTACAGCCTTTTTAGACATGTATTGTGAGTTATAGACTTTTTTCTAGGGATGCACCGATATGGATTTTTTTGGCCGATGTCGATAACCGATAACTCTTTAGATTTGGAAGCCGATAACTGATATACTATAGCCGATAAATATAAATAATTCAAAATGTTATATTTTTATACAGTAAACAAGTGATTTTATATTAAAAACTTCATAAAACATTTTAACTGATCTAATGAACTGAATAGCCTACTCAAAGCAAAAAAAAGCAATAATTTCAAAATTGCAAGGTGATTATTCATTCATTTTCATTTCAGCTTAGTCCCTTTATTAATCTGGGGTCGCCACTGCGGAATGAACCGCCAATTTATCCAGCATATGTTTTACGCAGCGGATGCCCTTCCAGCTGCATCCATACACACTTATTTTACACTCATACACTATGGACACTTTAGCTTACCCAATTCACCTGTACCGCATGTCTTTGGAATTGTGGGGGAAACCAGAGCACCCGGAGGAAACCCACGCAAACACAGGGAGAACATGCAAACTCCACACAGAAATGCCAACTGACGCAGCCGAGGCTCGAACCAGCGACCTTCTTGCTGTGAGGCGATTGTGCTACCCACTGCGCCACCGTGCTGCCCACTAACAAATAAATAAAATAAATATATTTAAAATATTTATGTTTTGACAGTTCAGAGCCACCCTACAAGCGAAAAGCTTAATACACATAGTATTACTTTAGAAAATGCGGCATAAATTTGTCCCATTTGGCGTTTTAGATTCTTTTGAACACATGTAGAACACAACGCTTCTATGTTTGTTCTTGCTGTCAATTGCGGGAAAAATTATCGATGAAAAGTTTGTTAAACCGCTGTGAGTTTGAAACTTTAACTGCAGGAGCGGTGTGATGGACGTGCACACGAAGCAGAGTCAAATTTTGATACAACACCTGAGCATTGAGCACAGGTGACTTTATGACACACAGTGCATAATATAAAGACAGAATGTGGCGGATGGTTAAGAACCCCAATGCTGGATTCAGTGACTGCACTCGTCTCCCCTGCTGCTGTTAGGGGTGCTGTGAAGGCTCTGTCGGCTCACTATGTGTGTGCGTGTGCGTGTTGATATATGCGCTCGTTATAATCATTATAAATATCCCGGTCAAACTCAATACAATCTTACATCAACAACACGTGGCAAGCAATGCATTGATAATAACAAATAATCATATTAGATTACAAACAATCCAACATCGCTGCTATAATGTTTACACATGTAATATTTTTCCTGAGGCGATTTAAACCAAAATGCACAATGACACTCTATTAAACATATCTACAATGATAAAGAACATAGTTACTTACTGAGATAATAACACACAGCAATACCACACAAAGAAAGGACGGACTTTGAAGGAATAAACAATGTGAGGTAAGCTCTGTTATAGTGCACTGGACAAGTCTGAACAAGTTCGACCCACGCATGTGCGAGGCAGGGAGTTCTGTACAGTTATGTAATCTATCGGCTTAAAGATATCTGCCTAATTTTGACATCGGACCAGTAACGATAACATTAAAAATAGCATTTATCAGCCGATAACGATATGGCCGCCGATATATTGTGCATCCTCACTTTTTTCTTCTATTCTTCTATTCTCTAGGCTGGTACTCTGGCAGCAGTCATGATCAGAGACATTGGGGAGGTAAAATATTGCATTATCTTTAGTTGTGTATGAAATATAAACATATCATACTGTATAAGTCTATACCCTGCTTTCACAGACAAGGCTTCAATACTGTTTCAACTGAAATAATATTACACTGACAATATATCAGGGTTTTTGTTTAGTCTAAAAATGGACACCAGTTTTCTTTTATTTTTTATAAGCCACATTTCTAAAAATGATTATTAAACTAAGACTAAGTCTAAACCCTGTCTGTGAAACCAGACCTAAAGGTATTAACTCTATTACTCTGTCTTTTCTTGTGGCCAGGACTCTGAGCAAACAACTGTCGATGAGAAATGTCTGGCTTTTGCTGAGCTGATCAGAGATAAGCAGTTTCTCAGTTGTTTTGTGCATGCATTAGAGGAACAGAAAAACTTCAGCATTAAAGACAAGTGAGTTAAAGACAAGACACTTGCTGTAAAGGTTTTAAATACATGCTCACCTCTGTGTGAAGATGATGGTTGAGGCTATTTTGATGAAGCTTAAGGCTGTTTTGAGAATCTAGCTGTTTTTTTTAGAAGTCTATTCTGAAAATGTTGACCACACTGAAACATAAATGTGCTTAGTTTCTTTTTAGGTTACAAAATACTTAATTGCCGTGATGGTTTTGCTTGACTCTTGCCTGAGCAGTATTTAAAAATACAACAAAAAATTGTTTATGCACATAATTGCAATATACATTAACATGATTGTTTTTACTCAATCTATTGAAATTCATATTCAAAGTGCTTTATTTGCCTGGTGTTAGGCTGAATCTCCATTCATGCCAATAATATCGGAATCAGCCTCTTAACTAGATTTTGTGAAGATGATTGATTGTCTGATTCCCAAAACCAGTTAGCAGCAAGTTTTTTTTGATATCCCAAATCAGTCACACTGTATTTTCTCTGGAACCCAATACAATGGAAACCAGATGATAATACGTTTGTTGAATAATCTTAATTCTGTCTGACAAAGCACAATTGCAAAAATATTGTTTTATCAATCTGCTTTAGAAGAACATTTTATAAAACCTTGAAACATAGACATTCCCTCCTATCTGTTAAGACTCCATGAAACCCCACAAAGATTAAACTATAGCAAGCATTAAAACAAGTAACAGAATGAAAAAAATAATCTAAAGTAAAAAGCATACATTTATTTTTTTCAAGTTGGATAAATTAGGCCTTATTTTGGTCACAAAAGTGAACAGTGTGAAAAATCATAGGGAGAATTGCATAATATTTCACAAATGTCACTATTAACAAATTTACATCATCTAAGTTTTCTAGAAGTGCAAGCAGGAAGTACATAAACTACCCTGCTCATGTGACATGATACATTTTAATTTTTACATTTTTTCTACTTGAAAGCGTGAATTTCTTGCTCAAAGCCAAAAACAACAGTTCCCCTTCAGAATGGGAACCCCAATGCTGTGTCAATACGACACTTTGGGGAATTACTAGATGACCAATCGTTCTGAAAAGTAAATAAACAGGCCAATGAATGCCAATGAATTGGCAGAGATTACAATCAGCTGAGTATAAAGCACCTGTAGGAGAGCAAGCCAGATTTTTCGCTTTAGAAGCATGCAGCACTTTCGCTAAATGACAGCAGAGATCAGATGCCCGGAGGGTGATCAGATGGCATTTGGAGGGTGAGCTGTCATGTTCAGATCAGGTCTGCTACCACTTTCTGGGTTGCAAAGCGCAGTCATTGATCTGGAGTTGGACATGATGACTGAGCTTTCCTGGGCTGCTTCAGCTGTGGGTCCGGTGGTGTCATCACCCAGGTCCAGCTGCCAGATTGACTACAGGGGTGCAACATGGAGGCTAATGCTTGCACAACATGCATTTCCCCCAGTAAGCCTGCTTGCGCTGACCCTGTGCAAGGTCAGGAAAGACAAGGAGCAGGTCTTGCTTGTTGCGCCTCTGTGACCAAACTGTACCTGAGTTTCCAAATTCACACGGAATCTATTCACTGTGTGGTGCGCTTCTCTTCGAGAAGAACCCTGGACATGCCAGATCAGTGTTATGCTATCCTTCCTTCAGGATAAGCTGAAGCAGAGGCTGTCACCCTCCACGCTGAAGGTTTTAAGTCGTGCTTCCATCCGCCGTGTCATGGTGAGCAGAGATGGCAGCACGATGGGAAAGCATAACCTCATCATCTTCTTCAGTGGCGCAAGATGGTTATAACCATCCCACCCCCCTCTAATACTCCTTTGGGATCTCTCTGTAGCCTCAGCGGTCTGCTGCAAGGTCCATTCGAGCCACTTGACTCAGTATCTTTAAGATTTCTGTCCATGAAGACAGCTGCTGGTCACGTTGACATCAATCAAGATGGTTGGGGATCCAGAGGTATTTTCGGTCAGCGAATTGTGCCAGGAATTCGGGCCGGCCTAGCTATGTGCCCAAGGACACTGGAAGGCTGCACCTTGGTGATGATTGTGCACATTATGCTTGGCAAACTTCTCAACAAAGGTGTGGCGAAGTCCAGCTACTGTGGTGTTTTCCAAACACTTCCCCAAAGTGTTGTACCGACACAGCATTGGAGTTTCAGATCTGACATATGGACTTAAAAACATCACACACAAGCACAACAAGCAAATCAACATACAGTACAATATATATATATGTTTTTTTTTCTTCCATACATATACAATTTTAACTTTATGTCTTCTAGTTTGTTTTAGTCTGACAAGTGTATGTCAAACTGTGTGACAGGCGAGTCTCGTTGTTGTTAAGGAAACGCAGCAGTGGTTAGTTTCTAGGTTTGCGTTTTAAAAACAAATTGATCTAATTCACTCGCTGGTTTTATCTGACCTTTAGTCTGCTCATCTTTTTTTTTGTTCTTAACAGCTTGTGCATTTTTTCTCTTCTCTCTCAGATGCACAGTGGCATCTCTGTTGACTCTGGCTCTCCACGGAGATCTGCTTTATCTCACAGAAATAATGGAGGATCTTCTGCAGAGTCTGATGGACCAGTCCAGCAATGCAAATCCCAAACTTCTCCTGCGCCGCACAGAGTCCATAGTGGAGAAGCTCCTGACCAACTGGATGTCCATCTGTCTTTATGGCTTCCTCAGGGTCCGTCCATTCCTTTACAGTATAAACTGCATGTTCTCTTTTACTTTGCTCTTGTGTACTTGCAGATTTATTGACATTATTCTATCATGTTTTCTGTATAGGAATCAGTAGGACAGCCGTTGTTCCTGCTGGTCTCAGCTTTGACTCAGCAGATCTCTAAAGGCCCGGTGGATTCGGTGACAGAAAAGGCTCTTTATACACTTAGCGAAGATTGGCTTCTCTGCCAAGTGCAGGACTTTGAGCCACTGGTTAGTATTTCCTCTTTTACTGTCTCTTTTATGCAAATGAGGAAGTGTTTGTCAAGTTAATTATGGAAAGCACTAACTTCAGAAGTACCTTGCTGTAATTACAAAGCCACATTCAAGATTTAATAATTCCCTTTTTAAATCAAAAATATCAAACTTTTCCCGGTGTGGTTTGCACAAAAGGTAGCATTTTGTTTGTGCAAAAATACAGGATAAACAGCAGTAGTGGGAAATATGTTTTTCACAATTTACAGTGAGATGATTGCTTTCTTTTTAAATATATTTACAAGCCTTTATTTTTTTGTGAAAGCAAAGCTGAATTACTCTGGTCTTCAGTGTCCTGTGATCCTTCTGATATTGTTTAAATTTGCTGATTTCTTTGCGTTAGGTACTTTTCTTATTGTTTTTGATGTTAAAAAGAAAATAGCCGTGCTGCTTAATATTGGATGAAACTGTTCTTTATTAATAAAACGTTCCGAAGAGCTGCATTTATTTGAAATATAGTATAATTTGTCAATAAAACTTAATTTCCATCAATACGCAGTATTTTACAGATCATTAACTTGAACAGCCGTGTACATTTACACATCTGTCTATTATACATATTGCCTATTAATCATAATAATTAATCTTTATATATTATTTTGACATTCCCAGATCTGAAGAATCTATTTTTTTGCAGCCATAACCTTATATTTTAATAATGGTGGTGGATGCTGTTTCGTAGTTTTGTTTATTAAGCGCGCTGATTTATTTCAAAACTATTTATAAATTCAGTTCTAATTTCCACCATAGATGAAAAATAACAGTGTTATGTGGTCAAAAAACTTATATATAGTTTTTATATATAGAGTTATATTCAAACACACTTACTGTTCCTATGCCCCATATGTTGATGCATATGTCCCTAAAACTCAACAGGTGGACAAATCTAAATAAAAAAATTTATAAAAACAAATATAAAAAAACACATATAATAAATACTACTGATAACAATAATAATTTTGTTTAATAATTAAACAAATGTAAATTGACATAAATAAACTGACTACAACAGAGCCAGATTCCACCAAAGCCCCCCAAGGTGAAGAAGGCATGGGAGGACGTAGTGGTTTTTATATTTATGTAGACAGTAATAGTTTCTTACCGTTTTAATCCTTTAATTTTTCATATGTAAATATATTTGTGTATTGCTCTATAACCTGTGTGTGCCTTAAGCAATGTGTATGCACGTTTTGGACTCGCATAGGTGCATAGCAAAATAATAATCAAAACCCTTCGATATTGACTTCGCTATAGACCAGCATGACTTTAGTTGGTCAATAGCGCGGTCTGTTTCACATCAACAATGCCCCTTTACACACAATTTTCAGACCAGCATGCTCATGAGTGCACAAAATGGTGCAAATGCATTTGCTATTGAAACGACATGGTGCAAAACATGGAAATGAAATCAGCGCTGGGCTGAAACTAGCAAAAAAAAAAAAAAAACACACACACTTGCACCGGGTGTATGGTAGGGCCCCTTAGAGTGTTAATGACACCTAAAGGTACTTTATTAAAAAAATTACCTGAACAATGTGATAGTGTGTAGATTTGTTTGTTTTTTAAGTGGTTATATCTCTTAAAATAATTAAAGAATTAGGAATGTTTTGTTCTATTATTAAAACTACATATTTAAATGCTGTCCACATTAACTGCCCATAAACTTCTGCTTTATCTGTTAACTTTATCTCTGTCCTTCAACCACAGAACACATTCTCTAACCTCCTTCTGTGTGTTTCTCAAAACCTTTTGCACAAGGAATCATGTGTTGCTTTCTTACATGTAGATACACTGTTGCTCTTTCAGTCAAAAGCCATTGAGACTTTTATTACAGCTTTAATTTGGTTCTCATTTTTTCTTCCTGGTTTCTTTTCCTGGCCTGCTGTGTCATACTGATCCATTTGTGTTGAGCTGTTTTTTCTTTTTGCTTATAAGCACTTGTGCGAAAGAGGAAAGGTTAATGACAGTATTTGACCAGAGTCATGTGTTCAATCCATCTTCCACCCAGAATTTATTAGAAGAAATTCACGGTCAGACTGGTATGAAGTTGTACTTCTGCATTTAGTGTTCTGCAGAGGATATCGGCTTGCACAAGCCTTCCTCTAACCAGTCCGGACCGTACCTGTTTTGACAAGTAAATAACTGCCACAAAGAAACATATTTGTGTCAGAAGATAATCTAACTAACAGACTAATATTGAATCGTGCCCCTTTATTACAACGTAGACTACAGTTAAAAGGAGATTATTTTTAGTGAACAAAATTAAGGTGACTTATACAGTAAGTAGGGCCAGACAGAATTTATGGATGCTTTTTTTCTGTGCAGAATTTTGTAAAAAATCTGCGGAATTATGCAAAATGATTTTGAGAGCTAAAACATTAACACATAAAATAAAAAATAAATAACTTTCAACATGTATTTAAGGTTTACAATGCAAATCCAGTTAGATCCACTTATTGGTAAAAAAAAAAAAGTCATATAGTCATATAACATAACTACTGTACTAAAAGACATATTACAAACTAAAAAATATTACAACTGTATTGTACATAAATCATATGAACATTACATATCATTCAATAATATTACTGAAATTAATATTAAAAAGGCTGCACGGTGGCACAGTGAGTAGCACGATCGCCTCACAGCAAAAAGGTCGCTGGTTCGAGCCTCGGCTGGGTCAGTTGGCGTTTCTGTGTGGAGTTTGCATGTTCTCCCCGTGTTTGCATGGGTTTCCTCCGGGTGCTCCGGTTTCCCCCACAAGTCCAAAGACATGCAGTACAGGTGAATTGGGTAGGCTAAATTGTCCCTAGTGTATGTGTGTGAATGAGTGTGTGGATGTTTCCCAGAGATGGGTTGCAGCTGGAAGGGCATCCGCTGCGTAAAACATATGCTGGATAAGTTGGCGGTTCATTGCGCTGTGGCGACCCCAGATTAATAAAGGGAATAAGCTGAAAAGAAAATGAATGAATGATTGAATAATATTAAAAACTAAATAAATATATGTTTACTCACATTAACACATAACATCACAATTATATTTACTCACATAAGTAAATAAATAGAAATCTCCAGATTTGTGCGTGCGCAGATTCTGTGTTCACCTACTTATAAGCAATAAAGGTTAATTGATACATATCTATCAACAGGTCTGCACCAAGTATATAAAACAAGAGAGAAACCGAGTAAATTAGGTTTTATTTCACTGATTGTGTTTTGTTTTGTGGATTTGAACATGTAGATTATGAAAGATTCTGATGGTTGCATGTTGCTGATATGGTTGATATGGTTGCTGATGGTTGCAGACATTATGAGCAGCATATCCAGTGTAATTTTCTTTCAAATAAACCACACTACAGTTAAAAAACTTTCAATATCTTAAGCCCAACTCACACTGTGTGATTTTTCCCATGATTTGGTGATCTGAGACAACTTTTGCAATCTAAACAACTTTAGAATCTAAAAGATTATTATTATTCTAGGCTAAATTTTGTAGTTAACACTGGTTTGACACATTAATGGCAGTTGCTTTCTCTTACTTGTTACTAATTTTGACTTCACGTACGAGACAAGAACTAATAGTAGTGCACAAGAACCTGATGATACAATTGTTACAACAACTTCTTATGTTTGCTGAGAGGCGCTGTTTCTGAGTGCGGGTTACTGAATGTGTGGCGGATGGATGATGTTAAACTGCTGATGAGTCTTTTTTTAGTGTGTCCCTGTTTGGCTCTTCTTGGCTTTTGTACAGACTGACATTATGAAGACAGATCTTATCTGACAAGCTACGATTGTATATTATTATTTTTTTAAAAATCACACAATGTCAGTTTGAATTTCAACATTCATCCATGTTTGAATGCATTGTGAAAAAGGCAACAAAATTAATGAATACAAGTTTGCCTCATGCTTTATTTTAAGCCATTAGGATGCTTGTTCTCTAAAGTGTTTCCTTCTCTATTCCTTCTCATTAAAAAAAGAAATAATTTATAAATAATTGTGTCTGTCACATTTATATTTGCTCAAAGTCATTAAATGAATTTCTCTGCCTATAGAAACTGAAGGTGGTGTTTGCAGTGGGCACTGGAGAAGAGATCAGCGAATCCTTAGAGGTCAACGCACTGACCTGCGACACAATACAGCAAGTCAAGGAGAAAATCTTACAGACATTTCAGCGCAAGTTTGGTTTCCGCTACACACAGCAGATCAAGGATATAGAAATCGGTTAGCAGTTCCCTGTTTATCCTAATATTTCATAACACGTCTTTAAGTTTGAAAGACCTACAAGAACTAGTTCCCGTTTGATGTCTCTGTTTCCTTTTGCAATTACAGAATATGAGAAGGAAGGAAAGTTTGTCATGCTACAGGAAGTTGATGACACCTCAGAAATTCGAGGGCACGTTACCATGTTAAACACTCTGAAACATTATCAGGTGAGTCCATGACAACAAAACATGGTATACAACCATAACATTGCAAAGAACCATAACTGTTGGTTTATTTTTAACAGATTTGGATTACATTTTTTTTTATTTACTACATCCAGTGATAACTGGAAGAAGTTTTATTGACAAGTAAAATATAAGAAACTAAATCAAAATGTAATATGTTGTATGTAATCTTAACTGAAAAATGTAGAGAGGGTGAGACACAGCTCCTCCCTGTTTTTAAAAACAGCCAATAGCGTTTCGTTTTATCACAGCTCTGCCAGTGACAGTGGTTGAGCTCATGCACATCAAATGAAAAGCATCTTAAAGGGGGCGGGACATGTCAGATTCTAGAGAGTATGTGATTGGTCAAGATTTGATCTTGATGAGGTGATGTGAAAGCAATCCTTGATCGATTTAGGTGGAAGTGACAAACTGCAAGCTTTACATGTTTATTTTTGTTTTATATCTTCTAAACCCAAATTTTGTCAGTGTTTTGGAGCACACTAGCTAATAGATATCCTTAAAACTAAATTTCACAGGACCTTTAAGGTTTGCTTTGTTTTTCACATATAGGCTATTCTAGAATTGTGGGTCTATTTTGCATCACTAAGATAAACCTTCTCTTATTTTGAAAAGACGAAAGATTTAATGAAGTTTATGTGTATTTAGGGACATTGTGTCTTGAAAACACTAAATTAAAGACTGCAGTAGTCAATTTAAAATGGATAAAAACATTTTTCAAAATTGTCCTAAGACATGAATGGGTGTTGTTCAATAGTTGATGAACATTGATGAAAGGTTTTGATCCACTTCAAATGTTGACTCCTGAGTCATACATTCAGCTTCAATTATCATAAAATAATTAAGTCAAATTTCCCTTTTTTGTGCGTTGACTCTATTAAGTTAAATAAACATTTGCATGAAACATTTATCCATTCATTTTCCTTCGGCTTGGTCCCTTATTTATCAGGGGTCATCACAGCAGAATGAACCGCCAACTATTCCAGCATATGTTTTACAAAGCAGATGCCCTTCCAGCCGCAACCCAGTACTGGGAAACACCCATACACTCATACACACACTCATACACTACGGCCAATTTAGATCATCCAATTCACCTGTACTGCATGTCTTTGGACTGTGGGGGAAACCGGAGCACCTGAAGGGAAACCCACGCGAACACGGGGAGAACATGCAAACTCCACACAGAAATGCCAACTGGCCCAGCTGGAACCTGAACCAGCGACCTTCTCGCTGTGAGGTGACAGTGTTAACCACTGAGCCACCGTGCCGCCTGAAACATTTATTTTTTGTATTGATTGTAATTTCAGTAATTTTAGTAAAAAAATTGATCTGTCCCTACGTTCAGGTCAACTCTGTTACATCGGTCATAAAAAGCCATAACAACCTCTAAAACACTGATAGAAATAGCTAGCCATATGATTTCACTTACTTTGATGGAAAACTCTGGAAGGTACTGCAACATATCATTATTTTTTCTCCCATTAATGTGTACAACATGTTTAGGATCCGCCAGTAGTAGATTAATTATCTGTCAACACATATTTCAGTGAATTTCTCATTCACTTTTTTAAAAACAATAATTTGATGAAAATACATAAAATACTGTTTTAGACGTGTCATGTGGTATCTGGTATTAAGTTAGCATCTTGAGCCACGAAATGATGGACAATTTTTCAACTCTGTTAGTGGTTTTAAAAGTTTAACAGTTGTTAAACAACAATTAATAACAATCAAATGTTTCCTATCATATTTAAGCATTTTATATTTTATTTCCATAAATAATGGATTCAGTTTACTGTTGTTTCTTATTTGAAAAAGAAATAATGGAGATGGATCAAGACCAACAACAAACTACTGGAGATGAAAAAAACTATATCATTAAATAATACTGCATACTGTATATAATCTTTACTGTATACATTAAATAAAGCTGAGCTATATAGCTCATATATAGCTCTATATATAATGTTTTTACTTTAAGATGTAGTAAAGATGCATGACACAATTTCCTGAATGATTACATTTCAAGGCATAACCGATTGAATGCTCGTCAAGTCGAACAAATAGACTTAATTATTGGTCATAACTGATTCTTACCGTTGAGAAGCAAGACTTAATTTGTGTGTCATGTTCATTCATCTGTTCAGATGTGCCACTTCTCAGATCTCCTGTGTGAATGCAGCTCACACTTTCATTTCCACGTGAAATCTGAGACACTTTGGTGCTCACTGATGGGACATTTACTCACGGGGAGCTGTGTTTCAGTGCATGGACATGCATTCTAACATGCATTCTGAAGTCAGTTCAGAGAGTAATTAAAGGAATGGCGGAAATGCAAAATACAGTCTTTTAATTTTAATGCAAAGCCGAAAACCCGCACTATCCATATGCCTATTGAACCACGGAGGTCGTACCAAATGGTTCAATATTAGTATTGGGGCATCCCTAATGTTTACATCATAGACATAATAGACATGCATTTTTATTGCTCATAACCTTTAGAGAGAAAAATCACAGACAAAGGACAAGGATGGCTAGTCAAGGATAAGCATGGCTTTTCAGGAAACAGATCGCCAAAAATGTACTTATATTTTACTCATGGTCCAAGGCTATACAGAACTTCAACCTTTCTCCAGGGAATAAGAAATTCTGGGTTTTGCAAAAAAAAAAAAAGTTCGATTTTTTCTTAATCTAATGCAAATGAAAGGGTTTTAGCATAGACTTCACATAAAGGCCTTGTTCTAAAAGTATGCCTACATCATACATACCTGTACATCAAATGAGAAGGAGTTGTGAAGTGCATCACAGGGCAGGACCAAGGCGAGGATTTGTGGTTAACATAAAATATCGTGGTATCGTGGATTACTTTAAAGTATGAATTTTAGACGTTCAAACTTTATGTTGAGCTCTTTTGAAAGATGCTTTAATTGAAGTTATATACATTATGGATGACCTGTGGATGACAAATAACTCACAATTCATTCAAGGAACCACCCCGAAACTAAAGTAACCACCAAGAACCCCCTTGCTGCCATGTGCGAAATTGTGATTCATTTAGGTGTAAAGTTACATCATCATTCTACCTAAAAAAATGTGAAAAAGGAATCAGAACGAAACAAGTTTGGAAATCAAATCAGCCACGTTCTCTTGGCTTTTTCAAGGTTTTTGAGACTGACCTTTCACTTCCAAGGCTTATATCACAAGGCCATTTAAACCAAGATTATACTAATCTGTTGTGCAAACCCATAACACAGCAGCGCAGTGTATATTCACAGGTTTTTCAGAGTGAACATGCAGTTAAATATGTATTTCCTTCCAGGTTGGAGATGGAGCATGTATTAAAGTTATCACAACAAGATTCCATGCCCCATTGAAGACTCAGAGCAGTGTAAAAGGTGAGACATGTTTTTCCCATCATCCTCCATTTCAGCTGAAGCAACACCCTGCCTAGTAACAAATAAATACATTATTTTTGCTGCTGCTTTTGTTTTTATTTTACATTAAATATGTGTGTATTTAGTTTATTAATATCAACACTTGACTGGTTGACAACTTGTTTCAGTTTCAGAGGTTTAAACCTTTTAGCTCATCACAACATCCTACCACCTCTATATAAAAAAAAAATATGTATTGCCATGTGAAATGTTGAACAAACCAGTATTTTTTTCAAATGTGCAACTAGTTGAATTCTGATATACGTCTTAAAATAAACTGTTGCACTTCTTTCTTGATTAAACACAAAATGTTTTTACTGTTTTTGCCAAGGGAATGGTGACCACTGCTACTAAGTAAAAAGAAAAACAGCCATAGTTTGCATAGCAACCTAAATATTTGATGTATTCCTCCTCACACAGTGATTAAATACAACGGTGGAGTTTTACACATTACTGTGTGTGATACACATATGTTACTGTGAAAGTACAGTTACTGTAAAATGCAAGCGGCCCACATAGAAATCTAATACAGGGAAATATATGCACATTACATATATTACAATCAAGTTAATATTTGATTTTAACATTTTTAAAATATGTCATATGCAATGATAGTATGATATTAATTGACTTACAGTATGAATATAGTTCATGTGTCACATGCAATACTTTTATGAGGCTGTATGGTGCTTTATGGGGCTTGACAGCTTTTAGTCCCCATCCACTTTTATTATAATAAAAAATAACATCTTTTTGTTTCATATGGGTAAAAAAATGAAAGTAAATAATGAGAATATTATCAGTTTTGTTCTATTTAGAAGTCAAAAGAATGTTTCTGACCGAACTGGAAATGAGTTTAAATTCATAGACACTGTTTCTATCTGTGTATTGTGTCTTGCTCTTATTATGAAACAAGGAGGACATTTTGGCCTTGTGTAAAGGAAGTGGTGTGGTCAGTGTCTGTGTGTCTTTTAACCATTTCCTACATCTGTCAGTGTAATCTATTTTCCTGTGCATTCACCACATACAGCAAGAGCTATGCAGTATTTCTATAATCGTTCTTAATATTTGAAACACTTTGGCTACACTTTTGATGTCAGATATGTTTTTCTCTATGGCATATCAAATACAATGGTGGAGTTGTACACATTACTGTGGGTGATACACATATGTTACTGTAAAAGTACAGTTACTGTAAAATTCAAACAGCTATTTATTCTGTGGTTATGTTTGCATGTGTGTTTACTGAAATTGAGAGCATTTGCATTTTGCAGTTTTGATTGTTGACATGGGCATTTCAATTTGTCATTTAACCACACCAGAGATTCTGCAACGTATAGTGACATTTCCTGTCAGCTGGTTAAAAAGCACAGTCATTTATGATTTTTTGAACCGTACCAGTTTAAATTGTATTTACTAATTTTCATGGTGTTCTGTTGCACAGATGATGAGAACTTCTCAATCAAGTACTTTCATCTGGTGAGTCATCATGCAGAGTGTTTTATGTCTATACAAGTTGAGAGGGCTCATTTAAAATGATCTGTGAAAACAGCGATTGTGTTGTGTTGTCCTTTCATTCACAGGGTTATCACGGAGTTTATGTGTTAAATCTGGTTTCATGGCACTGGCACTTTAGTGAAGTGTGAGTGGGTGTGCGAGGCTTTTCATTTTACCCTCTTCCTGTTCAAAAAAGAGGAAGTGTTTGTTATAAGAATCAGGTTGCAGTTGAGTCTTGCAGATTGCCTTTTCTGATTATGAAAGATTCAACAGCTTAAAACCTTTTATTAGAAACACTGTGGCACACATATTATTGTAATATAGCTTTAATCGTGCATTACTGCGGATATTAAAAAAAAACTGATTGAACAGATTTTTCCTATTGCTTTAGGTTGATCCAGATATTGACACGGACTTGAGCAACCATCCGGAGAAAAAAGCATTAAAAATCAAAGAGATGTACCTCATCAAGCTGCTCTCCACCAAAGTGAGAATAATGGATATAAAATGCATTTTACTGCATACTGTAGATAGATAGATAGATAGATAGATAGATAGATAGATAGATAGATAG
>CAIGQW010000596.1:7117611-7132573 GCA_903798125.1 Danio choprae
TATATATATATATATATATATAATTTTTTGTTGTCTAATTATAAATAAATTGTGTAAATAATTATTAAAATATTGTAATAATTTTTTGGATTTTTTGGCCTTTTCCTCTAAGTATCTAAAAGCATTATCAGATTTGTGGTGTTCTGTTTATTAGTATCACATTTCCCATTCAATAATACGTAGATTTATTATTACTGGAGCATTTTGATTAGTGTTTATTCTTATTCAAATGTACAGAAAAATATAATTCACAGGTTTTTATGTGCATCTTTGTTTAAAAGATCAATATATTGCATATCCATATACACACAACAGAAAACAAACAAGTGTTTGCAAAAGGCACACACACATACAACAACAATAATTATTATTATTACAATCATTATCTAAATTATAAAGTAATACAAAATATAAGAATATTGTTTTATTCATTTATTAATACTTTTTATTAATTTTGTTCATTAAATGTATATTTTGTGATTTAAGTATCATTTATTAATGTAATTAATAAAAAACAAATTGCCACCTTTATAAACATCTTCGTTTCAAAAATGGGTCAAATTATAATAATATTATTTCTACAAAATATATTATTATTATCAATAAAATCTATGTATAAATTGTAATAAAAATATAGTAATACATGTTATATTTGCAAAAATAAATGATATATTTATTATAATATATTTATGTATAAAAATGTATTATAATAAATTATGAATTGACGCAAACTGCCGGATTCCTATTGGCTGTAACGAGTTGGGCGAGCCTCATTTTCATATGGCACTGCTGCGCATGCGCGCTCTTCCACCGACGCGTCACTGCGCATTCAACATGGAGCCGACGGTGAAGCGGTAGCGACGAACGCCTCAGCGAGTCATGTTTATATTTTCCCATTACGACGCTTTCCAGTCCACTAGAAAACACTCCGGCTGACCGGAGGAAAACCTAAAATGTACAGCTTCCAATATCTGCCGGTTGTCCTCTGATAAGTGATTTAAGAGATACCGGTCATGGCTGGATTGATCAAGAAACAGATCCTGAAACATCTCTCCAGGTCAGAGCTGATCCTTTACTGACACCTTTACACACATGTCGACGCTTAATAAACATTATTCGTAAGTTGAAGGCTGAAATGAGTCCTGCTGATGTGGCTGTGCTGGATGACACATGCTGATGGGTCATCACTGGGCTTTGACAGCTTGCCAGAGAAAATGCTTTTGCTCTGGGTTGATGTCAAAACACGCTTGGGTGTCACGTCTCCAGCCAAACGAGTCTGTCTGCCCTCATCTCAGTGCTGTATTTTGTGGGTCAGTGTGATAAAGAAAGTGTTATGTGCTTTGAAATCATATTTTAAAGCTTCTCTGCTTTGGAAATCACCTCTCATATGTTTTAGTTAGATCTTTGATAAGATCCTAGTGGAGTATGACCCCATTTTTAATGTCATGTTGTGTTTGATTGACAATTAAAGGTCAGTTTGTTATCCAAAAGTCTAGTGGATGTCACCACATAACCCAGTGTTTTATTTAAACATTTACAATCAAGCTTGATCAATCTTTTGGTGGGGTCATCAGCCTTAAAATCGTATTGTAAATGTCCACTGCTTTGCAAACCGTCTCTCATCTTTTTTAGTTATGGTTTTGATTAAATCTTAGTGGAATCTGAGCAAAGTTTTGGGTCTTATTGTATTTGATTGACATTTAAAGGTCAGTTTGTTATCAAATTGTCTAGTAAGCAAACCAGGGACAAATATTTACAGTCGGTTTTATGAGATAAATCTGAAAGTCAACATGATATTCAATTCATGTTCCAAATGCATTTTAAAAATCATATGAGTGATTTGACTATGCATATTAGGGCTTGTAGATATGAAACAAATCTTATAATATGATTTAAGTTATCTCATATCCTGTTATTGTTATATATCACAATATAGAACCTTTTTTATAAATTGTCTAATAATATTTTAATATATACTGACCACATAAAAGTATTCTTTTATTATTTTAAAATATATACAAAGAATTTGTGTATTTTCATATGTTATTATCTTTTCACATTATATTTAGAACATCTAGACAAATATGTTGAAATCGAAAATAATTACTAATAAAATATAAAACGCTTTTTATAAACTAACGATTACCGGTACGACATAAAGATTGTGGTCATCCAACACCACAAAATAAACAATATTACAGTGCGTCCGGAAAATATTCATAGTGCTTTCACATTTTTTTGTTACAGCCTTATTCCAAAATGGATTAAATTCATTTATTTCCTCAAAATTTTGCATACAATACCCCATAATGACAATGTGAAAAAAGATTTTTTGAAATTGTTGCAAATTTATTAAAAATAAAGTTTTAAATTGAGCTCAGATACATTCTGTTTCCACTGATCATTCTTGAGATGTTTCAGCAGCTTAACTGGAGTTCACTTGTGGTAAATTCAGTTGATTGGACATGATTTGGAAAGGCATACACCTGTCTATATAAGGTCCCAGGGTTGACTGTGCATGTCAAAGCACAGACCAAGCATGAAGACAAAGGAATTGTCTGTAGACCTCCGAGACAGGATTGTCTCGAGGCACAAGGCTGGGGAAGGTTACAGAAAAATTTCTGCTGCTCTGAAAGTTCCAATGAGCACAGTAGCCTCCATCATCTGTAAGTGGAAGATGTTTGGAACCACTAGGACTCTTCCTAGAGCTGGCCGGCCATCTAAGCTGAGTGATCGGGGGAGAAGGGCCTTAGTCAGGGAGGTGATCAATAACCCGATGGTCACTCTGACTGAGCTCCAGCGTTCTTCTGTGGAGAGAGGAGAACCTTACAGAAAGACAACCATCTGTGCAGCAATCCACCAATCAGGCCTGTATGGTGGAGTGGCCAGACGGAAGCCACTCCCCGCCTGGAATTTGCCAAAAGGCATCTGAAGGACTCTCAGACCATAAGATACAAAATTCTCTGGTCTGATGAGACTAAAATTGAACTCTTTGGAGTGAATGTCAGGCGTTACGTTTGGAGTCAATCAGGCATCGCTCATCACCAGGCCAATACCATCCCTACAGTGAAGCATGGTGGTGGCAGCATCATGCTGTGGGGATGTTTTTCAGCAGCAGGAACTAGAAAACTAGTCAGGATAGAGGGAAAGAAGAATGCAGCAATGTACAGAGATATCCTAAATAAAAACCTGCTTCAGAGTGCTCTTAACCTCAGACTGGGGCGATGGTAAATCTTCCAGCAGGACAATGACCCAAAGCACACCGCCAAAATATTAATGGAGTGGCTTCACAACAACTCGGTGAATGTCCATGAGTGGCCCAGCCAGAGCCCAGACCTAAATACTATTGAACATCTCTGGAGAGATCTGAAAATGGCTGTACAACGTTGCTTCCCATCCAACCTGATAAAGCTTGAGAGGTACTGCAAAGAGGAATGGGCAAAAATTCCCAAAGACAGGTGTGCCAAGCTTGTGGCATCATATTCAAAAAGTCTTGAGGCTGTAATTGCTGCCAAAGGTGCATCAACAAAGGATTGAGCAAAGGCTGTGAATACTTATGTACATGTGATTTTTAAGGTTTTTTATTTTTAATAAATTTGCACACTTTTTTCACATTGTCATTATGGGGTATTGTGTGCAGAATTATTAGGAAATAAATGAATTTAATCCATTTTGGAATAAGGCTGTAACATAAAAAAATGTGAAAAAAAGTTAGCGCTATGAATACTTTTTGGATGCACTGTACATAATACAAAATTATAGACTTTTTTGTATGATAGAAGATTTTGTCTAAACAATACATATTGTCATATTGCAAAACCCTAATGCATATGTTTCAAAATAATATATTTGTATTGCCTGGTGAAATTATAAGATGTTTTTCTGGTGGTGTATGCAGGATCTACAATCACCCCTCACATCACCTAACATTTTATCATGATTTTAAATGGATTTAAGGTGGGTGGCAGGACTGCCTGTTTGTCTGTCTTGATTTCATTTTTGACTATTGCGCTCTTTGTAAAAGAACAAGAACAAAACTTGCTTTGTTATCTTGATACTTATGATATTTATTTATTTAATTAGATATATATCCCGTATTGTGATATTTGAAACCAAACTAACATTGCAATATTTTTTACTGTGATTATATTTTGATATGAATACAACTTCACTAGATGAATCGAGTAGCTGTATTTGAAAAGAATTCTACATCTGCATAAAATATAAAAAACAAATAGCAAGCATGAATAAATACAATAGAGCAAAGATTAAAATGAAATAAACAGGGCTTTATGGTTTTCCTTATTTTTTTTCAGGTAAAAAATTAAAATGACATTGTGTAGTCTTCATGGTATAAATAAAATCACGGTTTACACACCTTGTTTTACGATTTAACAACTAAATGAATGCTTAAGTTTATTTAACTGAATGTATTTTAATTACATTACAACATCAATGCTGTAAAAGGAACTTTATTAAATTGAAAATAGTTACATTAACCTTTCACCGGAAGTTTACCGTTGGCTGAAAAACACTAGCTGTGCATAGAGCCCATACAGATGTTCTGTTCAGTGTGTTGTGGAAACTTGAATCAAGTCTGGGTGGATTGTAAGGATGAGGTCTGGGTTCAACAGGAACAACATGTCTGTTGCGCCCGGGTGCACATTGTGCCAAATGGTTTCACTGTTGTGTGCCATTGTTGTGTGAGTTTTTGAGTCCAACCGAACCTTCCCTTCATTATTCATCCCCTCAGTGGAGCGCGTCCAGATGAAATGCTACACCTATTCATTCAATATGACACAAGAGGTCTTTTGGTAAAACGGTGAAGTGTGTTCTCGTGATGTTCCTCATTTGATAAGCAATACCTCAGGTCCATGATGTCAAACAGGCGGCGTGATAAAGTAACGATGGTGTCTCAAAAGGTTCATAACTTTGGTCTATACCCTTCAGGGTGGACTTGGTTGCTCACTCTGCATTTTGTGGAGGAATAGTGGCGCTCAAGGTCTCCTAAAAATGGATAGTGTTCTCTGTGGACCTTGGCTTATTGTTTATGACGTTGTGTTGAATTTATGTGCTGCAAAGACTTTGACCTATCAAGTATTCCAGTCTGGCGGCAGCAGTTTTTTTTTAAGCTGTAATAGTCTTGTATTTATTGTTATAGCTTATCAAAGATTTTGGGTTCGTTCCAATCGCCTGATACGAAGCGGACTTCACAGGGTACGCGACCATCTTGCGTGTGATTTTGATTTGCTTCACAAGTACTGTATAAAAGAACGTGGAGCAGGTCAGTTTATATCATCACAGGAAGAGGAAAGGGAAATTTACCCTGCAGTCTTTCTGCAAATTAGTGCTACAGTCATTTTGGTTTAAAGCTTGGGGTTCAGTGTTTAATATAAAATAATTTCATTGCTAACACTTTAGTTTGTAACGATTCCCACTATTAACTACTCACTTATTACCTGCCTAAGATATTATTATAGTACTTATAAAGTACGATCTTGTTCTGCATTCCTAATCTTTCCTAATACCTAAACCCAACTACTACCTTACAAACTATTCATAAAAAGTATTTAGTAGTTTATTGAGCTAATAGTCTTAGTTAATGGTTTGCCATTAACGTGAACTGTACATTAATCTAAATAGTTAGCATATTAAAATAATAAATTATACTAATGTATACTGTGAAATAGGGCTGCACGATATTGGAAAAATCTGATATTGCAATGTTTTATTTTTCTGCGATAAATATTGCGATATGAATACAGTTTCAAAAGATGGTTTGAATAGCTCCATTTGGTGTTTTTCTGGGGAGTCTAACAGTATTCGGGTACAGAAATGGGACAATCACAATGCAAAAATGCTTTTCTTACTTTGCTTTATCTTGTTTCTAGTCCAAATATCTTAATATTAGGCAGGTAATAAGCCAGTAGTTAATAGTGGCTATTGGTACTTAAACTAAAGTGTTACCCTGTTCAAAATAGCAAATTACATACATGTACATTGTTTTAAATGTAGTACCTATTTCCTTTGTTGTCTCCTTGGTTTTGAGGCCCTAGAGAGTTCGGATTGAAGCTGTAGGCAATTGTCAGAGGAATGAATCATGCTTAGCCTGTATTTCCAGTTTTTGCCCCTCGTTTTAAAAGATCAATTACTGTAGATAATGGTCCTATCTGTCTGTTACAGTACTGTGTGCTCATCGTAATTAACAGTAAAGTCAGGGTTAAAGCTCTGTACAGATGTTTGCTCTTATAATGCTGGATTTCCACATATATCCACATATTTAGAATGAGGAAACAAAATCATACCAGTCTTATCATGTCCATTTTATGAAAGTGGATGGTAACAAAGCACTTTTCGAATTCACTGACTGAAAAAGAGCTTGCATATACTACTAAACTTCTTATTTATGTTCTTGGTGGATTGCAGGTCAAGTTTAAAAATACCTAAGGATGACTACAATAACGTAAATCATCTATTTTTAGTTGACTTGATGTTCGTGTGACTTGATTCTGATTCATTTATTCAATAAAAAATAAATAAAATGACACTCATTGCACGTTCTAGATGTTTCTTTGACAAGTGTAGAAAATCAATACAAACAGCCGTGCACAGAAAAAAAAGCATTGGTCTGACTGACACTATTGAACCGTTGCATTCCCAGGTGCATTTTCTACAGCACTTGAACACAAACTGTCATTCACGGTCACTCTGTTTTAGCATTGATTGTCTATGAAATACACTTGACAAGCAACATGTGGCTCTGGGTCATTTGTGTTATAACACTGCCTTCCTGTTAGTCTGGGGCTTAAACAAAATCAGGACGTAATGTTTGTTTCATATACTGAGGCTGAGCTTTCACTTTACTGCAGTGTGAACTGAAGTGATAATAGAAGTTCTCATAATTTAGCTGAAAGGAAGTTGGCTGATCTCACCTGCGCTCACGCAGCCTCAGAGAAAGACTGCAGATGACTGCTTGCGGATTTTCCCCTTGATTCGCCCCTTTGGCAATTTAGACTTGTGCTTTAGCTTCACTTTCACAAAAATAAGGAAATGCAAATCTTGGCCTACATATTTTTCGAAATTGAGTTGGAGAACTCTTGACTTGGTTGAATGAGTACTTAGTCTTGAGGGAACATCTACAAATTAGGGCTGCACTGTCAGTGTTCGTCCATGTCATGTGCTATTGTTTTGTCATGTGATTCCTTTGTCCTGTCTTTCCCGCCATCGTCAGTGTCAATTCATCCCACCTGTGTTCATCCCTTGTGTGTCGTTAGTTTAATCATCCTTCTGTCTATTTAAACCCTTCCGTGTGTATCATTCGTTGTCTGGTATTGTATTGTTATACGTTGATGTCCTGTCTGCCCGTTTCCAGTGTCTGTCATCAGTAAGTGTTTGTAAAATAAATCCGTCCTTTTGTTAATACCGTGTTCCTGTCTTGTCATGTCCTGCATTGAGTGTGACATGCACGATATTGGAAAAAACTGACATTGCGATATTTTGTATTTCTGTGATATATACTGCGATAGGAATATCATTTCACATTATGACTTAAGTAACTGTTTGGGAAGAATTCACAATTCTACATTGATTGTGATGATTTTGTAAGGAAAGTCATCTGCATAAAATATCCAAAAATATAGATAAAAAATGTAATAAAAAAATTAAGCACAGATGAGAATTAAATAAACAGTGCTTTATAGTTTTTGGTGGTATATTACAATATTGAGGTAAAGAAATTCAATTATGAAATCTAAAAAAACACTGTATAGTCTTCATTTGATAAATAATTCAGCTCAATTAATCTTTGGTAAAGCGACAAACTTTATAATTTCTTCTTCCCAAATGGTTTAAATTTGCTTTAAACCTTACAGTCACTGGCCTTAAAAACACATCTGAGTTAAAAAAAAATCACACTAATAGATTACGGTTGAAATTCAAAATGACTCAACAAATCGTGTACTGAACTGTGATTTTTAGTTAATTATAATCCCAACTCAACATTGCACATCCTGCGATTGGACTGTTGTGGATGCGCACATTGCGATATCGATGCTGAATTGATTGTGCAGCTCTACTACAAATATTGGCCTAAAACACCTTTTTGTTGAGATCAATTGGGAATCAATTGTAGTATTTATTAATGTTGAAATTAAAGTTACATTTTATTTTCATGATGTTAAATATAACTGGTTTCAAGAAAAGGAACTCAATTGGAACCATTCTTTAAGGTTTTCTGAAATAAAATATTACTTTAATAATATTAATATTAATAATACTAATATTACATCTCAATTCACATGCTGTGTGCCCTTAAAAAGAGAGTTAGTGCACCACAAATTATAGTTTGTTGAAATGAGTATATTAATAAAACAAAATCTGTGACCTGTTTTGTCTGATCGATCAACAAATTAAACGTATTATGTCTGGCTTTTTTATTAAATGAATACTATACAGCACAATCTCTGATTTACGAATCAATTTACTCTTTAGATTGTTTAATTTTTAATCAGTAGTTCAACATTAGCAGAGAGGAGAGTTTCCATCTTTTTTTAATCACAAAATCAGTGCTTCATCATCTGTGCTATGCTCTTCGGAAAAATAAATGTTTTTTATCGTTTATGGTTTACTGAGCATATGCCTAACAGGTCTCTGTTTAAATAGCAAGCAGTTTAGTTATGGCCTAATAGCTCTGGTTGATCAGTGTTTGTAGGCAATAAAAAGAGCAATAATGTCTGCTTGCAGAAGGAAAGCCAAGTAAGCTTCACTCAGTCTGCTGTGCTCTTCATCTTTTCTTCTGTCGATTGTTATTGTCATGCCGACCTTCCTCAGGTTCAGTCTCTCAGCTCTTGTTTTCTGATAACTCCCATTGGACAATGATCCCCCCCCCTGCTTAGGATTCACCCACACACCTCTATAGACTGGGGCTTGTCTAAAACCTTGCACTGAGATGCAATCATCCTTTGAGATATTTTTAGGACAGCTTTATAAGGCCAGATAGCCTCTCAAGTGGGCCTTGTGTTTGTTTATGTGTGTATCAGTGTGTCATTCTCTGAGGGTCTATGAGGGCGTCTGTTATCCTGTCAATAACCGCTGTGTTTGGGCTATTCAAAGCTCTCCTTCTGCATCCTTGGCGTAAAGCATTAGATTAATAAGTCACCAAAACTGGGGCATAATCTCCTTCAAGCATCTCATTCAGTAGATCCCTACGCTTTAAAATTCATCCTATCAGTGCTGGTTTCCAAGCGGCTATTGTTTTACAGGTGATGAAATGAAAATAATTTTTCATGTTGAAGAGAAACCTAAACATTGAATTGTTATCTCATTTGATTCATTCAAAAAACTGATTCATATAGAAACATATCGATTTGCTTTGAAATTCACAAATATTCAGTTTCAACTTTGAAATATTTTTTGTTGTCAAACCCCCTCTCAGACATTATTGTAATGTAAAAATGAGCTAAAACGAATGCATCTGATCAAATTTAAATGCGTTCTGCAAAATTACGCCCATAAAATTAGTGCTGTCTTTGCAAATTCCGTTTGAGTCTGCTATTCTTTAGTTCGGTCTATGGAGCTTTGTGCATATTATTATGGTTCGTATGAATGAGTGTCTGTGCGTCTGACAGTGTGGTCTTGTGCTGTTTAGACGCAAAACCATCATCAATATTGCTGGTATTGGGTGCCTGGGCAGAATGTATTGACTGTTATAGCACTGTTCATTTTGTAGGAGGCAGGATATATGCCTCTAATGACCTTTTGTTGTCTAGTATTGCCCAGTATGGTGGTATGTATAATGCAGTGTTAGAAACTTGTAAACTGTCTTTCCAACTGGCTTTGTTGTTCAGTCACTCCAGTTATTTTAAACTTTGTGTTTTCAACATCGACATAAAATTTAAATGGTTAGTTTACTCAAAAATTACACTTTGAATTTCAATCCATGCAAGATGTTGGTAACTTCACCAGTAGAACATTAAATTAGTTATCTTTGAGAGTCAAAAACATGCTAAATAAAATGTAATACATTCTCAGAAATATAGGTACAAAAGCTGTCACTGAGACAGTACCGTTTCAGAAGATACACATTTGTATCTCAAGGGTCCATATTTGTAACTGGCGGTTCATTCCACTGGGGCGACCTCTGATAAATCAGGGACCAAGTCAGAGGATAGTGAGTGAGTAAGTAAGGGGCCATATTGGTACCTCAAAGCTGTATTTTAGTACCTAAAGGGTTCATATTAGTAGGCCTGCCACAATATCTGTTTTTGTTGTACGATATTTTGCACCAAAAATATATGGTGCAAAATATATAAAATGGTCTTAAAATGACAATAATATCGTTTACCGCAAAACGATATTATTGTCATTTTAAGACCATTTTATGCCACTCATTATATAATGCCAGAATGACAATATAATAGCATCATAATGCAAGTACACTCTTCTAAAGAACACATAATATTTTATTCTTAAGAATATTTCATTTAATTATAGTGATTTTAACAATTTAATAATTAGGCATTGGACTAGGTAATTAGGGTAATTAGGCAAGTTATTGTATAATGGTGGTTTGTTCTGTAGACAATCAAAAAATATATATAGCTTAAAGGAGCTAATAATTTTGACCTTAAAATGTTAGAAAGAAAAAAAAGACTGCTTTTATTCTAGCCAAAATTAAACAAATAAAGACTCTCCAGAAGAAAAAATATTGTCAGACATACTGTGAAAATTTCCTTGCTCATTTTGGAAAAATTTAAAAAATCAAACAAAAATCAAAGGGGGTTAAATAATTCTGATTTCAACTGTATTGCATTACCAAAAAATGATTGAGGTCATGTCCATGTGTTGTGCGATAAATTGATATATTGACTATTGTGACAGGCCTACATATTATTACCTAAAAAGTACAAGCTTGCAGGCTACCTTTTGAAAAGTTACTGTCCTACTGATACCTTTTGTACATTTAGTGTACCTTTTATCTTATGAAGCAAAATGATCTGATGTTATCTATGATTAAACTTTGTTGACGTTGCCCAACAGTAGTGCTGGCAATATTGGAAACCATGTCTACACCCCGTTGTGTATCACTCATGTCTGATTTAAAAAAACTAAATAATCAGTACAATCAAACTGTTTGCTAAGCTTGTAGGTAATAAAGTTTTTAATAATGTTCAGTTTCTTCAACAAACAACCCATTTCACTTCATAAGTCCTCAGTGTATTGTCCAGAGCAACAATTATTAATTTTGTGTTGGCTGTGTGTGTGATTTTTTTTAATCATTAAATTTTTTATTGGACTTGCATTTTATCAGTCGACAAGGACTATGGTTTCAGCTTAAATTTCTTCAAATGTTTTAGAGAAGAAAAAGTCACCTACAGTACAGTACGTCTTGAATGGTCTTGAGTGAGTAAATTAGCAAACTTTCATTTTGAATGAGCTATTTTAAATGCTAGTCCATTAGAGCTGACTACAGATGTGTTTGCCTGAGTTTGCTAATAAATGACCCTGGTGTAGATGATCTGAGCCCACCTGATGTCATCTGGCTGGCGGGAGTCCTATCTCTTCACTGTAGTGGTGAAGCGTTCGGAGGACTGACCCGATATCTGATATCAGGCACTGAAGGTAGGCTGTGTCTGAATGAATATTTAACCGTTCCCAGAGCACGGCTACGTCATGCACAGGCCAGGCTATTCATGCTTTATTTTCAACTGGCACGTCTATGGACGTTTGTATGTTTTCACACACTCTGCCTCTTGTTGGGTTTGTTTCACACATTCGAGTGATGAACAAGCCCACACAGGGCTCATTGCACTGCGGCGGTTTAATAATTCACACCGTAAGGCTCTGAATATGAAGAAAAAAGGAAATTTCTCTGCCTCTTCACCATCACAGCTTTTTTTTTTTCTCACCTCCATATTTCTATCTTTCAATTGAACTTGGGATTTTATTTATTGTTCAATTTTCATTTATATTGATCTATCTAGCATTTTTATTTGATTATATTTTTATTTTTATACTTTTTTTAAGGGAAATACATTTTGATGGTTTGTTTATTTTCAGTTGCATTTATTTTGTTAATTTAAGTTTATTTGTATATTGTATATGTTATATAATAATTACATATGTATAATATATCATTTTTATTTTGTTGTATTTTGTATTTACAATTACAATTTAATTACAATTTTAGCATAATTAAATTTAGTATTTTATCATTGTTTTTTATTTACATTTATTTAATTTATTATGCTATTGGATTTAATGTAACATTTTGTTGTTGTTGTTATTTAGTTTAATTTCTTTTGTTCCATTACGTTAATCAGTACTATTTTAGAAAAAGTAACTGCCACGGCTTTCTGACCTTTAGACACTTTTATCCTCCTCATTCAGTCCTTGGAAACACAGACGTTGTAAACCACCTTTCTCTCTTCTCTCTCTACCTACACAAAGGAAAGTACAGTTGTTTCTGGGTTTCCAGGCCAGTGTTTACCTCAGTGCAGCGTTTAAACACTCAATGTGAGATGTTTTGAAGTGGTTATTAGCAATTGTCACTCAGTAATGAGTCTTTATAATAAATGCATTGTGCTCCTTTATATAGAGCACATTATTTGATCCTGTCAGAATGAGATAGTTGTGAAACAGGATTAACTGGTCATTCCCAAACACAGATTACACCTAGTCTGAGACCTAATTACACAGCTAACAGTGACTCTCGACGGACCGATTATTTTAAGCGCCTGTGTCATTCGCCGTGGTGTTGAAAGCAGACTGAAAGTCAAGTAAACAGACCATTCGATTTCTTCAAGCTATTCATGACACACACAAAAGTCACACATCGCCCAGACTAGTTGACCTTGACGACAACCTTGGTTTTCAGTGACCAGTTTTTCCACACCCTGGCCTGTTTGTGTCATTAGCCCGCAGTGCTAAAACAGTTGAAGGAAATGATGATAACAAATGAGTTGTGTTTTCAAGCCATTCAGAGAACATTGCTCTTTCGGGAACACTCTTAAACATTAACTGAAAAATCGATCAGTGCTGAAACAGAAGGTCATGGACGCGCAGGCCACTGAAACCGATGCAGATTCAGAGCTCAAGGATGGCTACGTGGTTGAATTTAGCATCAAAAAATTTTTTGTGTGTTTTGAGAGAAAGCAGATGGAAAACGTAGCTTGTCTGTGACCTCTAAATGCAAATGTAGTCGTTTCAATTTCTGATAATGTGGTGTTGTCATTTTCCCGCCTTTTTGTCTGAGGTAAAAGAGCACAACATTGGGAACATTTACACTCTTGTTAATGATCATGATTAGATGGACTGATGAATACTGAGGGATTAGCTTGCCATGTAAGACAAATAATGGGCAAATAGTTAATGTAGCCCAAGGCTACAGTGTTAAATGTTTTGTTTTTTGATGAATGGTTTATTAACCATTAATTCAAAAGAAGCAGTGTTTGCAGAGGGTGAAATGAGACTAAATGTAGCCATATTGACATTCATAAGTCTGCTGTAAGTATGCTAAAGTTGACCTTTCTACAAATGAAAGTTGTTGTTTTTTTCACTTGAAAAATAGCACTTCTATTATTAACATTTAGAAATATAAATATTAAGTTTAATATTTTATTTAAAAAAAATATATAGTATAGTTTTACTTAATTATTGTTTTATATATTTTAATCTATGAATCATCTTGAACTCTGTGCAACTCTTCATTGAAAATGAATGATTTGTGTTAGATGCAGTGTTGGGGGTAACATATTACAAGTAACACGAGTTATGTATTAATATTACTTGTATACACTAAGTAATGAGTAAAGTATTGCATTACTTAAAAAAAAAAAAAGTAATAATATTTGAGTTAAAAAGTAAATTGCTGAATTAAAATTGAGACGAGAGAATACGTTCATTAATTTAAACACATGGAAGAAAAGGATTTGTACTTGAAAATGGTTTGTACTTCACTAATAAGACAAGATAAAAAGTACAAAAGCAGCAAACACATTGCTTTAAACTTTCATTAATCTGTACGGCATGTAGAGCTCTTGACTCAGGGAGTTCTTAGAAGATAACATTATCCTACATTATTATTACTCGATCTGTTTTTTTTAAGGTAAATAAAGGTGTAGGTTACACAGTGTGTTGTTAATTGCAGAGCTCCTCTGTTTTAAAAAAGAGATCAAGCCTCAGCTGGTAAGAAAAAGTAACTCAAATGTAACTCAACAGTAACATAACGCATTACTTTCCATAAAAAGTAATTAAGTAATGCAACTAGTTACTTTTTTAGGAGAGTAACTCAATATTGTAATGCATTTTTAAAATGAACTTTCCCCAACACTGGCTAGATGTTTGTCATTAATTCGATTAATGAAATATTTATTTTGTATTATTTTGCAACCGTGTACAGATTTTTATATATTTTTTTAACTTGTATATTAGTTGTTTAAATTATTAATTAGTATTTTGATATTATACAGTATTAGTTTTATACGTTATTAGTTATTTAATTATATTAAGTATTTTATGTAATCCTGATGCCAATGCAATTATTGAAAATCTATTACACTTTATGTATTATTTAAAAAACATTAATACTTGTTTTAATATTAGTATTTGTTTATGTTAGATTCATTTTTCAAAATTGATTTATGTATTAAACTCAACTCAAAACAACTCTCCATTGAAAACGAATCTTTGTATTTTTATGTCATCAATTAAAACGACTTTTTTTTCAAGCACATACAGTATAATTGGTCTACTGATGCTTATGTAACCGGTGAACAGTATATTGAAGGTAAGCATTTGCACATATGATCTCCCACATGCTGTTCTAATAGTGGGTGGCAGCAGCAGGACAGCTCATCGGTCTGTCTGCTTGTAAAGCTGTAATTACAGTCTAGAGAAAGTGCCATTAAACCATAATGGAAAACTGAAGTGTGTGTGTGTGTGTGTGTGTGTGTGTGTGTGTGTG
>CAIGQW010000596.1:7135673-7165236 GCA_903798125.1 Danio choprae
TATATATATATATATATAACCATTGGAATACACCCTTATCTATGCCTTGCAGTGTATTTGATATCATTAGTTTGTCCCAAAGGAAACCAGAGAACAGGCGTGTGGTGAAGAAGCACAGTGACTGAGCCCTGTAATCACAACCGCCAATCTGAGCCAACAATGCTGACCACGCAAACCTCCGAGCACAGACACAGTGTTACTTTGAGCAGCTCTGTGCTGTCAAAACAATGACTCTGTAGTTGCGGAGAACATTGTAGTAATTAATATCTGACATTATAATTGATACTTGGGAGAACAAAGTAAACACACATTCCCTTGTCCTATTCTTTCAAACTATAAAACCAAACCAAGACAGGCTGATTTAGCAGTTTTATTTTTCCTTCCCTGTTTCTTTTTCTGGCCTCATCCTTCATTCTGCAGTCAATTATCTATTAGTCAGGTGCAGTTTTCTACAACCATTATTGGCTGATTCTCCATTCCTGTCCAGGAGATTTAAATGGGTTTCCATCACCCTGTGTTAATGCGAAATTGGAAGTATTGTATGAGAATCGAGTGTTAGAAATGCAGAATGTCTTGTAAGAAAAAGGGTTAATGTGAAGATTACAAATTGGGCTTCTTTTCAGTACTTTTGGTCGGGTTTTGAGTTGTCATTGAGCTTGAAAGTTTTATTAGAGCTGGCAACCCTGCACCTGTGTTCCAAACCGGTCTCGAGTCCCACTTAGGAGCTTCAGAAGGGGTGAGGAAGAGGAGAGAGGACCAGTCAGTGTTATGTGTGGGCGGCAGTCGCCAAGGAGGTTTATTTTCATTATTAAAATGTGTTAGACATTCGTTGGTTCTCTGCCTCCTTCTTACCCATGGGTAGAGGGCCATCCAGCTTTATTACAAACTGTTTTTATTATGTGGTCACTATTTGTTTTGTCTGTTATTAGATCTTTTGATGCAGTGTATGTTCTGACCTGTTTTACAGAAGCCGCATCTATGATGGATGTAGGCAGTCAAATATACATACAGATGTTTACATCGATCGGCACACAGCTACCCTGTCATGTTTTAGTTTTTTTTTGACATTTTTTATTTATGGTAGCAATGTATACAGTATGATGATTTCACTTAAGAGAGTGTACATTTCCCATTGCTAAACAGTTTTCTTTGCAAACTATAAAGTAACAGAACACAATACACAATAGTTTCATAAAATAATAATATATATGGGCCTCACGGTGGCGCAGTGGATAGCACGTTCGCCTCACAGCAAGAAAGTCGCTGGTTTGAGCCTCGGCTGGGTCAGTTGGCGTTTCTGTGTGGAGTTTGCATGTTCTCCCCGTGTTGGCGTGGGTTTCCTCCGGGTGCTCCGGTTTCCCCCACAAGTCCAAAGACATGCGGTACAGGTGAATTGGGTAAGCTAAATTGTCCGTAGTGTATGAGTGTGAATGGGTGTGTATGGATGTTTCCCAGAGATGGGTTGCAGCTGGAAGGGCATCCGCTGCGTAAAACATATGCTGGATAAGTTGGCGGTTCATTCCGCTGTGGCAACCCCAGATTAATAAAGGGACTAAGCCGAAATGAAAATGAATGAATGAATGAAAATAATATATATATGAAAATAACAGTAACAATAAAATGGTAACATAAATAATATCAATAACTAAATATAGATAGGTCAGAGAGGGTTGAATCTGAATGTAAATTCCTAATCTAAAGAGTGGATTAAGAGGGGTAGTGGAATGGGTCGTAAATTGAAAAATGTTTGTTCTGTGGACGGGAATTAGGTAGTGATATTTTTATATTTCTATGAAGATTGGATGGAGCAACCTAATGTATTCAGTCCACTTGGACCAGATATTTCTAAATACATTCATTTGTTGTCGAAGGGAGAATGTAATTTTTTCTGTCACATAAATATCATATACTATTTCTAGCCATTCTTGGATTGTTGGGGATTAAGGAAGTTACAAGTGTCTTGTAATTGCTTTTTTGGCTGCGATTATTAAAATATCAAGTAAGTATTTTTCAGATTTACTTATTCGGATATCAGAACTTCCAAAATAAATAACCATGAATTGAAAGGGTAGTGTAATATTAAGTATGTTTTCTATTACTCCATGTACTTCTACCCAAAAGTGTTTTATTACTGGACCCCTTTCATGTATTTATTCAGTTTTTTTTATGAATTTCAGTAATATTATTGAATAGTATCCAATTATTGAATAATTTTGTATTATTTATTTACAATACAGTTTGTAGAGTAATATTTTCTGTCTTTTAGATATATTGTATGAGAGATTTGCTTTGTTTGTCAAACAAGTAGATCTAATTGGATTTGCATTGTAAACCTTAAATAAAAGTTAAAAAGTTATTATTATTTTTATATGTTTTAAATCCGCAGATTTTTACAAACTTCTGCGCAGAAATAACAAACAATGTTCACAGATTAGATGAGTCAGCAACTCTCCACACCTATTGAAGCATTGTGTTCTGATGAGACGCTCAAAACTGGACCAGAAAAACTTCAGCTTCAGTGTATTACATTAGCTGATATTCATGCTGCAGCTTTTTGAAGCATGCACATATTTTCTAACTCGTCACTTTGACATCCATATTAGAGTGCAGAGGAGATGAAATGCAACTTTTCTGTATTGTGCTCTTTAGAGATGAGTGTGTGTGTTTTTTGTCCCCATCTGACTCTTTTTAAGGGGAACACAGAGGGTTTTTTTTACCCTCTGGCTGTGCTCCAGGTGTTTCTGAATGCTCCCTGATGCACACTAGAAAAAACTGCGCGCGCACACAGACACAGACACAGACACAGACATACAGATCCCTGAGAAGTTCTATTAGTAAGGGCCTCTTATAGACACTATGGATTTTCTTACATGGATTATGAAAATTACTATTTCCAAACACAACTTTGATACAACTCTTTAGAAAATATTATAATACAAACAGAAAAACTACGTATGATAAGATAGATGTCAGATAGAAAGGGCCTCCTCAAATTTCCTTACAACTAAATATTTGAAATATTTTCCTGATCACATTTTCATCCTTTGGACCTCACAATGATAAACAGATTCTCATTATATGTATTAAGTAATATGTTAATTATTATATAATCTTTTTATGCAGATACCATGGACCAAGCTAAAGACTCATCCAATCACTCTGGTAAAAAGCATTTATATTGTTTTATATGTATAAACATGTACATGTATGTGTAGTTTAAATGTGTAATTTTATTATTATTATTTTTATTTTATTTATTTTTATTATTATTATTATTATTGTTGTTGTTATTTTGTTTTTCTTTTTTTGTCTTTATTATTATTTTTGTCTTGTCTAATCCTTATATTTACTTCTGTATTTTTAGCATTTAATTATTTATTTATTTTATTGTTTGTCTTGTTTCTTTATACATTATTTACTCTTGTTTTGTTTTGTTGTGTTTTATTTGGTCTTGTTTTGTGTTGTCGTGGTTTGGTTTTGGTTTTGTCTTGTTTGAGACACTCCTTACAGTAATGCCTGTCTGTGCATATCAATTATTGCTGCCGTAAATCATATCTTTCAGTCTCTGGATAAAGTTGTCATGGAGATGAGCACCTGTGACGAGCCCCGCCCTCCCAATGGCCCATCACCCATAGCAACAGCCTCGGGTCAAAGGTCAGTTTTTCATGATGTCCTCAATCTGCTCTGATCCATATCTCTGCCTGCTTCCTGCTTTCACCAGTGTTCTAAATAAAAGCAATGGCACGGGAAAGAAGGAATATTTTCCATATATTGTTGTTCTAACCAACACCTCGAATTGATTTATTAGAAACGGCTTCTATTTCTTGCACCTGAACAACAAAAAACCTTTGACAAAGTTCACCTCAGGTACACCTCATGTGCTTTATTCAGTGTTAAATGCTAACAATGTGAGTTTGAATGCTATTTTACATGACATTTATTGCCGTACTACTGAAAGCAGCAGCAGCAGATAGTTCACCTCAGATCTTGAAAATAATATAAACCGTTTGAAATTTAACTTTAAAACTGTGAGAAACCAACACCTATCAGTGATTCAGCATGTACATTTAATAATGTTAAAGAGGTTTAATATGTATTCATTAGATTATAAACCTTACCATTTCATGAGTGAGTGCATATTCTGTGCTTATGAATGGCTGTATTTCAATTTCTGTCGTGTTTCGTCTGGTGCAAACAGCCAAATTGCTTATCACTGCAAATCTCGTCACGCAGCATGTTGTTGAAATCAAAAGCTGTAACTTTTATTTAATAAAGCTGTTAACTAATAAAGTTCAGTTTATTTAATGAACATTGACATAATATCTGTAACAAATTTACTGTAGCTATTGCAGCTCTCACTGTTGATGACAGCTAATCGGTCCCTCCAGGATTTTGCGAAAAACAATCAATCAAGGGGGTAAAAAAAGCAAACATTTTGTGACGTTTGCTTGATTTTGCATTAAATTTCAAATTAAACCAGGGTCTGGTTAATGCATTAATAATGTTTACTAATGAGACCTTTTATTGTAAAGTATTACATGTCACACTTTATAATAATTTTGCAATTTAATAAAAAACATTTTACTCTAAAAATGTATATATAAAATAAATTGATACACAAAAAATGTATTCATTTTATTATACCTGTTAAATAAACCAGTTTTTGCAGCTTAAGGGGCACATTCACACAGAACACTACTTTTCCATGGTTGTTCTATGTGAACCAACTTTTGTAACCATTATTGTTGTGTCTTGCAGTACCTTCCACATGGGCGTCTTTAAGATGCTGTAAATTTTCACTTTTACACACAATGCCAATTATCAGTTTGTTTTATTTTACGGCAACATGGTATGGGTATGGGCATTTGGGTATTTGTTTTATTTTACAGCAACATGGTATGGTATGGGTATTTTTTTAAAAGCATTCCTGAGTCAGCATCAATAGCCTAGTGGTTAATGCATTGACACATAGCACATTGTGCTCAAGGTGACCCAAGTTTGATTCCCGGCTCAAGGTCTTTTGCCGATCCTTCTCCCCTCTCTCTCTGCTCCCCACGAATTCCTGTCTCAACTCTCTATTGTCCTTTCCATTAAAAGGTGAAAAAACCCTAAAAATAATGAAAACAAACCAAATATCTGGCGCTTCATCTTACTTTCATGCAAAGATGCGTTCATGTGTGAATGGTCCCTGTGTTAATACTATGATAATACTATATATCATAATCAGCAACTATTACAACTAGAAACTTTGATTCTGTCATTCTTGTGTTTATTTTGAATCTTTTTCTTTTTTGTCAGTGAATATGGCTTTGCAGAGAAAGTGGTGGAGGGCATCTCACTCTCTGTGAACTCCATAGTGATTCGCATCAGCGCCAAAGCCTTCAATGCATCATTCGAGCTCTCGCAGCTTCAGGTCTACAGCGTCAACACCAGCTGGACCACCGGTGACCTCCGATACACCCGAATCCTGGACCCCACACGAGGAGAGGTGTTATATATACATCCCTATACTTTCACGAAGGGATTGTGGTGTGTATTATGTGTTGCGGTAACACTATTATGTGCTTTAGATCCTAACGTTTAAGGAAGTGAGCTGGCAGATGATCAGGATTGAAGCAGACGCCATCCAGAACACTGAACATGAGGTCGTCAGCGCCCCAATACGCCTCATCACCAACCAATCAAAGATCAGAGTCACTTTAAAAAGAAGGGTAAACACACATAGGGTTTTTTTGTTGTGGTTATTCTTCTGCGGATGGGCTGTGAGCTCTGCAGGCAGCTGGGATTTGTTTCTCGGTTGGTAGTCTGAATATTGGCAGATGATTAGAGGAAGGCTTTGTTTCGGTTGCATTGTGCATCACACACAAACAGACTCATTGATTTAGTCAAAATTTGTATGGTGTGGTCTGAGAGAGCATTAAAATCTGGCTTATTTCAAACCATGTTTTAAATTAATTGGTTTTAACGTTTGAAAATAAAAAATCATATGAAATACTCGTATATAAAAATATTGTGACGCAAAATATAAAGGGTTGCTTTATTTGTAGAAAAATTAATAAAATAAAAATGAAATTTAAACAAATACGTGAAATAAAACTTTAACATTGCTTTCATTAAAGTACAAATACAAATCAAATTCTTAAAAATTGTCTACACAAACTATTTATTTTATTTAATAATGTAATACAGTTTTCATAATATATGTAATAACAATTTATAATTTCATTCAGAATGAATTTAACATTGGCTAATGTAAATGAACCTAAACACTTACAAACCTTGTAAATGTGTATTTTACATTCTCTTACTACACAACAAATTTTTAAACATTTAACTCTTTAGGAATGGAAAATAATAGTGTAAAACCAACAAAAATTCTAGTGGCATTCACTATAAGCAATTATTGTAATAGACATCAAGCACATGTAATTGATCATTTATTTTCATAGATGTACAGCCATCTTTTAATATTGAATTTCACAGTATTTCCTGTTAGATTTTGTTTCACTGAAGTCTTTTAATTTGGCTGGAATAAAATATATATTATTATAGCCACCTTAAGGGTTTTTATTTATTTATTTATTTATTTATTTATTTATTTATTTATTTATTTATTTATTTATTTTTGGTTGGCTACAGAAAAGCCACTGTTATCCAATGACTTTCCTAATTAACCTAACTTGCCTGGTCAACCTAATTAACCTAGTTAAACCTTTTATTTGCACTTTAAGCTCAATTTTATTATCTTTGAAAATAAGTAGTAAAATATTCTGTACTGTCATCATGACAAAGACAAAATGTATTCGTTTTTAAAACTCTTATGTTTAAAAAAATAATAGAAAACAACAACAACTTCTATTATTTGAGAAGTAATATTTGAAATCATTTGAAATATTTGAGAATTCAAATTTCCCTGTTGTTTCCCTATTGATTTAGATTACGTCACGATTCTATACATGCGTGTTTTCCAGATGAAAGACTGTAATGTGATTGCATCAAAGCTGATTCTAATCCTGGATGACCTGCTCTGGGTGCTGACGGACTCTCAGCTCAAGGCCATGGTGCAGTACGCAAAGTCTCTCAGTGAGTCTATGGAGAAATCAGCTGCGCAGAGGAAGAGCATGGCCCCTGACACTACACAGGTGCGAGTTTGAGGACACTTCCCTGTCTCCTACTACCTTTTTTTGTAATATATACTTTCTATTCTCGAAATAATGCTTTGCTGTCCCCTACTGGTTGTATCTTTTATTGTTTTGTGTCAGCTGACTATGTTTAGTGTTATTGAAGCTTTAGTTACAGCTGATTGATGTTTTTAGGTGACACCGGCACCCCCCACAGCCCAGCAGGTGCGCACGCAGCAGGCTTCAGCCGCGGCAGATCAGAGCGCTTCCATGGCACGGCTCTTCACCTCCTATGATGTTCGTGAGACGTCACACCACCTCCAGATCACACACTTGGACCTGCATATCTGCGACGACACCAATGCCAAGGACAGAGGTATCACATTTACACATAATACTGTTAACATCTAGGTTTGGTGGTGTTATTCTAAAATATGTATTTTCTTTTAAATCTGCAGGAATTAATAAGAGACTAGATGGTGGTGCAATGCAATTGTCTTTCAGTTCTATCACCGTAGACTATTACCCCTTCCACAAAGCTGGTAATACATTAAATACATTACTTGTACAATACTGTTGAAGAGGAAAATATTTGGTTTATTAAAAGATGATCTTTTTTTATGTCTCAGGTGAGGGCTGTATGCATTGGATGCACTATGGCGAAGCAACAAAATCTCGTGAGACCTGGGCGCGTTCTCTCCTGGACGAGTTTAAGTCTAATGTGGATATGCTGAAAAACGCAGTCAGCGGACAGTCCCAGAGCTCCCCTCAGCACGGTGAGAACGGCATGCCTGTTAGCACACTCTGATTGGCTCACTGTTGCTGAAAAATGGGTGAATGTCATTCCTCCTTTCCTAATGTCTGGATTATATTTGACCCAAAAATCCAAGAAATAAATAAGAACCTATTTTGTGCACTTAGAAAAGTGTTTTTAGAACAATTAAGCTTTTTTTGCATATTTTTTTGCAATACTTTTTCATATTGAATGCAAAAAATATTTTTTGACATTTATACATCATAGATTTTTTTTTTACTTATTAGTACATTGTGTTTTTTAATGACATTTATAGTATTTACATTAGTAGATTTAGTCACTGTCATCTTTTTGGAGCTATGCATTAGTTCTGTTGTGGAAAAGAGAAATAAAACACTTCTGGATGCTTTAAGGACACAAGAATTAGGCACAAAATGTATATTAGACATACAATAATTTTTAAAAAAAACTACAAAAATATGATTTGATTGTTGTTTTTTAGTGGATTTTTGGTTGATATGTAATCTAGATACTGATTATTTGATTGACAGCTGTCATTTATAGATTCATCGATTTGGATATATCTTCCTTCCTAGCGCTCTTAGTATAACAAGAATTTGTGGCACTTTATTTTAAGGGCTCTTCACAAAGACTGTAGGGCACTTTCAGACACACAATTATGGGTAGCAGAAGTGTTCATGGCTAGCATAAGTTTTCCATGTGGCCACTGAGAGTGCAGCAGAGTCTTTGTAAAAGGGCCTTTAGCTGAAGTGTTACTTTTTTAGCTCAGTAGTGCAGTATGGCTAATGTTTGTGATTATGGCTTTAATGTTGAAATCCTTAGAGTGCATTTTTACAGTGGTCATTATTTAAGTGTGCCCTGGTAGCAGCTAACACCTGTCCTAGTTTGAGAGGTTTTGTGCGTAATGGGTTCTGTGTCCCCAGTCCATCAGTCCATTGTCATAGAGGCGCAGGGTGGAGGGATATTGGTTAGAGAGCTGGACTCAGGCCCAGATGGCTTGTGGCCACTCTCTCCCACGGCCAACTGCTGCTGGTGTCTGGAGACAGGTACCTCTCTGGTGTGCGTTTGAGGTGCCTCACAAACACATGGCTGCGGTTTGGGCAGATGGTCCACTGTGATTGTGATGTCTGAGTTTGTGTGTGTTTCCCACAGGAAAGATCTCCACCAGCTCCAGCACTTCCTTCTCACCCCCACCTCCACCGAGAACCCAACTCATGTCCAGCTCAATTGTGCTGCGGATGGCAGACTTTAGCATCTATCAGGTTTGTATTGGAGGAAACGTACATATATGGTTAGGGCAAGTGTACATCAAAGCTTTTTTTTTCTGTTGTCAGTGCTGGGCGCTCTTCAACGTCACTCTTGACATATTTTAAAATGAATTACAATTTTAAATCAGTCACAGTAAATTAGTTATCAGTTAATAGAAAAAAGTGAGCCCATATGAGTTTTATCCTATTGTCTAAGTCTTCTTCTGCCAGGTTTGATATAAAATGACAAAACATGTAAGAACAGTCATCCAGTGTTCCAGATCTAGTCATACTGTATTTGAGTAAATGATGACATTTTCATTGATAAGAAACCCTTTAAAAGTTGAATATTTCACTATGTTGAAGGTGTCTTCAGCAGACCAGCCACGCTCTAGTCCTCAAAGCATGATATCCTGCAATAAGAAATCCCTCTATCTCCCTCAAGAGATGCCTGCTATTCATGCCGAATTCACAGAGTACTACTTCCCAGATGGCAAGGACTATCCAGGTAAAACAGAAGTGATCCCACCCATCAGAATATTCACCTTATATTGCTTCTACTCAAGCGTTCTCTGAATTGACAATGAACAAACTCTCTCCCTGCAGTTCCTTGTCCCAACCTCTATGTGCAGTTGAACGCACTACAACTGGTGCTTGACTCGAGAAGTTTGGTTTGGCTTAATCTGTTTGCACTGGACCTTCGGCAGAGTTTGGAGCAATTTATGGATCTGTACAAACTTAATGATTCACAGAAACCTGAAGAACATGTAGATATCAGAGTGGATGGACTCATGCTTAAGGTAGAAATTTACTTAAGTTTATAAGCTTTCTGTGAACTTTGGATTGACAATTGTTTCTCAGATTATGTATAGCTAAGGTACCTCATGCTGACCATGATGCAACCCCTTTCCTAGGTGTTGAGCTAGACATTAGAGCGTTAGCAAGCTGCCTAGGTTTTTGTACTTTAAGGGAAATAACTTTGGTTCTGGTTTTCTGAGTTACTCTAGGCACTTTTCCACAGCATGGTGCAGCATGGTTCAGTTTAGTATGACTCACTTTTGTGACCTTTTCCACTGCATTCTGTACCTGTAAGGGTTTTTTTTAGTACCACCTCAGATCAGGTTCCATGCAAGCCGTAACATTACCAAAACTTGACCTATACACTGATCACCGATTGGTTCAAGAAAATCATCACTACCATAATCACTAGCATTGTCATTGGATTCGCAATGTGAGACACTAAACTTGCTATATTTAAATAATCAGCAGCTGCCCCTGTTGTATTGTTGGTTCCTACAACTAAACTGTTTTTAGAACACTGCAAGAAAAAGACACCTAAAATGGCAGCATCCGTAGTTCCTCTTGTTGGTAGCCAAGGAGCAGATGGGACCACCTGGAATAAAATTATATGACAATAGTAAAGGTGGTGCAATTATAGCAATAATCCCACCCACTTTAAGCAGTGCTAAACTGTAGTGGAAATGCAATCGAAGCCAAGCCATGCTAAACCGTATCATACCACACAGTGGAAGAGCGGCTTAGAAGTTTATTAGGAGTTGGTGCTAAAATATGCAGGGCTGGATTTGAGGAACTCTCTTGAATATGCCTTTTAGCACTTTTTTGCATATAAATAATATAAACTTGATAATAAACTGTGTGTGTTTTAATGTGTGTAGCTGGTGATCCCTGCAGACCACGAGAAGGCTCAACCTGACCAGCCCCGTTCTGTGTCAGTACAGACCTCAGAGATGGTAGCCACTAACACGCGTCACTCTTCAGGATGCTCTCGATCAAGTCTGGAAGCCCTCTTGCAGGCCTTCCAGGAGCAACCCTTCTTCACCTCCCTCTCTTCCACCTTCCCTCGAGCCCCAAGCTCCTTCTCTGTGCTCCATTCTGTCTTCCAGCGGCACGCTCATGAACAGGACACCCGTCTTCATGATGTGTACCGTGGCCTCGCTCCGCCATCTCTTTCCACCAATGCCCTCAAAACACCAGCAGCCACCGACCTGTGGGCCATGCATTTCTCTCAGTTCTGGGTGGACTATGAGGGCTCCCGCAGTGGCCGAGGTCGTCCCACACCTTGCGTGGACTCCTTTCCTCTGACACTTTGGGTATGCCACCCTGCCCGATACACCAAACATCATGAGCGACTCAAAGCAGGGTCAGGACTGTTGCCTCGCAGCGAGTCAGCAGAGATGGCCAATCGTCTGCAGAGGAAGAAGCTTCTTAAAGAGTACTACAGCACTAATGCATCTCCCAGCGATACACCAAGCAATGGCCTCCACAAACCACAGTCTCTGGATGGCCTATTCAGTGACTCTTCTTCATCTCCTCCCCCTGCTTGCTCAGCAAATGAAGTAGACGTGCAGGTTCTAGTGCATGTTCAGAAACACCTGAGCGCTCAGGTGAGCCACAGGCAGTATGTGTTCCTGCTTAGACTGCAACATGCTGTGAAATCACTGCAGCGCACTGTACAGCAAGATCTGGAGCAGTACGGCTCCAAACGCCAGGGTCCTACACAACCCTTCAGTGCCTGTGTGGGTGTGCTCATGAAAAGTGCAGAAGTTGCTCTTCTACTAAAGCCTATTCCCCAACCAGATTTAAGCACCAGCCCCTTGAACTCTGATGTCTCGCCCTCAGAAAGCAGGGCCACTCTTGAAGCTGGGAGTGAGGTGAGTGAGGGACATGAGAGACCCTCGGCTGCAGGAGAGGGTACTCGAAATGTGGATCAGCTCCTCTGTGCAGATAGAAATTCCATCAACGCATCTCCTCTACTTCCTTCCTCATCTTCTGCTCTGAGAAAAGCGTCTATGGATGAGAGAAGTAGCGTGGCTTCTGGAGGGAGGGTACCATCTGAGGAGAGGAAGGACTTGAGGGAAGGATCTCCCAATGGAGATACTAGCAGATCTGAAGCCAAAGGACAGCACAATGAAACCTCTCAAGCTGGAACTGATTTAGTAGATCCCATCTCTGACACTTCATCAAGGGAATGGAATGACAAGAGTCAGGGAGCCAGATTGCCTCAGTCCATGTCCAGGTATTGCATTGTTTGTGCATTTAGAACACAAATGCCACATTCCTTCGTGTTTGTTTTTATTTTATTTATTTATTTTGAAATTTGCAGTAGAGCTACTTGGTCCTGCCCCAAATGCCTTTTTGTGTTCTCCTTAGAGTTTCATGGACTGCTGGACAGTTAACCAAAGTGTACCTTTCTTTAAAGTGTGCAAAATGACTGTTTATGAGCCACACAGGACCAGGATAGTAACTTTTGTAACACTTTGAATGTGTAACCCATATAACCCAGCCCAGTTCTGTTCTTGGAGAATCCCATCACTTTGATACTGATTTTATCTCCAAACCTAATTACACACAACCCAATCAGCTAATTGAGATCCTCAGACCTACTGGATGTTTCCAGAAAATTGTGTTGGAACAAGTTAGTTAATCTCCTAGGATACGGTTGCACCAGCTGTTTATAAGATTTTTTTTTCAAACTGTAACATTAAGTCCACACTAGAGGTTTAGTAACTACTAGCTAGTTTGTAACTAAATTTGTTCTTACTTCAGTTGCACCACATGTTCTTAAGGCAAACCGCAGTTAGTAGGTCGTAAGCTCTTCGTAAAGTCATGCATAGTCACTTTGAATGACGAAGTATCCATTAAAAAGCATTTATATCGTTAAACTGCTTTAAAATTCTGCAACTAATGCATCTACAAATAAGTGTCCTATGAAAAAAAATGAAATGACAAATTACATTTTTATAGTACATTACATAACAGTCATTCACTATAACAGATGCAAATACCTGCATAGTGAGCTGTGAATGCACGCAAAATACACATTAAGTTATCAAAACATTAAACTTGTTTTTTTTTTAAATTCTACACATAAAAGAGAAGAGAGAAGAACTCAAGCATGAAGAAATTTGAGTTTTAATTGATGGATACAATTAACACAAAACACAAGAAACTCTCACAAACGGAAAAAAAAATGCGAGATATGGGAGGAAAATAAGGCTGTGTGTAGAGGGAGATCTTTCTTCATTATCATCGCGAGCTCCTCAATGTAAACTAATCTCCCTGTCATCTCTTTTCTGCCTGTACATGGGGGAGGCTGCGGTAAATATTTACTTGGATTGTAGCATTACGTTTAAACTAAGTTCAGTGGTGCAACAAAAAAATATTTAGTAGTGCGTAAGTTGTAACTTAGTGTCCCTTTAAGTCCCAACTAGGCTACGTTTTAACTTACGCACTGCTGGTGCAACCGACCCCTGGAGTAGGACACACCTGCTCTAAACAATTGCACTTAATAATATACAACATAAGAGTGACTATTTATGGCGTAATTTTGGAACCACTAGCCAGGATTTCATTCTAACGTGAAGCAAGTCTTTTCTAACTTCGCAAAAAGAAAAAAACAATAACAAATGTGAATTAGGTGCGTTTCCATCAAATTGTTAGAGCAACTGACTGTAGTATTGGTAACATAGCAACCAACAGTAAACAAGGCAAGCTTAATGGAGACAGCTGATTAGTCTGATTAGTTAATGTAATTTGGGTGTAATGTTTGCTATGTCAGAGTTAATTTGGCCAGTATGTTTCCATCTTCCATTATTCACATTAACCCCGTTCACACTCCAGGGATTTATATTTGAAATGGGTGTTTCCATGACTCATTTCTCATGCAATACTTCAAAATGCACATTAACACAGGAAATGGAAACCTACGTACTCATCCAAAAGTAGGTATACCCAAATTAAACTAAACTCTATAAGAAACTCTCACCCTCCATTTGGTTCACACGTATATGAGTTTCTTTCTTTTCTTGAACACTAAATAAAATATAAAAATATAAGAATGTCGAAGTCTACAACCATTTATTTCCATAGCATTTTTCATTTATTCATTCATTTCAAGTTTTCATGAGGTTAAGAATGTGTGTAACAAGGGTATTTTCACGCTTTAGAGATACACTTTTTACTGTGTAAAAGTGGTCTTCATTCCAGGAATGTGGTTTTGTAGCAGTGTTTTCGAACTGAAAATCGAGGTAATTGATGCAAAAGAAATAACATAAATTTTTATGAGAGTATGTCTGTGTGCATTTGAGAGTAAAACCCAATGCACAACAATATTCTTTCACTGAATGTGACCTCTGGGTATATGTGTGTTTGTTCACTCTCTCTCTTCTGAAGGAAAGGCAGTTTATCAGTGGTCTCTGACCTCTTATCCTCCACGCACAGCAGGTCTACCTCCTTATATTCCATGTCCAACATGTAAGACACCCTCTGTAGGACTCTGTGGCCATCTGTGTATGCGTGAATGTTTGTGGACAAAACCTTGGTGTTGTGACTGTAATCATTTCACACTAGCTTGTCCCATGTAGTGATGTGTATAGGACTGTGGACGTGTGCCGGGTTTGCCGATTCAATCTCTGATTGGTGTTTTGATTTTGCTAGACTTGTTTCGTACTTGCACTCACTCTTTTTTATTTTATTTTTTTAGTATTGGTCTCAGTGTTTTCGTTTCTTTATGTTAGCAGTGACAGGCTCATTCACTTGTGCTAGAACTCACTGTTTTTTTATTTCTTGTGCATGTACTCTGCAGTGGTCGTTTGATGCAGGGCAAGTCGCAGTCAAGTTTCTCAGTGTCCTTTAAGAATATGAAGAAAAGTCCTTCACTACAGTCTTTGGATGATCTCTCTATGGACAGCTATCTATTAGAGGACTGTGACAGCTACAGCCTGCTGGACAGAGGTACATGCACAAAAACACAGTTTACTTTCTCTGACAGTGGACACATTTTAGGTTGGTCGCCACAAGGTGGCAGTATTGCAGCATAATTCATTTTGTGCAATTTTTGTTTCATTCATTCATTCATTTTCATTTCGGCTTAGTCCCTTTATTAATCTGGGGTCGCCACAGCGGAATGAACCGCCAACTTATCCAGCATATGTTTTACGCAGCGGATGCCCTTCCAGCTGCAACCCATCTCTGGGAAACATCCATACACACCCATTCACACTCATACACTACGGACAATTTAGTCTACCCAATTCACCTGTACCGCATGTCTTTGGACTTGTGGGGGAAACCGGAGCACCCGGAGGAAACCCACGCCAACACAGGGAGAACATGCAAACTCCACACAGAAAGGCCAACTGACCCAGCCGAGGCTCGATCCAGCGATCAGCGACCTTCTTGCTGTGAGGCGAACGTGCTATCCACTGCGCCACTGTGAGGCCCCAATTTTTGTTTTGATTGATTGGAATAAAAGATGTATGACCATTTTTTATTCTTAATCAGAAAACCATTCATTTAAGTTCCCTTGAATAAGAAAGTTTTTTAGGAGTTAGTATAAGCATGTTAGTCTTAAGGATATCTGTAAGCATGTGTGCTAGAAAGCAGTTACAAGATTTGATTTTGAAGATATAAACATACAAAGCTTGCAGTTAGTCACTTCTGCCTTAATGGATCAATGATTTTTTTTTGACGTCATCTCATACTTCAGTTTCTCATCAAATCTTCTGACCAATCAGATGTTCTGTAGTATCTGACATGTCTCCTCCCCTTCATGATGTTTCTCGTTTGCTTTTAATTTGATGCACTGAACTCAACCACTCTCGCTGACAGCTGTGGTAAAATTAAACGCTATTGACAGTTTTTTAAAAAGAGGAGGAGCTACTCTATGTCCTGGCCTGTCTTCATGGTTCAGTTGAATCTATGTCACACATCGAGCAGAAATGCACATTTCAAAGCACTTCACAGGATCTTTAAGTTTTACCATTTATCACAGGCTGTAGTTTATGCCGGGGAAATTTTAGATTTGCTGTATATGGCTGTATTTGCTGTTACACTCTAATTCTAACAAACATAATAATATGCACATTTGTTTTGTTACAGATGACGTATCTATCTCTGGTTTTAAGGAGGCATTGAATGAACATATTTCCACAGAAGGCTCTGTGACTCTTGCTCAGGAGGCAGATGAAGCCCAGTCACCTGACGCCATCAGCGCTGCCTCTCAGAGCATAGACGAACCCATGAAAGACCTTGTAATAACCTATTTTCAACCCTTCTTTTTCATCTTTTATTAGTTTTTTTTGTGATTAACTTTCGCAAATTGTTGATTGGTTGATAATTGCGATCTCTAATTCCGGTATTATGTGTGTTTGCAGGTGTCTGTGCTGGTTATGAAGGTTCACTCAGTCTGCTGTTCTCTGGATCTGAAGGGCGATGATACAGCTGTAGCTCTGGAAGTGGGACGGGTTCGACCCAATCAGCTCGGAAATGTCAGTTTGCGGCAGTATCTTAGCAACCGGAGCCTGGGTAAGACAGATTGACACATTTGTTTGTGTGTGTTTGAGTGTGTGCCGTCGTTACACCTGATGAATACTCACTGTTTGCGTTTCTTCAGGTTTAGTGTCTTCTGCATCAGTCGCTCAGAGTGGTGAAGGTACTTTAAGTGTGTATCTTCAAATATTTGCATAGTGTGTGTTTGTGCGCATGCTTGTGAGTGCAGACCCTGTCTGTGAGTTTGCATGAGTTGTGTGAGTTGTGTGCACTTTTTGGTTTGAGCCATAGATTGTAAAAAAAAATAATAAGAATCCCCAATTCTTTCTGCTTTAGAAAAGTAAAGATAAGGTATCTCAACCTGTTACAGTCATCTTCGGAAGGATGATGGCTGTGTCATTTGGAGCAGATTTGGGCTGTAGTCATTATGAGGGGGATATCCGGTAGGGCTGCACAATATATCGTTTCGGCATCGTTATTGCAATGTGCAAATATGCAATAGTCCCATCCTAGAATCTGCAAATTTGAGTGGTGACTATAATCAACCAGGTAATAGTTTAACAGCAATAAAAATAACTAAGTTTAACCCTACTACAGTGAACATATTTATTTTAAGGCATGTGACTATAACATTTCAAGCTAATTTAAACTATTTGTGCACAAGAAGTTATGCAATTTGTAGCTTTAACAAAGATGAATTGTGTTTTTTTAATCGCAATGAAGATATATAGTATTATTCTACATTTGATTACATTGTTATTTTACATTTGAACTCATTACTGTTAGAATTTCCAGAAACTCAAAAAAGCACTGTCTATTTCATTTGTATATTTGCTTTATTGTATTCATTTATGCTTATACTTTTTATCATTATTATACTTTAGAATAAACACACTCACTACAAAATGATCACAATGTAAAATTAATGAATGCTCTCCTTATAGAGTTATTTATATCATCTTATGAAATTACATTAATATCGCAAATGTGTCACAGAAAAATAAATTATTGCAATGTCCGTTTTTTCCAATATCTTGCAGCCCTAATATTGACGTATTAGCTCTAACAGTAATTCTCCTAAGTCCCGGACACTGCAAGCCGTCATCACAGAATCGGCTGACTTGTAGTCTTGCATGCTGTGTGTGAACACACCAAACAGATGCCAGCCGACTAAAACCAGAATGTATGTTCTGTGTCTGCATCAGAGGATGTACCCTACCTGGAGGTGACAGTAGTCTGTATTGTTATTACACAAAGGGAAACCGGAACTAGTACTGCACACATGCAAAGCAGTGTTTATGTAGCAATTTCAAAGTAATTCTTGCTCAACACAGAGGCGTTCACTTGTGCGGATATGTCTGATAATCTAATAATCCAAATTGTTTGCAAACATTTAAGAAATGAGGCAAGATGGCAGCCTTCTTTGTATTCACTTTTGAATTGCATCATTTGCTTAGTTTCGCCACTTTATTTTTTGTTCTTACGCTCTGATTCATGGCTGAACAGCCAATCAAAGTACTCCCTTTAACTGATGTCCAATGCCAATTCTACATGCTGAATTGGGCAAATGTGGGCAAGCCACATGTGGAACACACCAAACAAACTAGCCTGACAGACGCTCACCGATGGCCTGATACTACCCAACAGCCAACCTGCCAAACTTTACTTTAAAGTTATGATAGTGATGGATTTTGTTACTCAGCCAATATATTGACTTATTAGCAGTGCTTAAAGGGCAGGCCGTATGGGTTTTCAAAAATATCTTATTTGCAGTTTGTAACATAATGTTTCTTCAATAGAAACAGTTTGCAGAGTCATTTATCAAAAAGTGTATGATAAATATTGATATTATCCTCCAAAAGAAAGAGTTGACTCTGAATCACCTTAATGAGTCGTTATGTATTTGACTCTTTTGCCTGCTTCTGATGTATGTCAACATAATCAAAGTTACTTATTTGCATGAAACCCGGGGTGTTTCATTTCCGAACGGGCGTATCCATTTCTGACACCAAATAGAGACACAAAGAACGATCAAAATAGACTTGATCAGCTGACCAATCAGAGCAGAGTTGGCTTATTGAATGGAGGGGTTTTACAGATTTTACAGTTTACAGCATTTAATTGATTTAAACGAACCATATTGAAATTATTGCAAAATTATTCTAATATCAAATACATAATTCTGAGAAAATCACAATGTTTTCTGATCTTTGATGTATTTAAACCTGGTGTAAGGGACTCCAATACAATATTAGACCACTTTAAAATACCAGGTTACCTGCTCTTAAATTATCAATATCTAATATTTAACAAAAATGTAACCATATGCTAAAACAAAAACACATGAAGGTTTCGGAGAAGTTGTGTTTCTATGTTCCCTCTTTTAAAGCAATAATTTTTTCAGTTTTTGATGCAGTATGGTAGGTTTGTGTGATGTTGTGTGAATTGTAATGAAGCACTTTTCTCGCTCTTTGTTTGCATCTCTTTGTTTTCGTCTGTCTGTTTCTCTCTCTCTCTCTCTCTCTGGTTCTGTGTTGTCATTTCTCTTCTGTCACAGACCACTGGGTTCTGCAGTACCAGAACTGCTGGTTCAGGAGACTTCGTACACACATAAACACACACAAACTCACTCTCATCTATTTGGCTGTTTCAGAGCCCTGCCTCTTTCCTCTCCAAGGATTAATCTTCAGGCTTTTCTATGCTCAGTTTCTCTTGACTGATTCTGCTGGCCTCTGTTTTTCAGCCTGTTTCTCTGTATCTTTCTCTCACCTGCTCCCATGGTCTCTATTGTCAGTTATTCTCACTCATTCACTTTCCTCTTGCAGTATTTTTTTGCTGTGTTTCTGTATCTCCGCTCGTGAGAGAAAGTGCTGCGTTTGCTTGTTTTATTCAATACTGTTAAAGAATTCATCCAGAAGATCAAAACAGAATATCAGAAACACCAGTAAACTGATCAGTTCTTCTTTTTGTAATGATGGTTAACGTCTTTTGAAACTGCTGTTTGCAAAAAGGATTTTGAAGAAATGTACATTTACATTTATGGATTTGGCTGGTGCTTTAATCTAAAGTGACTTACACTTGTGTGTTCATGTGTTCAGGGTACACATTTGACGTTTTATCAGTTATTGCTTTCCCTAGGATTATTAATCATAGTTTGAGCTAGTTTTTTTTTTTTTTTTAATGTTTTTTTATAATCATTTTAAGAATTTTGATGATTTTTGTCTTTTTTAAAATATTTCTCGTTTATTTGAATCTTTCTTAATAATTTATTACTTTGTTTTCAAGTTAAAATAAATATGGTAACTCGTTGAAATAAATTGTTATTATAGAAATGTTCAAATTAAATCTAGCAATTATTAATATAGAAATGTTCTTTTTTTCAGTTAAAATGATAAACCGTAATAAACGGTTTTATTTTAGCTACCTATAATGGCTTCACACTTACCTTCAAAGTACAATGATCATTCATGCAGTACTTAAGTATCTGTATATTGTAGATATAGAGATATATGATTAAGATAATTAAGATATATGATTATAATAATTAAGTTTTAGACATAATTTCCTTATTAACCTGTGTACGTAATGTTAACAAATTAAACCTTATTTTAAAATGTTGTCAATATATTTGTTTTTAAATTAAAATATAAATATCGTAAGGCAAGACAAGTTTATTTATATAGCACATATCATACACAATGGTAATTCAAAGTGCTTACTAGCTAAAGGCGGATTCACCCTGCTTTGAATTTCTCATTTACTTGATCCTAATGATCTGAGTGATCTGTTAGGTTTGTATTCAGTGAGCATATCTGTATTGTATTGAGGTCCTAGGCCATTTAGTAATTTATAGACAAGTAGTAATTGTATACTAATAAATATAAAAAGCTCGTAAAAAATATATAAATACATAAATAATCAACAGTTAAAATATGATTAAAAACATGTATTCAACAAGTACATTTCTTTCAAAGGAATGAGCTACTGTGAACCATGGTACCTTGTTTTTAGACCTATATCATAGCATTCCTTGAAGTACATTGGAGAACTGTATATATACCACTGTAATATAATGTGTTATCAATGTATATATAGATGTGCTTGATTAGTATCACTTACTATCATCTCAACAAAAGTACAATCAGTCCTTTTTTGTAAGGTACCTCTTGGTTCCCTGTTCCTGTCTTCACATTTTCTCCCACTGTCATATCTCTTATTTAACTCTTCCGCTGAATGAGCGTCTGCACTATTTTCTCTATTCTGGCCAGAGGAGGTGAGGATGTTAATGCGGTCTCAGTTTCAGAGCTTGACGCTTCTCCAAAGAGTACATGCATTCGGAGAAGTATAGGCTCCTCTGGGATGCTGAACTGCACCGCTCCGATATCATTTGATGTCTCCTTTCCGCCCTCTGCCATAGGAAATTCCAATGAATCTCAATGAGATTTCTATTCATTACCGCAGGCATTGTTGCGCTGACATTTTGGATTCAATGCATAATTTAAATGCAGCGTTTCGATGTTTTGGATTTGTCTATTTTTAGACCGCTGGCTGTCTCTCGTATCCTGCTTCTCCGTCTGGTTCCACAGCCTGTGCGTCAGGCCACACACTTCCACTTATTAGTGATCCATTGCTTTCCTGCATGACTGTGTTCACATTCATGTGTTCTTGTAGCTCCAAGGCTTACTGCATTGCATGGAAAAATGTGGAGTAGATGATGTTTTCATCATGTGGACATTCGTTATTGTGTGTGTGTGTGTGTGTGTGTGTGTGTGTGTGTGTGTGTGTGTGTGTGTGTCTGTGTGTGTGTGTGTGTCTGTGTCTGTGTCTGTGTCTGTGTGTGTGTGTGTGTGTGTGTTCGGTAATCGTATCTATAAGATATTAAGAGCTGTTCATTCTGGAAGGGAGAAAGAGATCTTGAATTATTCATTTACACTGAGAGCAACAACAAATAGTTGAGATTAGTTATGCAATTAATGATGTGTATTGACCTAGAATCTCATCAAGTGCACCTATTATGCTTGTACTTTGAGTTGAACATTTATAATTGTCATATTACTTATCTTATTAGGATTAGTTCATCCAAAATTAAAGTTCTGTTATTAATTACTCATGTTGTTCCAATTGTTCATCAATGGAACAAAAATTAAGAAATTTTAGATGGTATACGGGAGCTCTCTCAAACTCCATAAACAAAAAGGGTCCCAAGACATTAAAAGTCCAGAAAGGTGCCAAAAACGTTCTCAAAACATTCCTTGTGACTTTAGTGGTTCAACTGTAATCATGTGAAGCTCCGAGAACAGTTTTGTGAGCCAAAAGACAAAGGCGAACAAAGTCATATTTACAGTTTTTGGCCACATAACGTTACTCATGGAGATATATATGATTACAGTTGAACCACTGAAGTCACGTGGAATGTTTCGACAATGTTTTTGGGACTTTAAATGGGGACACTTGCTGTCTAAAGAGGTTGAAAGAGCTCTCAGGTTTTCATTTAATATATCTTTTTTAATAATTTGTGTTCTCAAGATGAATGAAGGTCTCAGGGGATTGCAACAACATGAAGGTGAGTAAATAATAACAGTTTACATTTTTGGGTGAACTAATCCGTAAATTATGATTTTTCAGTCATATCATTGTGTGATCTGCGTAATTATTTATGTGGCGTTGACTGTACATAATGCTGAGTGATAATGATGGGCACTATGTGAACTGCAGTACTTTTTCTTGCACTTGTGCATATGTACTGTACAAGGCACTGTAATGTGATACAACAGCCTGATATACTCACAGAGTTGTTTTCCATTTTTTGATTAAAACCAAAAAGAAAATAATAATCATAAAATAATACAAATAATATACTTCCCTGTAAGTAACAAAAATAAAATGACAGCGGTGAGAAAACAGCAATTAAGAAACCACTTTATCATAGTGATATGTTTATACAAGCTTTGCCTAGGAACATTTGTTTGTTTTGTTTTTTGTAAAATGTTTTATTAGTGAGCCAATGCTGTATTTCAACTACTGTGGTTCATGTGCCAAGTTTATTCATTCATTTTCATTTCGGCTTAGTCCCTTTATTAATCTGGGGTCTCCACAGCGGAATGAACCGCCAACTTATCCAGCATATGTTTTACGCAGCGGATGCCCTTCCAGCTGCAACCCATCTCTGGGAAACATCCATACACACCCATTCACATTCATACACTACTGACAATTTAGTCTACCCAATTCACCTGTACCGCATGTCTTTGTACTTGTGGGGGAAACCGGAGCACCCGGAGGAAACCCACGCCAACACAGGGAGAACATGCAAACTCCACACAGAAACGCCAACTGACCCAGCCGAGGCTCAAACCAGCGACCTTCTTGCTGTGAGGCGAACGTGCTATCCACTGCGCCACTGTGAGGCCCGTGCTAAGTTTAACATTCATTTAATAGCGGGATAACATCATGCCATGGATACAAGTAGCCTAAAAACACTGAATAGATATATTGTGAATGATGAACTCGAATTACTACATCTGAAACCAAAATGATTCCAATGAATATCTTTCAGTTATTATTTATAAAGGGAATTTAACAAACAGGAACTGTAAAATATTGAAATCTTGAAAGTTGAATAATTGAATAATGCTGTGTTTTTAATTGAAAATAGTGTTAAATTTAAAAGCAATGTGCAAAGTCACTTATATTTTGTTACAAATATGCTATCTGCTGACTTATCTATATACAGGTATATGTATAGATTGTAGGTGTATTTAATGTTAGATTTATCATTTATACTATAGATAACTCAGCAGCTTGTGTGTTCAGACTTTCTCATTCTGAATATGAGTTTACTTGCTTATTTGTGTATTTGGAAATTGTAATATGGTACTATAACACAATCGTAATGCATACAATATTTCCTGAACACCAGGTCCCAGTAAAACATTTATGACACTTTTTCAAAATTATGTTGTGCATTAATTTATTATCTGGTGTCCATCTGTCTGCCAGGTTCTGGGTCAAGATCAGACCCCAGTGCGGTGTTGTTGAATCCTGAGGTGCAGGTGAGGCTGGAGAGCGGTCCGGGTGCTGCGGTTCACTCTCCTCTGGCTGAACAGAACGGTTTTCTGCAGTGCCGCCTGCAGGCCTTCAGCGCCGACTTCCTGATGACATCACTGCGAAACCTCTCCCTCTTCCTGGAGGATGACTCTGCCTCTCAGGTTCTGCCAATGGAGATCACCATCAAAGACACACACGTCAACCTGAAGGTACTTTTTAGATATAAGACACATGGGTTAACATGATAATCAGAATTTATTTGCAATAAATGAATGGTCTCCTTGCCTTGTTATTGTACATTAAAGTAAAATGATTTAACAATGTGCACTTAGTTATTAGACATGCTTTAATTTAATTTTCTCTAAAGTACCCACCACCTCAAAATATATATGTATATATAAATAAAGAAGAATGAATGAATGAATGAATGAAGGAATAAATGGATACAATTTTAGGTAGGTTTGTTAGGTATATGTTTAATATTTGTTTTAATCTGATAACATTTTTCAAATTGCTAATAAAACAAATGGTCACATTGTCATGATATTTCACCAAATATCGATTGAACTCTTCTGCAGTTAAAACATTTGGTATTGTGTTTTCTAGAAATTATTATAAACGCGTATGAAAACATGGCACCTTTATTGGTATTTTATGCAATAAAATAATCTGAATGATAATATTTTTATTTCAAAATCATAGGAGAAATAACCAGTCGTTCAGAGAATAAACAAAAGTTTTGTTTTACTCGAACACATAAACACACTATAAATCATAAATCAAGAAACAATGTTTTCAAAATGATCTCTTAATGTTTACCATAGCTGGATGTGTACGACTGTAGTGAGTGATATAATATATAATAAGTACTCTTCAAATTAAATTACTTTTTAAATTTTTTTACACAAGCAAAATGTGTGTTTTTTTATTTATGTTGACAGCACTGAATGTCATCTGGAAGGACGTATAATGATTTTTACAGAAAGGCATTTCACTAAATCTTTTTTCTTAATTAATATTTCTTAAAGAAATAAATAGTAGTAGGGATTGTAAAAAGATCACCCAGAGCTCTGCATATTGTATTAATATAATAATGAATTATAGTATAATAATTATATATATAAAAATATTAATTAATTACATGCTTACTTGACTTTCATTCTTTCACTTCAAACAATATATGATTGTTCCATGGCCCCTCTTTTTCAAGACCTAATGAGCTACAATCCCAGCATTCATTGTGTCTTACTTCAATGCAAAAAAACATTTAAAAAAAAAAACCAGCAAGACAGTTCACATTTTTAAACAGAAGTAGGATGTATATAGTAATACTTGTGTTTAAATCAGGATGATGGTTCTCGTGACAACAGCTCAGAGCCGGAGCCCACACCCATTGCTGTGCACATTCATAATCTGCTCATCCATCGACAAGACGACGGCTCATTCAGCATCGGAGGAGGTTTTTCATCTCACTTATTCCTGCTTCCTTCTTCTCTTCTGAACTCTAATTGTTAGAGATGCACAGTATAGATTTTTGCTGATATCTAATAAGCTAATATTACTTATCTAATTTTGGCCAACAGCTGACCTCATTATGTTTTTTGGTTGTGTTTTATTGGAAAGCATCAGGTTTTTTATTTGTATTTATTTATTATTATTATTTATTATTTATTTATTATTATTATTATTATTAATAAAAAAGCATACAGTCTGAAATAACAAGATAATTAGATATATCATTTCAACTACCCCCCCCCCCCTCCCCTGCGGTCTCTTTAAACTGGGGTATCCAATGAATAGGAGTTACCAAAAAAAAGTACAGCATAAAGAATGAGAGAAGGGTTTTTAATTTGTATTATTGTATTATTATTGACCATTAAATTAAATCAGACTTGTGAGTTGCCCCTCTGAATAAATCAGACATTTTATATTAAGTTGCTTTCGTTGTTTCAATTTGGCAGTCTGAAACAGTCGATCTAACAGTCAATCACTTCAAGAATAACCAGAGAGCTGACCTGATCTAACTGCTAGCATTTCTGGCAAACATCTAAATTATTGTTATTATTATTATTATTATTAAGCAGTGGTGGAAGGAGTACTGAACAAGCATGATAAAGTAAAAGTACCATTACTTGACAAAAGACGTTTAGTGCAAGTAGAGTAAAATATCTGTTCTAAATATTACGTAAGTATGAGTAAAAAGTAGCCCTTCTAAAAGTTCTCAGCAGTAGTGAGTATTATAATGTGAAAATGATTCCACCTAAAAATGTGCAGTAACTTACCCTTGGTGTTTGGCACTTAAATTGAGAATACATTATATTAATATATGTATTTATAATAAGTCGACAGAAAGCAGCTTGATGAGTTTATGTAGAGCAATATCTGTTTAACCTAAACGGTAAACATTTAACTGTGACTATATGTTAATGCTCAGGTTATGATCTTGGAACCCGGACTAACATGCTACGAGTGTCCAGCAATAGGCACCGCGAACAAAGCTATGATAGAATACAGGCAATTTGTGTATGTTTTTGAAAACTTAACATTCTGTAGTAACAATTATTTATTGTTTGTGGCCATTTGGCAATTTCATTGATCATACAGTAGGCATCCTTCATCTTCGTCATCAGTGACTAAATAGTCTCTCGATGGTTGTGTAACAATTTAGCATCTTCTTGGACGCTTTTAATGCTTCTTCACCCTACATGTTTGCTGCATTTATAAAGCATCCATGTCTTGAGGTCAGTCTGTCTGATGCAATTTGATTGGACTGGAATCACAGGAGAGATTATTCTACTTAGCCAATCATCATCAACAAGAAAAAATAAACATGTAAAGTAGTGACTGCTGGTTAAAGGAAACATTTTTAAACTACTTAATAAAGCACATTTTCTGAGGGAAAAACTACTCAATTACAGTTATTTAAGTATTTATAATTCACCACTTTACACCACTGTTAAGTAATCAGCAAGGCTTATTGACACAATTTTCCATATTAGGCCGACACTGATATTTACATTTCAAACAAATATCAGCCAATTATTTTTTAACATTCCGATAATATTGTGCATCCCTAGTAATTGTTGCTCCTTATTAAAGAGATAGTTTACCCAAAATTGAAAATTCTGTCATCATTTACTCACCCTGTACTTGTTCCAAACCTGTTTGAGTTTCTTTCATCTGTTGAACATAAAAGAAGATATTTTGAAGAAAGCTGTAACCATTGACTTTCATAGTATTTGTATTTCTTACTATGGAAGTTAATGTTTACAGGGAGTACATTTTTTTGGGTGAACTATACGTCTACCCCCTTCTGGCACATGCATGCACTGTCTGTTTTTCTTTGAAGTTTGGATGATTTTGCAATAGGATTAAACATCAAGAACGCACGTTCTAAAGGCGTCCCTCCCCCTCTCTCCCCCCCGGACAGCTGAACGCGCTGTGGACTCCCAGCTTCAGACGGCGGGGCCTGTGAATGACAGCAGGCTCAGTTCTGTCCCTGAAGTTCCTGTAGGTGTGAAAGCCACTCAGACTGCACCTCTGTCACCCACAAGCCCCGGCCCCTCGAGTAGAGAACAGGTACATGATTGAACAATTTTGCATGATGTAGTGCTGGACTTGTCAAATTGCAGCTTTGTTTTGAATGTTGTCATTGTTCTATCCATGTATGTATGATAACTTTTTACCATGATGCAAAATTGCTGTTTGTGTCTTGGTTTATTTCTGACTTAAAAGGGGTTGTTATTATTATTATTATTATTATTATTATTATTATTAATTCTTTTTTTATTAATTAATATAATATCTAATAATATCTAATATCTAATGTGCTGTGAAAGCAAAAAACAAAAAAATTCCCCAGTTCCAAAAGATCACAATGCACATGGTTGATGGCTTATTATCTGTCCATCCAGACACTTAACATTTAAATTACACCATTAAAATCAAAATTACTCAAAGGGCATGTTTACACCTGGTCATATAATTTGTTTTTGTATCTGATAGCTAAGTGGTTTATGAAAAACGATTACATTTACATTTGGCCACATAAATGTGTCTTCGCTGAACTGATGTGATTACATTGCATATGCACTGCATTTGATTGTTTTGTTTTTCCATTATTATTATTTTTACAGAAACGTAAGTTAGTTATTATTTCTAGTTATTATTTGTTATGCAAATTATTCAGTAGCTACAGGAGGCTTTGTATTTCACTCGTGATCGAGCACTGTGATTTATATATCAAAAAAGTTGGCCTGGGAAAAAAATAGGAACAAAATCATGGTTAAGACATCTGTAGGAGATTTGCACATTTGAAGAAAAACATCTAATAATAATACAAATTTGATCGTTATGAAACATTTTATCAATATTAAAAAGATGTCTGTAGTCGGTGCCAATAGCCTAGTGCTTAAGTGCTCACGACGACCCGAGTTCGATTCCTGGCCCGAGGTCCTTTGCCGACCCTTCCCTTCTCTCTGCTCCCAATATTTTCCTGCCTGTAACCTCTACTGTCCTATCCCAAATAAAGTTGAAAAACCCCTAAAAAATAATTATTAAAAAAAAAAAAGATGCCTGTAAATATAATGCTCTTTTTTTTTCCAAAAACGAAGATTGTTATTATAAAAATAAATCCCGTGCTCATTAAAGAAATAGACAGTATCAGTGTCTGTCAGTATCAGATTTGATATCTTTAAAATTATAACAAAAAGAGCTGGTATCATATTGGAATAATAAACTGCAGAATAAAATATACTATATAAATAAATAATAATATTTTCAGGCTTCAGAATAAAATGTGTGAAAGCTTAAATAACGTGCCATGTATTTGGTCGTTTTATGTGAAGCGTGAGAGCATATGATTCACACCAAATTGCAAATTTAAGTATTCATTCCAGTAGATTACATAAAATGTCAATGCAAACTGGGAGGTGGAAATGACACGGTATGTGCAAAGCATTTGCCGTCAATGTGCAGAACTCTTTTTAATTGCTTCTTCCCTCAAGTTCAAGAAAAGCATCTCACGAGTAATCTAGTGAGCGATGCAGTGCTTCATGTAGGATTATAACAAAAGTCTATGCTGATTTATATCATACTGTATATTGACTATAAACTACATCTCCCATAATGCATGTTTGTTTTGAGACCAGCCGTCACTAGATGACAGTGTTTCCACATTAGCATTCAAGGAGTGTTTGTTTGACATTTGTAAATGTCCCATCTGTCACTCATTAGCGGCTCAAAATTATTTGTTGTTCTGCTTCTCTCAAAAGTGACAGTTTTGGAAAAAGTTAATGACTTGCGTCTGATATTTGTCTGTGCTATTTTCTTTGACAGAGTAATGTAGGTTTCTAATCTTTATAAAAGAGTTCATGTTAAAATAATCCAGAAAAGTAAACATCTACTTCACATGTATGCAAACACATGTATTCAGTTGTTTCTTGTTATAATTAAATAAAGAGACAATTATTTAACAATATGTTTAGGAGTAGTAACAAATACACTTTTGTAGTTATAACCGGGCCCTGTGAGGGCAGCCATAATGCTGAAGTGGCCCTCAGTGAAAATAATTGATTGTATATGTAGCACCTAGAGCTCTGCACGTTCTTCTGAAAACCCCAACATTAGTTAAATATGACTGACATTTTATTTCTATCAACATGCTGCCTGGTCAATATGTTCTCTAAAGGGTTAATGAATTGCAGGTCCTGCAAAACAATAATCTGAGTACTATTTATAAGTGATCCTTGTGGGGGGAAAAACAATTAAATGCTAACAACATGACCCCTTTGATATCAATTATACAATGACGATTATCACTCAAGGAAAGCGTTCCAGGCTGACAAACTACAAGCGGCGTGTGCGCCAAGCTAATGATCTTTTTCCATCCACACAGCTGCTCGTGGAGGAGAATGAATGCTTGAAGCTGGAGCTCTCCAAAGCCAAGATGGCGTTAGCAGAAGCCCAGATGGAGAAAGACTCTCTCCAGCACCAAATGAAGACGCTCAAACTCACCAGCGGGGGCAGCAATAGCTAGTGTGTGTGTGTGTGTGTGTGTGTGTGTGTGTGTGTGTGTGTGTGTG